>CM053168.1:13111086-13170963 GCA_012977825.3 Pteromalus puparum | reverse complement strand
GATGCCAATTTCATCAGGTCATTCATAGATGAGAACTCACTTCTGTCGGTTCCCTATGGTGCAACGCACCACAAACAGGACTCCGACACCTGGCTTGACCTCTGCTTAATTGACGAGCAGGATCGCCTTCTCGCACACTGGAAGACCGACACTCCATTTATTAACGGACATGATCTTATAACGGCCACACTCGACGTACAGATGCCACTTCACGTACCTCAAACTTACTCTTACAGAAACTACAAAGGCATCTGCGCCGAGAAGCTAAGGGACTTCTTGGGTGCGTGCGACTGGTCATTGCTCGCTACATCATCACTTGACGACTACATCACACTGTTGAACGCTAACTTGACTAACGCCATAAATCATCTCGCCCCATTACGAACAGTGACCCCACGAAAGAAACGTCACCCGTGGTTCACCACGGCTCTTCGTGACCTAGTGAAAGAGCGGGACAGACTCTATCGACGTTTTTACAGATCGCGTCTCCCCTCAGACCTACTAATCTATAGATTAGTTAGGGATGACGCTCATCGGCAGGTCGAGGATGCCAGGCTGAATTATTACTATTCACGCTTGGCGTCTCTGACTGACGCCGGTGAGATCTGGAGAGAGCTACAGAGACTTGGAATCACCACCTCCACTGAATCACCTCCCTCTCGTTTCTCTACTGAAGACCTCAACAGGCACTTTAGCGGAATTTCCACCGATCCGCTGGCCCCTGACGTTGCGGACTATCTGCTAGGGCTCGAGAGTCTGAACACCCCCGCACACTTTAACTTCAGGGAGATAACGGAATCGGACGTTTTAGCTGCGATAATGCACTTTGACTCCCAGGCAAGAGGCAGCGATGGCATTCCACAGGGCATAATTCAGAAGGCATTGCCAGTACTCGCTCCCTTTCTCTGTAGAATTTTCAACCTGTCCCTGAGCGAGTCATGCTTCCCCTCTGTCTGGAAAAAGTCTCTAGTGCATGCGCTAAACAAAGTCAGTTCCCCAACATCTCTTACTGACTATCGTCCGATCTCCCTTTTATGTTTTCTGTCAAAGGCACTGGAATGGCTGGTACACAAACAAATATCTGAATATCTGGAATCGAGGCTCTGCCTTGATGATCTACAAACCGGTTTTCGCTCCGGACACAGTACTCAGTCAGGCCTGATAAAGTTGACCGACGATATCAGGCTAGGGATAAACAAAAAGATGGTTACACTTCTCCTCCTCTTCGATTTCAGTAAGGCGTTTGATACTGTGTGTCACGTCAAACTTCTCTCTAAACTAACCTCCTTCGGTTTCTCGAAACAGGTCATCCGCTGGCTTGCTTCATACCTTACGGGCAGAGAGCAGGCTGTCATTGGTGATAAGGGCGAGCTCTCCACCTTTCGCCCTCTCAACACGGGAGTCCCACAGGGGTCCGTCCTGGGCCCCCTGCTATTCTCGTTATACATCAATGACATCGGCTTCTGCCTTGACTCAGACACCTATCACCTCATTTATGCGGATGACCTCCAGATCTACTGTCAATGCCCCCTCGAGGAGCTGGACTCCTGTTCCGTTAGGATGACAGCTAATGCCGAGAGGATTTCAGGCTGGGCAGCACAAAATTTCCTGAAGTTAAACGCCAGCAAAACTCAGGCGATCGTCCTGGGCTCCCCATACTACATAAACGCTTTACCAACTGTAGCTAACACCTACATAAACATAGGAGGAGTCCGGGTCGAGTATCAATCATCCGTGCGCAGTCTCGGGTTATTGCTAGATTCGAAGCTAACCTGGAAAGAGCATGTCAAGCAAATATGTAAACGTGCTCACTCTTTAATGTATCGTCTAAACTTCTTTCGAAAAAGCACTAACCTTAGACTGCGCAAACATCTTGTGCAGGCTCTCCTGTTTCCCATCATTGACTATTGCTCACTGGTATACTGCGACTTGACTAAAGAACTAGACCTCAAACTACAGAGACTGGTAAATACAGGAATTCGTTACATCTATGGTGTAAGAAGGGATGAGCACATCACTCCTTACAGGCGTGAGCTCGGCTGGCTCACCACCGCCGGACGTAGGAAGTACTTCATGGCTTGTTTTCTAAGAAAACTATTTAATACTGCTGTACCATCCTACATCTTAGCCTATTTTAACTTCCACGTCGCCCTCCGCCCAGTGAGGGGTGAAGTGAGTCCTCTAGACATCCCCCCCTTCGCCACAGAGACGCTGAGGAAATCATTCCACATCAGCGCCTCATATCTCTGGAATTCCCTACCATCTCACTTACGTAACAATAGCTCAAATTCTTGTTTCAAGGCGCAAGCTAGACAATACTTTTTCGCTCAAGAAGAACCGAATGGAAACAACTGAGCTCGCAACATTCTCTCACACACTTTCACAAACAATAGTAACTATCACACAAACACCTCATGCATAACTTTTCGCTATCTCATCTCACCACCATTATTTAACATACTTCATATCATCTATCGCTCAAACCTATAATTAATCTGTAAATATTTTCTATAATATTATTTGTACAACATAATGTACAGCAATAAACACATAAAATCTAAATCTAAATCTAAATCTCTCTCTCTCTCTCTCTCTCTCTCTCTCTCTCTCTCACTCGCGACGTTTGTGTATACGTATCGCGCGTCCAGCATTTTTATGGTGACTGGGTAGTCAAAACAACAACGCCCTGCAAAATTTGAATGAATTCTGAACCGTCAGTTTTATGCAAGTACGAGTGATGAATCAATGAATTATGTTGATTTGCAAAGGCAACAAGCAATCTAAAAGTTGTTATTCGCGCGACAGGTGCAAAAGTTTCATTGTAGTCCTGTAAATATTGTTGACTAAAACCCATTTGCTATCAACTATATTTTTATTGTTCGGACGCGGCACTATATTCCATGTTTTATTTTGCATTAGCGATTCGATTTCGCTATTAATTGCTTTCTCCCACTTAATTTTATCAATACGAAATGTGCAGATTTTAGAAATTATAATGTTTACAAATTTTTCTCAGCCAATCGTAGTCGTCTTCCTCCATCGAAGCCGACTCAGCTCCGCGTTAGCCGTCCGAAGTAGTAGATCGCAGCAGCGCAGCAGCATTTCTGCATGATATTCGCAATTCGACGATAGCATTACTGCCAAGCATCTCTTGAGGTATTTACGTTTTCTGCATATAGCGTTGCTCTATGCCACGACCTTCACTCGTTAAATAGAGAGGGAGCATTTATTTTTTTATTAAAAATATAGATGGCGAGAATCCGAAGAAATAAAAAAAAACCATGCTCGCATTATTAGCGAAGCAAAAATATTTTGACGAATATTGCAACATCCCGATGCCGGTGATTTGCTGTCGAAATTTCGGGAAAGACCCTCCTGCGGGACAGGAGCCGTGCTGTTTCGAAGAAAAAATCAGATCACTAAAAGTACAGTGTACATTCACAGCAAAGATTCATACAGAGCACAGTCATTGTTGGGGGCAGCCCAATGATTATTTTATTTTAAAACGTAATAACAAAGTAGTCAGGCACGTTGTCTCAAAAATAAAGCAACAAAAATTGCATGAAAATTTTCTTTGGCAGACATACCCAAAAAAAAGTTCACTGCTGCGGCTCACACGAGTGTGAGTCTGCGACAAAAAGCCGTGAACGTTGCGCACCGTCCCTCGCAACTCGCTCCTATAAGTACCCTCAGGAGCGCGAACGAGCTGCGAGTTGTCGGTACGCCGTGCTCTGCTACTGCTGTGTCCGCCTGGCGGACGAGCACGGAACTGCTAGCACGCGGCGGGTATTCGCCGTTAGTGCGATCGTAGATCGTCACAAAGTAACGATAATCCAAAAACATTGTTTACCATTCGCGCTAGATTTTTTTGTTGTCTAAGTACGTCTGAAGCATGTAAAAATTTTTATTTTTTGTCGAAAAAAATTCCAAGACATAGAAAGGATTTTGTTCTTCAATGATAACAATCAGATCAACGTCTATCCGCAGTCAGTAGCAAAGCATTGGCTCTTCGTGCGGCATGTATGGACTGTATTACTTAGATTTGCATTCGCGCGCTCGCGTATTATTTTCCGATCGTGCGGTGCGTCGCGCAACTCTGTTCTAGCTATGCGGCTGCTGCTCATTGATAAGGACGCGGTGCCGCTGGTGAGCGGAATCGATGCTGTGCGCGTTTGCGTATATTATGCTCTGTATCTCGAGGTGATGGTTCGAACAAAAGTGCGTGAAATTATAGAGGGTTCGGTTTTTATTGTTGTTTTGTTGATAGCAGTTTTACGGTTCGATGCGGGCGGTTTGAGGAAATAGATAAAAAGTGAGATTTGAATATGACGCGTAAGTGTCGCTAATTGATTCCATTTGATACCATAAATAATTTTTGTTTTTTGATGCTTTACGTACGTGTTCTCATTTCTTGTAGTTGTATTTCAAAAAACAGCAGGCAAGTATTCGAGATCATAATTTTACGGACTTCATTTTTCAAAAGAATGAAAAAATGCTCTGCAAAATGACACGCATCTACATCTCTGCTCTTGGAAAAAGCTCCTCTCAGGACGCGACTCTCGTTAAAAACGCAGCATCAGTACGTGTGATGCCCTTTCTTAAGCGGCAGTAGCNAACGCAGCATCAGTACGTGCGATGCCCTTTCTTAAGCGACATTAGCCATTAGTCCATTGCAGCAACTCTTCTCGAGATGAGCATAAATAAATTAATCTAAGCTTTACGCGTTAGCGCGCGAACGCTGATTAAAATCAGCCAACAGCAGCAGCCGGCTATTTCAAAATTCGCGTCTCGCGCAATATAAATTGACCCTCTTCTCTCCAGCGCGATTCTGTACGTATTCTGGAGATAAACACCAATGATCGGCAATGCCATACAGATGCTGCAAAGCAAGAACATCTTGAGAGTAGCGGTCCTAGGCAGCTCCAGACAGGCCAAGCATCTGCAGAGCTACTCCAACTTTATGCTCATAGCCCAGAACATCAGCAAGAACATAGCCAGCACCTATACCAAGCTCGAGAAGCTTATTGTTATTTATAATAACAAGAAGAATAGCGTTAATAATAGATTACAATTTATTTAAATTTGTTTAAAATCATATTTAACAATTGCATTTTTATAGTTTTGCTATTATAGATACAACTTTAATTGTTGAACATACATTCCGTTTGACAAATCATAATCATCGATTCTGCGCGGTTTTTACAATTACATACATTTATACACAGTAATGCAAATTTACTCAATAAACTTTAACTTAACGTTGACATAACTGATAATTTACTCATACTATACGAAATTCACAAATAATGTATATAGTAAGACAGTGACTCTCAACAATACTTTATATTATGAGTTCAGAAAAAAAGAAAGGAAAAAAACTGTTTCATGCGTTAAACAAATATAATAGAAAAGTATCACCTGTAATCGCCAACCGTCATATTTTACACATTTTTAATGATCACGTTTAAGTTTTAACGAAAGCACTGCTGATAGTGCCAAATGTGCCTTATAAAAAACAATAACTAGCATTGCACTGACTGAGTCTCTTTCAGTGTCCAAAATATTCATTTCGATATAAAAACAATGGTTCGACTTCAAAAACGTTATTCAAATTGTCGAAATAAAAAAAGAAATATTGGGGGCGTGCGATGCCGCTCGGCAAAGTTCCGGGCGTGGATGTACTGCATGTGCGAGGACAGCGGTGGGATGGCGATAGAGGCGGTGGAAACGATCCAAGAGGTCCATACAGGTACAACGGCGGCGGTAGCGGTGGTACTGTGGTAGGTTCGTGGATGAGGAGCCACCAGCGGCGAACTAGCGATGCAATTTGATCTTCCAGTTCTATTCGGGCATTCTATAGAAAAAAAAAAGAAAAAAAATGATATAAAGTTGCACGTAAAATGGAAATATGAAGAATTGATAACAATACGACCTGGAATATATTGTCGTTGAGTCCGTCGTCCAGTAGATTGGCTTCTTTGACGAACACATTGGGTGCAGTCACATTTTCGACGATTTCCGGGATGCTCTCCGTAACAATATCCAGCTGTACGGTAGTAAAAAAGGTTGATCAGCAGGCTGCGCCGGTTCTTACTGTCTTAAAGGCACTTCGGGGGGTACGAAATTGTCGACCTTCGACGCTGAATTCGTCGTGATCTCTTCATTGGCATTTTCCGATGAAACATCTTCTGGTACCAGTACCACACCCTCTTCTTCAGAACTAGAATTAAATTGATCAGCGTTTTCAATTCCAGGCGTTTTCTCAGTCACCTCGGCTCTCCTCTCTAGAAGAATTCTCACCATTATTTAGAATACCGGCCAATGCATTAAATGTAGAGCTTATAATATTTGGATTTGGCAAAATAGTACCATCGTAAACAGATTCGTANAAAAAAAAAATTATAGTATCGGACCCACTCCCAGGTGGCGCCCGGTTTATTCTTCTCGCAAGCGATAAGTTTTCAGGCTAGTTGGTATATAAGGCCGATCACGTTACTACAAACTAAGATAATTATATCCGTAAAAAATGAAGGATATCTCGTACGAGTTTCAGTTGAGGTTTTCTGTAAAAAATTCATAAAAATTTATGTTTAAAACATTTTTTTATTCAAACAACCGTGTACGTTTCCGTACATGCGCGTACGTTCGCGTACGTTTATGCACATTTCTGTACAATGCTGTACAAAATGTTCGAATCGTAACCAAATCATACGTATACGTACGTGAGTGTACGTCCGCGTACACAAGTATACAGTAATGTACTGAATTGTATCAAAATTGTACGCTGATTTACTTTATAGTACCAATTAATTTTTCCAATGGGGTAAGAAGGAGAAACTAGATGCAGCGCATATAATGTTATCTTGGATATTTTTGCTGATTTGCTGGGGAGTCAATTTCTCTTCAAGAGCCTTAGCCTCAGTCGCAGTACCATATTCATCAGTTCCACTACAATAGTATATATTACGTACCTGGTGCAGGAAAAGTGTTTGGCTTAAAAGACTTTTTCTGCACAGGTACGTACGATATTTTACGTTCTACTAGCCGAAAACATCCGGCGAAGGTGCGTTTTTGAGGTTAGAAGAACGTAAAAATTATTACATAAACAGATGAATTTAATTGAATGTATTTGTATGTTTATTAATTCAATAGTTCACCTTATATAGAAAGTATTATAATTTATTTGCCGACAATATCTAAAATCATGTCACCGCAATGACTTACGACTCTATTTAATTCGTTGATCGATTTCATAACGACCTTAATTAATCTTGGATTATTACAGACTCGTATCGCTGCCGACGAGATGAGCAAGTCGATCTTCCGCTTCAATCCCCACATATTCGAACGCTATCAACCACGTTGCGTTAATCTAGGCTGATTAGAGGAATACAAAGTGTATTATCTGATGCGATAACGACGATTTACATGAGAAGCCTTTTTTCGGGTGTAATAAAACCGCGTGTGACACGATTCTTCTCAGTGTCAACGAAACATAAATACACGCCTCGTTCCGCAAACACATGCGTCTTCTTACTCGCGGCGGTACAGGATTTACGATAAGTACGCGATGATAACGCAGACATAACGTAACGCAAATTTATCGCGGCATCCCTTTCGTCTTCATATAATGTAAAACACACAGGACTGTTAAATATCCGCCCGCAAGCGTATGCCAAGAATCCGGCGATCGCTCATAAGTATACGAGACACGAAAATCGTGTCACATCAACGCACTTCAACTGGGACTGCTCTTTTCGAAAAAAAATCAAGACACGCGGCGAGAAAGAGCAACATTGTCGGTGTCTCCGCACTGCAGCAGCAGCAGCAGCAGCAGCAGCAGCAGTAGCAGTTTGCACGACTGGCGCGTGTATACACCCCCTCTCCTTTCGCAACCGTCTATCCTTCCAGGCAGCAGAGCAAGCCGGCTGCCAGGGGCGTACGTCGTTATTTCGCGGTGGATGCTGCGGGATCAATAGCGTAGAGAGAGAGGGGGTGCTGAGGGGCTGAGGGGCTGAGGGGATGAAGCGCACGAGAAGACAAACGAGGAGGGAAAAAAGGAGAAGGGCGATATCCTACCCCTACCTTTCTAGACTCCCGGAAGCCCTAGCTTACCCTCTCCGCTGCACCCTCGGCCTCTTTTTTCTCCCTCCTCTCTCTCTCTCTCTCTCTCTCTTGAATTTCTTTCACTTTTAGCTCGCTCCCTCTCTGTTTCGCCGGTTTATTTTTCATTTTCCCTCCCTATCTCTCTCTCGCTCGCTCGCGCTCGGCTGCTGCGCGAGCAACCCCCGGAGTAGTCGATGCATCCCAGGGTCGTTGCTACCGACAGCGAACGACCCGAGCCCGGCGTTTCTCTCTCCCTGAAGCTCGCATGCTCGTGCTGCTTGTGCGTGTGTGTGTGTGTGTGTGTGTGTGTGTGTGCACGTATGCATACATCCTCTTTCCGGACCCGCAGGACGTATAATGCACAAACACATACACACCCCTGAGATTTTTGAGGCACCCAATCGTTTAGGGAGCATTGATTACCCTATATGTACGATTGAATTATACGAGCGCTGTGTATGTACATACGGCTGTAACGTGCAGCGATGCCCGCGATGCAGTTTATGGACGTACTGAGAGGACACTATGGATTCACGTGTGGCCATTGTGTGGGTGTGAAAGAATGAGTGGGAGAACTTTTATTCCGCATTATTGTCGAAGTTACATTGTGCACGTCTGCGCGCTGCCGCTGCGGTGACGAGGGGATAAGAGTGTGCATATATACCCGAGCGAACACGCTATATAGGTGATAGACTAGTATAGCACAATGCGACTCTGTATGTTCAGGTGTGTGTGCGTGTGCGTCGTTGGTTCGAAACCGTAATGCGTGTGTGAATGGAGGGATGATATTGTGGTGCGTATAGCCGAGACTCGAGAATTTTGGATTTTAAATGCGCGAGTTGCCCAGTATGATTGTTTTAGGTGACCAGCAACAAATATCTATACGTGGACCGCTATAGAACGATATCAATTATTATATACCAAAATAATTTGGACTGGACTGGACCTTTCGCGAGTTCTTTCATCGCACCGCCTAAACTCTTCGTATGTTTGTGGCAGGTGAAAATAGGTGGCGCACAGGCAGTTTTCCATTTGCTTCATAACAATATTCGACCCGAGTCTAGATATACAAAGGTGTGCTACCAATACTAAAACTGCCTTGTTTGGCCAACTGCTTCGGCCGCTCATATTTTCACTGTCGCAACTGGTGCGCGTCTGAAATTATTTTAAGATTCTTAATTCATTTTTTTTCCCGTTATTTAAATCCATCTCATAAGAAAAGTTGCATGAAAATCAAGTATCTATACTGTATACATGAATCAATATAGATTTTATATTACACGACAAGTACAACCAAAAAACTTGTATCAGTCTCATATACCAATAAAGATACAAAGAACAATATGTTCCAGAAAAGGCAATATCGCTCGCCGAGTACATGTTTCTGCACATACGTATATACGTAAATCCAGCCGTACGATGTTGTGAGATAAAGCAAGACATGCAATATCGGCTGAGGCTCTATACATGTATCGAGATTGCAAATGCGCTCGAGAGGTCCTGTGCCAACACAATTGCCCGACGCAGAACATCGTTAGTCGGGATAGGCTAATTTCCTATGATTACGTATTTACCTCTAACGTCGAAAGCTCCAAGCTTCTCCTCGTACAGCTTTGCGCGCACGTATATACCGCAGAGCTTTCCTGATGCTGTTTACCGGCGTATACTCTGTGATCCCGGATTCTCGGAGAGTTTCGACGAGCTGATTTTTATCGATTTTCCGCAGTCGAGAGGTTAATGTTGATCATCGAATTTTTGCCGGAGATAGTTTGGGGGATGAGTTTGGCTCGTGTGTCGGCTCGGAAATTTACATCGTTATTTAGCGATTGATGAGCTTCGTGAGTTTCCTCATCGAATATTGATGTAACGCGAGTAGACAGGAGTGAAGTATCCTATATGGAGGATGGATCGCAAATTGTTTTTGAAACTAGTTGATTGATCAAACTTTTCATCGGCATCGTCTATCGGAGAATCAAGTTTTCTTATAATTTGCTTATCATACGCAGCAGCGATTTTTAGTTTTTGAATTTAAAAATATTTCGATGAAAAAGCTCGAAACTTTCTATTATTTTTTGCTTGGTAATTTATTATTCGATGAAAAGTACAAAATTTTGAATTGCAGTACACGTTTCGTGCTGTTCATACATAATTAAAATAAATATTACATATTACATACTCCGAGATTAAACGGAAAATCGTATATATTTTATATTATTATTTGGATTTCGTTATAAAGCCTCCCAAAAAAAGGAAAAAATATACGATTTACTCAACGTTCAGGGGTTAGGTATCCAATTAAAATACGTCATTTGATAAATTGCGATAGCTCATCAACAGGCGCAAACGCGGAACATCAACGATACGAGCGACTGAAACAAAATGGGTTTTCACGCGAGTATAACAACAGCGCATTCAATTTACCGATGAGTACTTTTATAGGCTCCAACACATCGCGATATCCATTCTCACATTCACGAACATTCTTATTAGCCCGCGATCTCGTTCGTATTACCATAAAATTGATGGAGCCCATCAAATCATCAAAAACTTCGCTACCCCCAAAAAACTTGTCTACCGCGCGAAGACAAGCCAATAAACTCTCAAACCGACGAGTTTACGTATACTGTGTACCGATATCTTTCGTCCATACAGCAGCAGCAGGCGGATGCATCTCGCGCAAAACGAAAGACGATCGGCGACAGGAGCAGCAGCAGCAGCAGCAGCTTGGCTGGAACAAAAGAAGAGGAAGAGGCAGCAGCAGCAGTTCTCTCTTGCGAGTTTCAAGGCCGGCCACACGCACGGCCCTGAAAACTTTCATGTGAGAACCACACGCGGCTCTCTGATGTGTATACCTGCAAGCGGGGCAGCCTATATTATATCGCCGCGCGCTTTGTCTCGCGCTTTGTCTTCGTCGTCTCGGGGTGTGTCTATAAATAAATTGCGCGGATCCGCCGCTGCCGTTTCGAGTTCGAGGATCGAGTTCTGTTGCTGCTGATGCTGAGATGTCGGTGGTGTACAAGTATTAGTATAGAAGACTTTTTGGAAGAATACAGAGAAACAATAGTAGTGTACGAGCTTGCGGAATCAATTGCACCAAGTCCAAACTTTCCAAAGCTTATTTATATGTTTGTTTCTGGATAGTGAATATAGGTGGCGCACAGGCGATTTTCTATTTTCCTCGTGAGATTCTTGGGCACAAAGTGTATAGATAGGTATATAGCGTTGCGCCAGCTATGCCAAAACAGCCTTGTTGGTCCTGCGCTAAGGCCGCTCATGCTATAACTGCGACAGTAATTTGATATACTTACATCGTTAATGACTTTATAATATATTGTACATCGTATTTCAGAAGTATTCTACGAATAACACATTTTACGAAGTAACATAGAAAGTTTTACACGCCATACAGTAATATAGTATTTTGGTTTAGAGCTTAATTGTTGTTTTGTTTGCTATAACTACTTCAATAAAGATATTATTATTGAATACAACATGACAGAAAGAAAATATTATTTCAAAATCAACATGCAAATCAAACATTATGCAGTTGTAAATACACGTCGTTTCTAAAATCTGTATTATTTTTCTTTTGATCCATCAAATACAAAGAGAGAGAGAGAGAGTATCTCTCTGAAAAAATCGAGTTCGGCAGAAGAATTTTCCGCCCGATATGAGATTTTGCATTGTCACAATAGTAAACCGCTGCCAATTCATTGGCACGTAGCTTCCTCCAACGAAATTTATTGTTCCAATAAATAAAATATTATTTTAAAATACAGTATGTGAATGCTATTTTAATATTATCAGTATGACATAAATTCGTAGGGAGGGACTTTACGACGTGCAACGACAACCCTATAAGAGGAAGCCAAATTTTTTAGAAAAATCGGTTTTTTACATTTCAGCTCTTTACTTAAGAACTGCTCAACGAAATCATTTGAAATTTTAACAGCAGATATCTTCGTTTATGGTGAATCACCAAATAAAATTTTGAAGCATTTGACTACATTGTTTTAGAAATATAAAGAATCAAACAATTTTCAAAAAAAAATTCAAACCTTGATATCTTAAGGTGGAACTCCACTGATTTTTAATTTTTCTTACCTTTTGCCCCATCCATTGTCAGATTTTAGGGGTTTGATTGTGGTGATAAAAGAAGGTTACATATAAATTTGGGGCCATTTTTATACACATATACTCAAGTTATGATATAAAAACCAAAAATAATCATTAAAATTAAAGGTTTTTGAAAAAGTTGCTTGCGCACAGGGCTTCGACTAAACTAATCCAAAAAATTTGGACATACATTTTGACCCGTACTTAACAAAAGTTAATATTTTTTAGTACGGGAACTCTCATAGTTCATCTGTAATAAATCAAGAATTTATTAAACGACTAAATCTATGAAAAAACCCTATAATTTACTAATATTTATAATAAAACAAATTTTTCTAAAACAGATACCTTAACTTAAAATATTAAGTTTTGTTCCAAATGTTCTAAAGAATACGCGTAAAAATTTTCAAAAGGATTAATAGAAATGCCTTGCGCAAGGAACTTTTTAAAGTCAAACGAACAAGTTACGAGAAAAACGCGTTTAAAGTTTTATTTTTGTATGCTATCTAATGTAAAATATTTTACTCAACTGCCCATAACATTGGTATAACTTTGAGTTTTTACATCGGGTTGGTTTCAAAATGTTCATAAAATTATAAGCAACTAAAATATATAATAAAATTTTTTTCGAGTTTTTGACCAAAAATCAGTGGAGTTCCTTAAGAACCATAGGGGTTTCAAAGCTGCGCAATGAACTTAGCCAAAACATATAAAATATTTACCTTTTTCCAAAATCTCAAGTGCAATAAGGCCTTTTTACGCCCGTAATCGAGAATACAAAAATTCATTTTGTTCAGTTTTGGATTTATTACTGAAAAAATAAGTAGTCAAATCACTTGAAATTTTAATGGAATATAGTTTGACACGTAACCCATCAACATATCTTTTTTCGTGAGGTTATGATGTGTAGTTGCAGAGATATGAATTTTAAAAAAAAAAATTGCCTTTTTCATTTTATATGCCGAACGGAGCGGTCAATCCAGAGGACCAAACGGGGAGAAGTAGGTCATTTTATTATCTTTCAAATGCATTTTAGCTGAATTGTTTGTAACAATGGAATGATTTTAAAAAAAATCGAAAATAATGTTTTGCGAAAATCAAAAAAATGGCCATAAAAAAGAAAGCAATTGAAAAAATTATAAAATAAATGTTTTTCCCGAATTCAGAATCCAAAAATAGATATGCATGTCAAATTTTATTGATATTGACGGAGTAGTTTCAGAAATATCACGGTATACACATACATCCATATATACGGACATTTCCTAAAAACACGTAATTCGAACTTCTAACATCTAAAAACATGTTTCTATGAAGTTTTAGCGAAACTGAAAATTTTACTATTACAAAGCTTCCTCTAGGAGGAAGCAAAAAGTATGACGCGACTTTATCGCTTTTCTTCGTCGACTCCGTGCAAGCAATAAGTAATATATTTATCGTTTGAGTGCTTTGTCGCCACAAAATTTTGTATACGAATGCGTTGCTTTTGTACTTAAGTAATGGTTTCGTATTTCTGCTTCATATATTGTAAAGGAAATATTAAATATAATTGGCAGAGCGATCTTTATAAAAGAAAGGTCAAATTTTGTTATAATGACTAAAAATGTTCTTAATTGCTTGGATTTTTTAGTATCAGATGTCTATCATCATCGCTAATAGGGTATTTATATGGAACTTCTAGTTTCTCGCAAGATTGCACAATCCTTAAACATTAAACTTGATTTAACATCCCTATATATAATAGCTGCGTATATCATATACCCATTATGAATAGACATTATTTATGTACCCCTTTATTGGAGGATCAATCCGGCCATACTCTTGCACTTTTTTCGGCAACGAAATTCCAACAGACCCTTATTTCAAAGAACAATTTTCGAACAAACATCGAAATCGTAACTAATTCACAAGCAACTCGCTCGCATAAATATCTCGTGAAATCGTCGAAAATATATCTCGAACGAAACATCGCGGAACGACGATCGCATCACAGATCCTACCGATCATCTCGTCGATTGCGCTACCACAATGGACCTTGTCTTCCTCGTATATTTACGTTCGATTTCATCGGTCCCTCTCACCGCCACGTTTCCCGGCAGCAGCAGCAGCAGCAGCATCATTATGCCTCCTTTTTTTCGCATCCATCGCGGCGCGCTTTTTGACGGTAGTATAGTATGGGTATAGTGTGTGTATATATATATATATATTAGTCGCGTGCAGTGCACCTTCCCTCGCGACCATCGCGGCTGAATATCGAATGAGCCAGGCACGAGCGCCGGGTATATGGAGAGAGAGAAAAAGCGGCAGCGTGTTGCCCGGCTCGAATATGTTAATTTACGGCCACACAGAGGGCAATATAGTTCTTTCGGATACGTATAAGCGGCGCGCCGAGTGTGCTTAATGGGCCTTGTGCGGAATTTTCACGATTCAATTTTTCGACGGCGCATCCGCTGAGCTTTAGATGTGCATCGGCGAAATTAAAATTTTCGCGTCATAATAGCAACAACAATGACACAGCAGCAAGCTCTCCCTTGACCATAAGATACCCAGTAGATTTCATTAAAGAGACCGATAAGAAACAAGGCAAGCTGCTGGCGTCGGCAGTCTGGTCCAGATTCGGGGAAGGCTCTCTCTCTCTCGCGCACCTTCTCCACACTCCAGCTGCAGAACGAACAACAAGACCGATCGGCTGCGAGACTACAGCGACGAAGGCAGAGAGAGACCAAGACCCGCGCAGAAAGAGACAGACACCGGACGCAGGAGGATGAGGAGGAAGAAGGAGCCCGGGGAGGACCGAAAAAGAAAGGAGACGACGCGAGCGCACGCTTCTTCTTCTTCTTCTTCTTCTTCTTCTTCTTCTTCTTCTTCTACTTACCTGCTTCGCGGCAAACACCGGCTGGTCGGCGCAGGATTTGCCAGGTCGTCGTCGCCGCTGTGCTGTGCGAACAAAGGCCGCTATGCGAGGAGGGCATTTTCGGGGCCTCCTGCGCAGAGAGAAAGAGAAAGAGGAACAACAAGAGAGCCAACCTGCAATTTCCGAACGAGCTGCTGCGGAGCTTTGTGTCTCGGTTTATGGCCGCCGCAAAGCCAGACGAAGCCAGATTTCGTCGGCATAGAAGGGAGAGAGAGAGGGAAGGACAGTTTAGAGGAGAGGCCCCGGAGGAATCTGGATCAGGTGATTTGGGAGACTTGCCGCGTGGACTTTTGGGTTTTTTCCTACGCCGTTTAGGCGACTGATGCAACGTCGAGTATACGAAGTAATTTCATAATTTCAAACGGAGCATGAATATTATAGCCAACTTACTGCCCACTTTGTCGTCGTTGCAAAATTAAAGCTCAATCCACGCGCTTAACTGCCTGCACGCGCGTCCTTTGCAATAATCTTCGTCAAGACGACCTCCTTCGCGTTTGGATCTCGATGCTGCATCGGCTCTATACAGGGAAGCCCTTAACGACCGCAATAAAAACGCCCTCGATGACAACTGACGCAATCCCCGAGCGTTTAATCGGACAAAGACCACTGCTGCGCTCGTACAATATTCAGAGTCTATACCTTATGCGATGAATAAATATTCACGCGATCCACTTCGCATATACCTACGTACAGTGTATACAGGGATTAGGATAGAGGATAGAATGCCGCCGAGAGGCTTTTGTTTTCAGCGACTTTTCGAGCAGGTGTTGAGTGCGGAGGAGAGAGAGAAAGGAAACGGACGTGCGAATGCGCGTAAAAAGTGGTGATTCGAGAAAGATATGGACTAACTCGAAATGCGTTTTGATGTTTTAATATCGTAGCGAAAGTGTAGTGGAAGTTTACGGAACAATAATCGTGCGGATCGAGAGCTTTTATACGAACGAGATTAGTAGCGGAAAAGTATAATTTATAGCAAAGGTCACAACGAAATTCATTACGGCGTTTTTAAAGACTCGTTTCACCTGTCAACGACGTCGTCACGGCTGAGCTATTCTTGTCCGCAATAATATCGCGAAACGTGAACGACTTTTTCTTTTATACCGGCGATAAACACGAATCACCAGCTCAACTTCTTCCAAGTCGGTTAATATAAGTCGCGGCTAGAATCCAATAAAAAAGGGCCGTCGAGCTAAGCTAATAAAGGGCTGAAAAGTTATCCCGTATACATGTATGTATTGAGAACACATATATATTCATCAGCGCATCGTTTTAACGCGCAGCCGTTCATTATCCCCGTTTATATATACTGCGATAGAGCCCAATTATGCATAATATCACAATAGAAATATTTTTGTGCACCAAAATACACCTTGATCAATTAGCGCAGCTTAACGACCCCCAGGAAAACACAGCGATCGGCGAATTAATCAACGAGACAGCAATTAAATTTTTCGATCGCAGCGATATACTCCAGACACCAATTATGTAACTAAAATTTGATCGTCCCAGAGCAAACACACACTTTATATAGGTGTATTCAATCTTCGTATCGATCTTCAAAAGTGAAACCGTCAACCCTCTCGCAACGTATTAATGTACATATAAGACGTAATCGCAGATGCTCGTGCTGTGTACAATGCGCGTCTTGGCGACGTGTAATAAAAGGGTTGTGAGAGAGAGAGAGAGAGAGAGAGAGAGAGAGAGAGAGAGAGAGAGACGCATTAATTAAGGCGGCACGTACGCGGAACAGCAGCTGCCAGCAAGGAGTACTTACGGTTGACGAGTGGCGCGAGCCAAGGACACATTGCAGCGCGCGTGTGTGAGCCTCTGGCAAAAAGACGAAGAGTTAATTTGGAATTAATTAGCGCCCGATGCGTATATGAGGGATATACAAGAGAGGGAAGTTTATTGGCTGCGAACGTCGGGGATGTATAAATACGCTGTCGCGCGCTCGTTGGTATTTTGTAAGTATTTTGTCAAGGTATGCACCGATGCAGGTACGCTAGGGGCATTGGAATTTCAGACACCGGCTGCTGAGCCATTTTCATTTTTTCTTTTTACTGAGAGGGGCAGAATTTTTTGCTGAATTCCTCGATTATTGAGAATTATTTTTCGTTAGAGCTTGCTGAAATCGCTGATTGATTATTTATATTCAGCTGAGCTATGAATTTAGTGTTTCTAATGCGAACAAAATTGATTAATTTGACGCAAACTCATACCGATTTTCACAGCTCGCGTGTCAAGCTCATTACTCGATCAAACCCGATGACAATAATAGTTCATACCTTCTCTTCTAAGCATTGACGAAATTACGGCGCATAAACTGCCCATAAATAATCGATCCCGATTACCGATCACCATCGTCGCCCCCCGAGTACTTCAGAACGCGTATAATACGCTTTTTGTCAACCGGTGGGTATACGTATACATCAGTGCGATCGCAATTAACGGAAACCTGCTCGTGGGGCTCGAAATTAATGAGGAGATCGATTATCGTAGGATTTGACCTTTGTCGATGCGCGGAGAGAGGTGAGAGAGAAAGAGAGGCTCTAATTTACTGCTGATTTCGTGGTGCAATGAATTGGTAAACGTTGATGCGTGCGACTGCTCTTGATAGCCCGATCTGCTCTGTACATACTTATTAAATTGTACATCAAAGTGGCTGATGGATAGCAGTTGCTCACTTTGCTAAAAATCGATTTGCGGTATTTGGTTATTGTGGCGGTACTTGATTTTCCAATAGATTGCGAGTAGGTCACAGATTTTGTTGTCTCCTCCAAAAGAAGGCTTTGTATGTATCGGTAAGTATTAGAATCTTTAGTTTTGTAGGAACAAGTTAGAAAGATGTCTGGAGGTTCAATAAGCACGAATCACACTTTCATATAGACGAGATAAGCGTTTTTAGAATTACTTCGTGAATATCAATAAAATCAAAGCTCAACAGTTGAAATTTTCTTTTCTTATGAAACTGATCTTATGCAGGGATATACGTTTTACCTTTGAGCCTTCTTGCATTAAATACATGCCATAGGACAATAGCCACATTTTGATTATTTTTCACACTTTGGCAATTTATAAGTCCTATACTTTAATTTTATCGAATGAGCAGCCGAAGCAGCAGGCCAAACAAGGCATTTTCAGCATTAGTGGCACACCACTACCTATATCTAAACTCGGCACGCATATTGATATGAGGGTAATGAAAAAATGCCAATGCGCCACCTATTTTCCCCCAGCAGAGACACGGGATGGAGTTTAGGTAGTGTCGAAAGGGCTTGCGATAGGGCCGATAAGTAAGTTTTAAATTTTAATTTTTAATATATATTTATTTATATTTTCTCAATATTTACTTTTTAAAGTTAGGAATTTAAACATACGCAAAAATGCGCTACCAAGAAGTTATTGTGGTATACTTTAGGAACTTAAGTGGATGCCAGGGGTCGGACTAGTTATAACATGAGCAGTCCAAGCAGGCGCAGTGTTTGGAATGAATGAAAGACAGGAGGATTTTAGGAAATTGTAACGTGTAATTACAAACGTACGCGAGTGTGTATACATCATAATTAATGGTTTTAAGAAGAAAAACTATACCATTGATATTGTAGAATTCATAACATTATTTACAATAAGCCCCTCGAAGATTGTACCATCTTCTTCACTTCACAAATTTCGCAGTTCTGTATGTAATCGGTCACTTTCCTCAGAACCAGGTAAGACAAAATGTGACCAAGAGCCTCGTCGATCGAGTTTTCCTGGTCCATCATGGATTGATAGTAACTTGACGCGTGATAGAAGGCTACGAATATGTAATCTTCAAAACTAGCAAAATCAGCTAAATCACACTGGTCGAACTGTTTCTCGAATTCGCGGTTTCGGAACAGCGGTGCTACCTGGCATCTGCACTTCGTCAATAGATAAAAAACTGAGCAGTTTTTGATGAGTTTCGCAGATTTCATTCTAATGAGCTCCTCGATGCAGTCTTAATAATATGCAGTCCATAGCTCTGGAAGATTAATAGTCCTTTCGTCCTTGGATTCGGTCGACTGCTGCAGACAAGCCTTGTTCAGGGCCTGCATCCTGAGTATCTCCTTGGCGCATTGATGGTTCATATTGCTGCGGAAGACGGTATTGAAAATCGTAAAGCCATGTTTGTCTTTGACCAGCATATCCCCGCCGAAGGAGAGAAGTATTTGTATCTTCTTCATCAGTGCGTTTTCATCATCTTTGCAAAAGCCATGATCCTTAACGAGGCCGTGTAATGCAGCTGTGTTTGAGCAGCGTTACCAGCATTTCCGGGTCGCCACTTTCCTGAGCAGCGATAACAAGTGGAAATTGGCCATGGTCTGTTCACGCATTCACATTTGCACCGTGGTCCAAAAAGAGGCTCGCCAGTTCAATCTTTCCCATCTTGCGAGCTATGTGTATCGACTGAAATCTCGCGAGGTGAGACCCCCTTCTCGATTAAAACTGTAGCCTGATCGTCGTGTTCTCCAAAAGAGTTACATGCTAAGTAGTGCAAGACATTAGAATTGTTAGTATCCATGGCGTGAATGTCGGCTCCGTATCTCGCCAGCAACGGCACTAGTTCGTCTGCTTTCATAGCCCGAGCTGCTTCGAACATTGGAGTTATGTTGGTGTGACTAACGGCATTGACGTCGGCGCCTACTTCGAGAAGCACCTTAGCCACCTTAGCTCGGCTATTCCTCATCGCCAAATGTAAAACGGAGAAGGCTTTGGAATCTGGTGTTTTGATGTCACTGCCGTTCTCTATTACAAGACCGATGAATCGTTCGTTCCACGCTGAGGGGTACATTTAAACCAGCGCGTGGAGAACAGTCGATTTCTTAGTGAGTTCGGGAAAGCTTTTATCCAGGTTATAGAGTTGGTTTACGTCGGCACTGGAGCGCACGAGAAACTCTGCCGAGTCCTGGTAACCGCTCAAGATCGCGATCCACAGGAGCGAGAGCTCGTTTCTTTTGAGAAGCAGCTTGCCGAGGCATGGTTCTCGCCTCAAGATCAGCTCGAATATCGCGAATCTTTGGTGTTGTGTTTCGGAGAGGCGATGATGAGTTTTCTTATCTGGCCACTTGTGAGACGATGTTCGCGGAAGATCTGGCTGAGAGTCCGATGCAGCTAAGCTTTTGAGTACAATGTATTTTTGAGATACGTAAAAACTGTGCGCAATGCAAAGATGATCTGAAAAAACTAGCTTTCGGTCTTAGACTTATCACTTAAATATTCTTAAGGTAATCAGAATAGCAAGTGTCAGTATTATGGTCTCGAATAAACTAACGACCCTTTGGGTTAGCCAAGCCTATTTATAGGCTCCAGCTACTGTTGATCCATCCATGGAAGTCGATCTATCTGACCCACCCGTCTGATCCACCCATATGATCCACCTATCTTATTTTGTGCGTAGTATGCGCATTTAATAAATGTAAAGCGTATAAGTGCAAATTCTCATTAACAATAAATAAATCCAATGTTGGTTATCATGTAAAGCTGACGGTAATATGTGGTAGATGTTAGCGCTATGTGGCTACACTTGGAGTACATCGCATCACACTTTGGGTTGTGGTTCACCCTTCGTGTAATTTGACGAATTTAAGACTCACAGAAGTCCACCTGTTTGCTCCACCCATCTTATTTTGTGCATGTATGTTTACATCAATAATTTGCGCGCTTTACATCTTAAAGTGAAAGTGAAAATTTGCGTTAATAATAGCAATCTCCCCAAAAAACTTTTTACAAAAGTAAAAACCTTGGCAAGAAATATTGTACATATCCATTGTACTATTTGGTTTGTTTTTGTGCATTTTTTGTAGCTACTTGCGACTTTGATGCGCTTGACTCAGTATTACAGCATGGGCGGCCAAAGCAGCAGGCCAAACGAGGTAGTTTCAGCATTATTGGCACGCCACTATATGTAGACTCGAAGCGCATATTGTTATGAGGGAAATGGAAAAGTGTCTATGCGCCATCTATTTTCACCTGCCCGAAACGGAGAGTTTAGGCAATGACGAAAAAGGCCAGTCCAAAACTGCTTTGTTTTGGTATTGATATCGCTCTAGCGATCCGCACGTATACGTTATGTACATTAAAAATTAATAATTTTTCCCATTTAGAAGGTTAAGTAGAGTTTTTAGAGACCGACGATGGCTCCGTGGTAAACCACTGCCTCCCGGTCAAGGGGTCGTGGGTTCGAGCCCCCATCAGCGCGATCAGTTTTTTCAGATCCGATGGAAATCTTACTCATGACACCGGGTTTGAGAAAGGTGTAGGTGTGATGAGCCTACCCTGGAAACTTTCGAACGCTAAAATTCATCTAGAAACACAACACGATACGTTGTGAGGCCATGAACTTTCGAGTTCGAAAAAGCCACCCATTATTATTTTTTTTTTTAAGTAGAGTTTTTAGACACATGTGCATGCATGAACGGCCCATTCATAAGAGTCAGATGCAGACATTTTTGGTATAAAAGTGAACTTTTCTTTTATTCAGAAAGTATTTTCTTTGAGGTTCTAAATTCATACGTATAAATTTTATCGGTTATGTCGTGCACTGCCTGAAGTCGTAAAATTCTAAATATCAGTAACTGTTTGAATATAATAAGAAACCATCCTAATATCTCATTTTATTACAAGCAACATCACGTTATACTTATCATTCTTATAAAATTCAAAATACAACTTTGAATTCGAAATCGAACCGCAACCGCGCCCTCTTTTAACTGACCAATCAGACGACAAATAGAATTCCTTCAAGATGGAGCGATCCAAACTTTTAGGTAGGATAGGTCAGTACTTAAGCTATACTCTGGTCAAATGTGAAATAGCGTAAAGCTTCTTCGAACATTTCCAATCGTCAATACATTGCAAATCCTTTGACAAAAATCATTTTTAAAACCAATCCCAAAACACCTCTTTGCAACTGATTTTTAAAGGTTCACCAAATCCCTCTGGGGCGCGTTCGCGGCCGCACAAAGCAAAGCATTTACGAGAGCAATTGAAAATCTCCGGCTTAAAATCTCGAACGAAAAATCGGTATGCACTTCGTGAAAGCTCTGCGCGACTAACGACTTATGAAATAGAACACGTCGAGCGTCAAAGCCGGGAAAACTGCGTCACACTCCCGATCGCAAGTCGCTTGAGCGCAGCTGCACAATGCATATACGGTTTATCTCTTTTCTATTTTTTTTCTGTCTTTTCTATAAAACTCGCATCGCTTCGCACTGCAATGTGGAATGAAATGGAATGTTTTGTTTTCTATTTCTCGTATATGAAAATGCAAACATTTTGTGCGTGTAACAGAAACCTAGGAATATAGAATTATTGTTGATATTATGGTATGTCTTTTTTCCATTAGCAGTGAAACGAAATACAATAAATGTGTGTTTTCATTCGTTGTGTAAAATGAAACTTTTTTCGAGAATAAAATGTGAAAAAAATGTATTTTAATTGAAACTCGAGTTACAACCAAACAAATAGGTATCAGAAGATCCAAAATTCGAATTGTTTAACCAGGTCTGACTGATCCAGCATTTTTCTACCTCTCTTGCTCTGCTGCTGTCCTTTAATCTTCTTTTCTCTCTATTCGTCGTCTGTTTGATTTTCCCCCTCTTGGCTCATCCTTGGCTCTCTCTCTCTCTCTCTCTTTCTCTCTCTCTCTCTCTCTCTCGGAGAATCGATACTCGCTTGCATTATTCAAAGTCATGCGTCTGCACACGTATACACGTCTTCTATAACTTCATACATGCCTTGCACCCCCTCGACGTATTTCTTTTCAACTTTTTTTCTTCAAGATAATATGTAGGAAAAGAGATGACAATAATTAATACGCGCTCATTATGAACTTAATTAAAGTGTCAAATGCAAGTGGGTGGCAATAAACTTACCTACTACTGAAAACGCAAATAATTATATGCGCGTGAATAATTGTCGGCTTCGTCGCTCGTTGCATTATACATACTTACTTAATTTCCAAAAGACTTTATCAGTTTGTTTATCGACCGATGCAAGCGTATGTTATGAATCGACGATTTGATGATAAGTTTATCTCTGTTAAATTAATTCATCTTTTAGTACAAAGTGCATTGTTGTTAACGTGATGAATCCTGGCAGTGAAATAGGGAAACATCGATAAATATTTAAATTTTCACCCAATATTTTATAGGACGTTTTATTTAATGAATTTAAGTCAATATCTCACCGTTGATTCATCGTCGTAATATTATTTTGTAAATTATTTAGTTTTGCGTTGAATCATTTCTGTATCTTTCCAGACAGTCGACGAGGGAATAAATTCTGATCAGACTAAGAGGTGCCAAGCAATACTATCCCCGATGACTCAGAGTTTATTCCACTGAGTCTCCTAGCTCTTTAGTTTCTTATTTACTCGCTGTTGCCCCTTGCCTGAGAAATATATTCTGTATAATAAGTCAGAACGGCAAATTTATTCAGCACGTCCAACTAGGCGCGAAAATTCGATTTAAACTACGTTACAGGCAAACAAACAATAACAAAAGTTCCATATAATAAATCAAAACCGGTAAATTTATTCAGCGCGTCCAGCTAAGTCATTTCAACCATATTATACACACTTATATTCTTCCACACAAAACAAAGATTATAATTATTATTGTAGTTTGACTTTCGATAAAATTTATTTCACAAATTTCATTCCCATATCCAACACTTGCAACTTTACGATCAGCAAGAAAGTGATGCAGCATTTTTCATACCTCTGCATTCATCAACTCGCGCAAACCCCGCAAATCAAACAGCGATGCATCAGCAGCAATATATGCATGCAGAGGTTGTATATGCAACGGCAACCCTCGCACGCGCGTATATACATATATACATAAGAAAACCGTGCGGCGCGTGGCAGCCCACGCTTCGACAGGGCGTCGAAAGTTCTAAGAATTTCATTCGTTTTTCACGCAAGAGAACGCTAGTTTTATATCCTCGCCGTGAATACTAATAGAGCGAGGGATGATGTAATGGATTTTTACGTGAAGTGACGTGAGATGTTGGAATTCTTTTTTTTTTTTTTCATTGTAGAGGGAATGATGGACGTAGAGCCACATATTCTTTCCTCCCCTTTATTGTGGTTGATTTAAAAGTACGCTTTTTGCGTAAATTTACAACAACGTAGCTTTAGCTCGATTTGTTATTTGATTTGTTAACGTCAACATTACAACCGCGCAGCGTAAACACTCCGTAAAATCCGCAGTCGAAATTCGTCAAATAAAACTCGTAGTGAAATTGACGGCAGCTTATCGCGACAACAAAGCGAGAGGACTAATCAAAAACGCGATATTCAATTAACTCTTTAGCGTCGTGTCCCGTCAGTATTACGCTTTTCACCAGTGACAGCCGCGCCAACGTTACATTAATGTATAGCAACGCAAAAACATCGATCTCGCAAATCCGTAATTCCAGGCGCGCGCGTGTAACAATAATAATTTATGGTGCAAACACGCTTTTAATTGTTTTCGCATAACTAATTTCCAGCCGCGCCACACATGTCGCTTTTCATTATGTTGATGTACCTGATGTATATTGGTATACACACGTCGACAATGGATTAATGCACGAAATTTTCCGAAACGAATGCCTGCGTTTTGCGGATAAGCTGCCGGTTATTTTTCATCCTGTTATCTCGACCGAACGATTTTAATGACGGCATATAATCCTCAAATAAAATATCACTCGAAACGATAAGCAGCCCCTTATGCGACTCGCGTCAAGATTTCAACAACACCAAAAAAAAGCCCTTTCTCTCCTCTATATGCAAACACGAGTGCGCGCAGCGTGAAATCGGCCTACATACATGTCCCGGGTGCAAAAACAAGGCCGGTAAGAAGCTCGAAAATTTTTGAAGCGACGCGAGAGCATCACACACGCGCCAAGAACGAGTAGGCGTGTGCGCATCGTATATAGAGAACGGCTGCAGGAATGACGGAGCGGCCAGGTGCTCCGCTCTGCGCTCGGACCAAAGTGCATTGAACGTGTGGCGTGCGCGCGCGTAAATGGAGCGGATCGGATGCAGATAAAGGATCTTTCTCGAGCCAGGGGTAGATTTTCGTGACTCGCTCTTTCTTTTATCCTTGGAATTTTTACGTTGCGACGATGATTTTTTTTTTCGTCATGATTACGAATGACATTTAAGATAATATGTTTCTTTTTAGGGAAATTATTTGTCTGATGCTTTTCGGTGCGTGAACGTTAATTTGCGAATGTTTTGAAAATACTAATAAAGCGAGCCAAGGTTCGATTGAATAGGCCAATCCGACGCGAACTCGCTTGTAATAAACACTTATATATACAACATTGGAGTAGATCGCGTGCCGCTAGTAAGCGTAACGTCACGCTTTGCCGACCAGGTGATACGAGAAATACGACCTTTTCACTGTATATCCTCGTGTGTATCTTTGAAAAGACACAACACCGGTTATTTTCCTATAGAATTTATCGCGTATATAACGTAGAATTTCCCCTGTACAACCTGGCACTTAAGTGTATGAAGTTAAAAAAAAAAAAAAATTTCCACTTTCAGTTGAATTCCAGGGAGCAGCGCAACCCCCGACTAATTCTAAATACATGAGCAACGAAAAAAAAATCCCTGACTCTTAACGCCCGGGGTCACCCATTATATTGCTATACGACTTCGAACTTCGCTTATCCTTGACGCGATGCATAGCGCGAGCCTGCGGCCCTTGGAAGGCTTCTCCTCGTCGGCGCGCGCGCATACGTATAGGCCTGTGGCGGCACGAAAACACGCGAGCAATGCCAATAACAACTCGAACGAGACAGAGGTAGGTAGGTAGGTAGGTAGGTATGGAGGTAGGAGGGAAAGAGGGATATTCGGCTTCGGACCTGTATATGTATATATAGCTATACGTCCCAGGTGGGAGGCAGCTGCTAGGCGGCCGACGCTGACTGTCCGCAACACCTGCCCTTCTTCCTTCCTTTACTTTACTTTCCTTTCCTCCTCCTCCTCCTCCTCCTCCTCCTCCTCCTGCTCGTCCTCTCGAATGTGTATACGAGTGCGTACGCCTCGCTGCTCCTCTTTTTTTTTTATTTATGCAGTTTTTGTTTTTCTCAATGCCTTTTTTCTGCGTCGGCTCGGTTCGTTGGCGCTCGTGTGCAGCGCCAAGTATTGTTGGAAGGATGCGGGATACTGTGGAGAGTAGGGAGTTAATAAGGATTATCGTTTTTTATGCATAATTATTTGCTTTAGGATTCAAAAGGATGTGTGTTTTTGTATCAATTTGGTTTTTAAATAATTAGCTTAACAAATTCTAATTTGTACCAAAAATCTCTCGTCTTAATTTAATTCAAAGTTTATAGCCTTATTATTACTATTACGTATATCACGAATCATAAATATAAATTAGAAATTATAAAAATAAATTATTAGATAAATCTGAACTTCACCAAATATTATAATCATCATTTGAGCATCTTGCCGGCCGCATCATAATTTTATAGCACTTTTTTCCAAGTAATCAGCATGGAAAGCAAAAAACAAACCCCTTATCCGATCTAAAGTTTTGAACAAAGTTCATCAAGCCTCTGAAGTTTTGGGCTGATGCGGCCATCAAGCTTCTTCTTAAAACCTCAGTCTCCTAACTTTGCACCTTTAATATACCTTTTTTAGTCACTCTTATTTCAAACTCGTTCGTTTCGTCTTTCTCCCCCATTCTTCCTCGCTTCCTTCGCAATATCCCAAGCATAGAAGAGAAGACGTTGCATTGTATAATGACCAAAATCTCGTGCGGAAGATTTTTGAAACTTCGCTCTCTCTTCTCTTCTCGACACCTTTCGTGTGCTCAATGCGTTTTTTTGTTATTAGCTTCGCCCGAAACTATGGCAAGAAAAAGGGCAGGTTTCTTTTGTTAATTTCTGACGGTACTCCATTCTGGCCATGTCTTGGGAATAATCGCGTTTTTTAATGTGCAGTGTCCGTAGAGCTATTGTGAAAATAAGGAGTTTGAAGATTTCTCGTTTGTCTTGAAATCAATTTCGCTCACAATGACTTCTTAGAAGTATATAGGGGATTGAACTGTAGATGCGGTTAAGCAAAAAAATACTCGGCTGTTTTTTTTTTTTTTTTTTTTAATTGAATTATACGTATTCCTTTTTCTGGGATATTTTGAAATATTCAGTAACGTGCGATGGTTACTGTAAATATAGTCCCAAACTACTAGCTGTACACGGATCGCGACAAAAACGATACAGTATGAGCGGTCAAAGCAGCAGGTAACAAAAGGCAATATTGTCATTGGTGCCACACCTCTATATGTATCCAGTTTGCGTGGACACTGATGAAGAAAATATAAAAAAGCATGTGCGCCACCTATGTTCACTGGCCGAAGACCTCGAGAGTTTAAGCGGTGGGGGAAGCGCCAGTCCGAAACTGCTTTGTATCGTAGTCTACACTTATGCGAAATTGAAATTAAAAAAATTCGACAATAACGAAATAATTCCAACAAATAATGCAATAACGTGTAAGAAACAATCAACTAAATAATATATCTAATAAATAAAAGGAGATCTAGTTTTACACCGCATCGACAAAAACATCTGATAGCACATCTGCAACAACAAGCTCGCACATCTCGACAAACTGAATACCACGGGCTCACCCGCAAGAACGGGTTAATTTTACAAGACGCACCTCTGCATTTACCGCAGCAGAAGCACCGCAGCTCCTTTGAAGACGCTATATAATAGCAGAAGCGGCAGAGAGAGAGAGAGAGAGAGAGAGAGAGAGAGAGAGCTCGAACGAGCGCGCACGCATGCGGGCGCAAGAGACAGGTGGTGGCGAGCGTTATCTCGTTTTTTTTCTCCTTGTTCCTTATCCCCGCAGCACCTTTCAGCCCGAGAGAGCCTCTCCCTAGCCGTCGTCATTACTATTATTAGCTAACCGATGTCGCTCTCTGTCTTTCTCTCGCTCCGTTTCCCATTTTTCCTGCATCTATAGGACGAAGCGCGCGCACACATCTTCGTCTCGCGCGTTATCAGGCGTCAGTATCTTTAGATATGCTCCGCACGCGTGTTGTGTGCTTGTGTTGCAGGATTTGGTCTTTTTGGTTTTTACGCTCGAGGGAGGGAATGCACTCGGGGAATAATCGAGTGAGTTTGTGGGGAAGCGGTTTTATGGAAATTCTAGAATTATTTTTATATACGTGTGATATAGAAATCGAATCAAGAGAAAGAGCGTCGAATCAAAAGCCAGTTCAAACAATTCGAAACATCATATATTTGCTGAGCAAACAGGCAAGACTCTTGCCCTCGCTCTCTCTCTCTCTCTCTCTCTCTCTCTCTCTCTCTCTCTCTCTCTCTCTCTCTCTCTCTCTCTTTTTCCCAAAAAGAAAACGAAACGTAGCCGTTCTCTCCCTTAATCCAGCAGCCAAATACTTGAATGCGCGCGAGCGGTCGGTACTTACTCCTTTGAGCGAGAGAGAAAGAGATGGAAAGAAAAAAAGCTTTGCTCAGGGTATGGAAATACCTGCGCACAGGGCCGGCAAACAGACTCCAAGTACTCTAGGAAATTGGCGGACGAACGAGAAATATCCTCGAAAGCGCTCGCACGAGAAAGAGCAGGAAGGAAAATTCGTGAATAGAGTGTGGGCCGAGTCTGACTGGCTGGCTGGCTGGCTGGCCCTCTCGAAGTTTCAATGACCCTTACAGAAAAACCCAGTCCCTTTGCGATTCGCTCGCGAAACTCTCGAGCTGACGAAAATCTGGTAATTCGATACTACGGTATAGAAGCTAGCGATTCGATTGAAGGATATTTTAATTAGAGTGGAGGGAATTTGCAAGCTTCTTTTTAAAAATTGGGTATACTGATCTTTGATTCTTCTCTGTTCCTGTTTTCGCGTTTCAAATGTTTATCATCGCAAGCTTCCGATAGCCTTTCCCAACGTGCTTACACTGTTGATTTATGCGATAAATATTCGATAAAGATAGGAGCTTTTTTCCGCACGTTGGCCAAATTTATTGCTCGAACAACGCGCTCATAACTGGCATCTACTACAACTGCTGCTCGCGATAGTGTCAGTTATAAACACGTACGTTTTGCCAGAACAACGCGCTGAGTGCTATAAATCTCTACTAGAAATCTGTTTTTCGGTTCGTTAAAAATATCAAAAATACCAAAACAGCGATGATTCATTCACTCTTCAAAACTACAATCCCGATGCCAAGCAACGAGATGGGAAAAACGCGCACACAACGACATTTCTCCGCGCCGTCTGGCCAACAATCCTCACACCCGCTATCGAAATCCCTTTAGCGAATCGTCTCGCAGACGCGTATCCTTCTCCACCCTCTGCAGACGGGAGCCACCCTCACAAGGAAGTCGTCGAGATCGCGCGCGCCAACCTCTCCCGCCTGCGTCTTTGTGCGTGCACGCAGTCGCGTCCTTCGACCCCTTCGTCGCTAGCGCGAGTTTCCGATCCTTTTCTCTCTCTTTCTGCCAAAAAGAAAGCGAGACGAGACCGCATAAAGTGGGATGTCTTATTAAGCGCTCGAGAATAAAGGAGCTTCGAGCGAGCGAATGAAAAATTATTCTAGAGTTCGTTAGGGATCGACGAGAGAGAATGAGTTTGTTTTATTTACGGCGCGTAATAACGAAGCGACGAGAGAGTTTCCGCGCTAACGAATCTCTTGAATATAATATATACACACAACCGCGAATGAAAAAGTAAACGCCGATAAATCAGCGACAAGAAAAAGAAATAAGAAAACCGCCGACTTGTACAGCAACTGTCGCGAAAAAAAAAGCAGCCTCAATCACTCCTTACTTTTTTATCGCCTCTCTCCCATCTCGCGCGCGCGCGCGTGTACCAAGCGATGGCAGCTTATACACTCTTTTTCTCTCTGCCGATATCCATCCGAAATAATCGGCGCTCGACAAAGAAGCGGCTTGAAATCTGTCCGAGGAAGAGAGAGAGAGAGAGAGAGAGGAGTTATTTCCAGCTGCTGCTTTGCTCGGCACGTTTTGAGCGTCTTGACGGGCTGCACGTGGCAGCCGTGCGCCGGGCCACGCGCCGCCACCACCTGCTCCTTCGCGGCCTCCTTATTATCCCCACCGAAGACGTGCCGGGAGGCCGGTTTTGAGAGTTTTAAGTGTGCGTGTGTGATGGGTTTGATGTAGGAGTATTGGTGCGGGCTGTTTTGGAGGTGAGAGAGGTGTAGCACGCAGTAGGAGCTTATACGTTGGATTGGAGAACGATGGAAGAGTTTTGGAGGTTTTGATTTCTGATTTGACCTTTTACGTTTAATAGTATAGCTCCTGTTTACAGAATTTCAAAAGTACACGGTTACGATGTAAAAATAATGTAATTCTTGAAATGCGCATCAGCGATCCGATTTCCAATTACACGCTAGTTATTTTTCTTCGAACAGAAAATTGTAAAAATTATCCACCGGATAAAAGGTTCTGATTGAATTTGGATTGCACCACGAAATTAAAAATTTATTTACAGAAATTCAAAAGTAAGTATTCAGTTAGCAATTAACGCACACCGGCAGCAGCGCACAAATCAACTTGAAATTCGAACGAGTCATCTGGCAAACGTGAAAACAGAACTGTGCATCCCCTCAAATTTACCGCAACAGCCTACGTACCAAGAACACAAACATTGCATATAGCACCAGCGGCCCGTGAAAGAGTTCGAAAAGTCAAGCCACAGCAGCAGCAGGCGCCACCGGAAACGCGTCGTTGTTAATTCGACGTTAATTCACTTTTCCAAGGCAATACGACTGAAATTAGGTACATTGTTGCCATAGGCACGACAAGGGCTTTGACTCTCGTATACACATACATGTATATGAAGGAACGTATACAACCTATACGCGCACTTCCCGTCGATACCACACACCATATAGGGGGAGAAGCGCGTCTGTCTGGCCATTAATTTCGTTGTCCTTCTCCTCGCGCAAAGTGTACCTAGCGCGCACGCATATAGGGCCCGGTCAAACCGAAAGCAGCGATATATATAGACAACGAGAGCGAACGCGGAGAAAGGGGTTGCCCGCTGGGGCCGCGACGTGGGAGGGATGAAATTGCACCCTAAAATATTCAGCAGACACGAGACCTCGTGAGGGTTACCGCCGATCTGCGTTTCGTATATAGGTATATGCGAGTTCTTCTCTCTCTGCGTGTCTCTGTGTGAATGTGTGTATGGATGCGAGGAAGACAAAAGCCGGAAAAGAGAGACAATGAACGGAAAGAGCGGAGGGATGTGCTGAATGAACGAGGCATAAAAAGCGAGAGAGAGAGAGAGAGAGAATAAGGGCTTTCGATGTGAATGTAATGTGGGAGAGAGTTGGCAGACGCGATGGGTTACAGTCCGTCTGCGTTTGTTGGAGTTTTAGACTTGACTTTGAATAAAAATATCGTAGCGATGTTCTTTTAAATTCGATAAATCACCTATGGAAAATGAAAACATTAAATATAAGACAAAGTCAAACAAGCAATAAGCAGATAAGAAGCGAACGGAATAAAAATGAAGCGCACGCGGAGAAAAAGTTATCGAAAGCCGCAGCAACGGAAGGAGCGACCCTCGTCGCTCCCGACCTACCTCTCGTTCGTTCGCTCGCTCGCGCTCGTTCTCGTTACTATTATAATCATTATTATTCGCCGTTTTTGCACGCCACCGAGCACAGCAGACTTCGTTTTTCTCGAGTCGATCCGTCAAACTCGCGTCGCTGCTGCCGTCCGATAGATAAGGCAAGTGTATATATTATGCGAGAGGAGCTCTTGTACAGTCGAGTCTCGAAATGCGATTTTAAATATACACACGTGCGTGCGGCTGGTTGTTGCAGAGGATGAATTATGCATTCAAATGTTGATTTTGTTTAAATTCGAGGGGACCAACGGTGGAGCGTAATTGATTTTCAGATTTCGTATACTCGTCGGTTTATTAATATCGTCAGGATGATCGATCGTTTTTAAATTTGAAACAGTCATCCCATCCACCAAAAAAAAAAAAAAAAAATCACTTCTCATGCAACAACACCCCATATTCCCATGTTACACCCAATACCTCGGGGTCGACGCGCGCAAATAGTAACATTTAGTCAGCCGACGCATCTCGGCGTGTAATACACTCGCGCGAACATCAATGCGTCCATCAACTCTCGTACATTTGCCTATGCTCCCTCTCGAAATCGGTTAACGACCCCGAAATCCCCGGATACGTACATATTATGGACAGAGTAACAAAGCCCGATGTAAATTCGAGTAACGAGAGAGACTATACCGATCGCCAACAGCAGCAGCAGCTGCTGCAGCCCAGATAAAGAGGAGAGAGAGAGGCTCGACTCGTTTTCAGGTGCGCCGACGCGACTGTCAATGCACAGGTGCGCGTTTCGGAGATAAAAACAGCCTACGGAGATGTGTGTTGTAAGAGGTGGAGGATTGATTTGAATATTCGTTTCTGGAAGGGAAATCCCTGATGAGGTTTCCGATTGGATTTATTTGTTGTTATTAGTCGACTTTACAAAAGCAATCCGTATCAATAACTCGAAACATTCGCACCTCACTAACGGTACCTTATACACACACACAGAATACAGCCCGGCGTAACGCAGTGCATAATTCCGACAATTTGCACGGAAGCCCTAAATCAAGCTCTCGGAATCCAGGAACTCCACATAACACACTATACCGCCACAATTACCTAATAAACGCGCACTCCCCACGCGCAGCATCAGGCGTCCATCAGTATCATTATCTATACGAGCTCTCTTGAAATCAGCATCGAATCATCATAAACCATCGACTCGTCCGATAATTCATCTATTCTCTCCTAGTCGGCAACGCAGCACACTCCGTGTCTCAAATCAAAACAGTAGATATAGCATAACACGTATATACACGAACGTACATATAGCATATAGCAGGGGTAGCATCGAGCGATAACGAACGGGAGCAGCGCAGCAACGTTCTTGGCAAATCGATCGCAACAGCAGCAGTGCTTATAAATATAAGCAGGCCGACGCTGACGCTAATAACGAAAGAGGCCATAGACCGCTACTGGCCTGTGAAGCTCGCGATAGCACGCTCTCTAGCTCTCTCGTAAAAGCAACCCTTGTGTATAACACTAGCGCGTGTGTTATGAGAAAGGGATGCTGATACGGATCGACCGTCGCTCTGATTATGATTATTCCGCGAGCGCGTGCAGCTTTGGACGGATAAAGGAGATTGAATGCGGCTGGGATTTTTCGTTTTCTATGCGCTTCAAGCCATTTGGCTTATTACGGATACGTGCGTGATTTCTCCCGCGTTAACGCTGTTGTTTTCTTCAACCAGTGTACACAGAATACGACGACAATTAGCTAATTGCGAGGTATACACTTCATTGATCATGCATAGCGAATGTCAGGTGACCTGTCGATCAACCTGTCTCATCGCGTGTTCCTCTCGTCGTCTAATAATCCGCGATCCTCTCTTTGTTCTATATACGCTCTCGATCCCGGCTTCCTCCGAGGCATCAGTTCGCAGACGTGTACATCCCTTGCTTTGCTTACTTTGTCCTTGTAGCTCCACCGCTCAGTCTAATAATTTTGCCCGACTCTCTTTCCCCGGGGCTTGACGCTACAGGGCTCAGGCTTTATCGGCTCCTGATGGCTGTCTGGCATGTGTGTATATGTATATACTCGCTGTGTGCCCAGTCAGGGAGTCGACTGTTGCAATATCGATGATTGCCGCACCCCATGAGTGCGTCTGACACGAGAGTCGCGATTCTCCGAATGTTTGGTTGTGCGTGTGTGAGCGTTTTTTGCGGAATTATGCTTTGTGGATGTATTTGTAAAGGATTATAGGATTTGATGATAATAAAGGAAGTAAAAAGTAAATAATGATGGGTATTATGGAAACCGTCGTAAATCTGTTGCGATTGACCATTAGGTATTTTAATTACTTATACAATGCAAATTTATTAAAAGTAATTTTATCGTAAATGTTGAGTATCAAACTTAAGAATTCATTTTATTTTTTTCAATAAATTACTGATGCGTGATAAATAAATATTTTATATATTTTTAAATGTAAAATTAATTACAAATATGTAAAATAACAAAGGCATAACTATAGTTATTATATTGATTTCGTGTAAATAAATTCCACGAGGATACGATAGCGATGCAATATTATGCTACATTGACTATAAAATCGTTAATTTTGCAGCAGTGAAAGTATCACCTCGAAATGTATTTATATTTAGATGATGAGCTTTTTTTGTTTACGGAAAAAATTATATTTCAGTCAACGAAAGGAGCCATAGATCTATGCTCATCCGTGAGAAAAAATCTTGACCGCTTAACCGAAAACGAAAGAGGATGACCCTGAAAGATGACGACGACGTTATGTCATCGAACATCTACTTTTCAAGAGATTTGTTTTGTGGAATTTTATAAGTCTACGAGGAAATGCCGATATCTTGACAAAATTAATTTATTCGTAAATAAAATTATACTAAAAGTGAATGGCTAGCATTGCATAGCGAATCGAGAACAAAATACCGATTTTTTTTTTCACCTAGAAGACTAAAGATCGACTATAAAACGACCGGAGCAGCAGAGCTCTTTACTCAGTTCTCATCTTCTCTTCAACTTCAGAACTTCTCAGTTCAAGAATACAAAATTATCACCATGAAGACCGTAAGTCATTTAAAAAGTTTTAATTCATAAGTGTTTCGTTATTTAATTGAATCAAATCAAAGAATAAGTTTTAAAAACCTACAAGCAATTGTCTACAAGTTTCGTGTTTTCAACAAATGTATATTAGCCACATATTTGATACAATTAATTTAAAATACCCGTTTCAAACGATTATTTGCAATGACAACTCATTGAACCATTAAAAAGCATGATTACATCCCATAATATATGATATATCATCATGCATTCTATAATAATGTAAAATAAAACACATAAAAATTCACATTATTTTTAGATCGCAGTCCTCGCCGCGCTCGTAGCAGTCGCCGTTGCCGCTCCTCCAAGTCCCAAAACCTACCCCAATGTACTTGTTGTTAAACAGCAGCTGCACGACAACATCGGCACTGGAGAAGGTTACGAATTTTCCTTTGAACAGGACGATGGCCAGAAGCGCCACGAAGTTGCCACACCGATTCAAGTTCTCACCAAAGACGGATCAACTCAGACTGCCTACAAAGTGCAGGGATCTTACACCTACAAGCACCCTGACACCAACCAAGATTACATAGTCACATATGTCGCTGATGAGAACGGATTTAATGCCGACTACCCAAAAAACCATCATTAATGTCTTTGTTACTGAATGAATTTCCCAGTTGTAATGATTATACCGATTGCTGTGAGTTTTGTGCATGTCTGTTCTCTTATGCGTATCTGCTATTGTTTTTGCATTTCAGAGCGTGAAACGAGGTGTGTGAAATTTTCTTTTTGCATTAAAATGTTACCATAAACTATACTTACTGCGTTTTTTTATTTCCACTGCGGACTGACGCTTCTATACACATAAGCGTTAAAAATAAGCAATTAGAATGATTTGATGACTTTTTAAACCTTTTTTTTAAAGCTGGGCATCATTTTCAAAGCCTGCTCTTTTTTGTATTATTTTATATGAGTAAAAACCATCGAAATTAATTGCTAATCTCATCTCCAACAATAATAGAAATTAAATCTTTACTGCGAAAACAATACATTTAATTAATATAGAATTCCACGTATTTTAAGTGCAAACTATTGTATTACGCAGAAAGTGTACACAAGCTTCGCGTCAAACACTCCAAAGAAATAATTAACGATTCGTGTAAAAGCATGGTATTGTACAGGAGATAATCGATATTACATTCAACTAGTGATTTTCAGGTAAGCGCGACTATTTTATTCATGGTAACATAAAATGTAAAGTATAAATTTTTATTAGACCTCTCTCTAGAAACGTAAAAACGGCCGATACAGTAAAGCAGCGTCACCTACAACGCCGCCGTCCCCATTATCACGAGCTGCGCGCACCTTAGTCGGTTGTGACGCCCTATACGACGCGTATTAGCTCGATGTCCGCAGCGCTGCGGGGACAGCGGCAAGGGAGCGTCGCTCTTTATAACGTGTATACCTATAACTATACATATACGTATGACCGCTATGTAGGTGCGAGTGTATTATTACGCGACGCGCACTCGACGCTTCTGGAACTTTGTCGTACTCGCAGAATACGTACTGTTGACCTGTTCCCGCGATAATGACGCGATAGCTGATTTTTTTTATCGAGTGGGTGGACAGTTCAATGAAAAATACTGTTGCGGTATATTTACTTGTGCTTCGTGTACAGTGTATATGATAGAAATAATGCAACGAATAATAATAGCCTTTTAAAATTTGCTGTCAATCTTCATTACGATAAAAATGGGATTATAATTAATTAACCAGAAACTCAGTCGATCATATTATAAGCTTTTATACGTAATTACAAATCAGCACAAGCGGAAGAACCTGTATATGTATAGCAGGAGCTCGAAGAGGTTTACAACCTCAGCTGCCACCGCCGAAAATACCTTACCTTACATTCAAAATAACCGTATATACAAACGCACATACGGCGCACGAGTATCGTTATTACGAAAGCCTTGTAATCCGAAAGTGCCTGGCCGACATTTTTTCGCGTCCGCAGGTGCTGCTGTTGCCGGACGTAGCGTACGTATACACACACCTGTCAGTTTATCGGTATAGTATATACTGGTCAGCTGGTCGGCCCGAAGGTCATCAACGGGAATTACATTAACGAGCCGTCGGTTGATAATTGGCGAAAAATGTATCAGTTAAGCTCTGCGTGAGTTTATGTGGCGATTCAAAAGAATGTTTGAAATGGTTGGAAAAGTGGCCGGTGATAGACGACTACAGCAATATTTCGGAACGTTACGAAATTAACAATAACAACAGTGGCAATAATGGCCCTTTGAAAATAAAAATGTTGGGCCATTGAACATGTCTGTTGAATCTATAATTTCGATTTGAACATGCGTGGAAGCGTATAGACCATATAGATAAGATTATAATTAAAGATAGATCTGGACTGTATCTCTCCCATTACTCCCATACCGCTTAAACTGTCCGAGTCTCTCTGAGCAGCGACGATAGGTGGCGCATAAGAATTTTTCTGTTTTCCTCATTATTATTTGCGCGCAGAACGTGTATATAGAGATCTGTCGGTTATGCCGAAACTGCCTTTTGTTAGGTCTTCTTTGGCCACTTGTATTATAACTGCAGAGAATAATAAAGATTTCAAATGAATTTCATAAAGACGTCTCTCGAGACTGCCGTGACAATATAAACCTGCAATGCACACCTATATTTTTATTATTAATGCGTAATTATAACGAGAGATAAAATGTGAATCGATCGATCAATGTTGCGCAATAATCCCTGTCGTGCATCGTTGAATTCTTGGTTGTATTTTTTGTAAAATAACAAATATTTTTAAACTGCTAGAAAGACACTCAGTATTATAACAACGAAGACTTTAAAATGTTTCGACAAGGGCGGGTAACGCCAAAGATAACATCGTTACTCCCCTTTTATGTATATATATACCTACGCGGAGAATTTAATTTTTATCGGGCAGAAATGCAAATCAGGTGTAATTAATGCATGTAGCTATTAATGCACCCTCCGAATCGTTTAGCATGAAATTCAACTCTTATATAGTTATGCGCGCGATACTAAATAACCTTCGCACTGTAATGCACACGGCTCCTTCCAAGTAAACGACCGACACTATAATACAGTGCAAGCGCCGCCGCGTGTCTCCCGTGAAAATAATAATAGTAGGTAGACCTCTCGGCACATTAAACTCTAATAGCATCAACACCAGTGCAGTCTCCTCGGATTAATTAAACGTAGCTTACGCGCAACTTCCGGCCAAGTCAAAAGTGCAATATTTACCGTGAAAACATCCTTTGAAGTCTGCTTCTCATTACTCTCTCCTCTCTCTCTCTCTCTCTCTCTCCGGCAATCGCAGAAATCCAGTCGTACATCTATACAGCATCGATGTGGTCCCTTGGCCCTTGCTCTCGCCCGTGAATTACGGGCATCGCCGCTAATGGATCCAGCGTCAGTAGCAGCAGCGGGGAATAAAGCGCTACGAAGAGAGAGGGCACGAGACGATCGATAAGAGCCGACGCTGTGTGCACACACTCTCGGTCGAGACTACGTTCCTTTTTTTCACCGAATAAAACCTCATTTCGCTGATTCTCGTCTACTAGTCGGCTCTTTGCCGTATTAGCGGAGGGATCTTTTTTTCGGCCATGGAATTATGTATTAATACCTGTCGTCCTGCCGAGTGCTGTACTGTAATCGGCTTTGGTTTGATTATTTTTTGGAAGGTCCGAGAGCGAGAGAGAGAAAGAGAGAGAGAGTTTAATTTAGAGCGACGTGAGTTTTTTTTAGTTCTACCGGGCAGGCGTTTAATCGAAATGGTTATTGTTTTAATGAGTGTTTTCCGGGTGTATCCGAGCTACGCGTTGAGATGGGATTTCGGTGTCGAGAGCGCACGGTTTAAGGGATTTAAGTGAGGACGCAGATTTATTTTTCACGAGAGGATAATATTAAAAGGGGACGAGTTTGTTGCTCGGTTATTGTTTCGGATGAACAAGTGAATTCAAAATTCAAATATCTGATGTTAACAACGAAGAGCATCCATAATCTATAATCAAACGTGAATAATAAATCGTCCCTCGCTATTTTCATTCAGCCCAGCGATACCGCAGCGTTAATACAAAATCCATACCATCGCAGAGAGAGAGAGAGAGAGAGAGAGAGAGAGAGAGAGAGAGAGAGAGAGAGAGAGAGAAAGAGCTAGCTCGCTTCCAAATTTAAACCTAGAGCACAGTTACATCCGCGAAACGAATCGTTAAGTCGACTTAGAGACAATGATCTATAGGGATTTCGTTTCACCCGGCGCAGTAGCCAACTCTACTCGTGCGCGAGCGAGTTACGCTTAATCCTCCGGAGGCTGCATCAGCCATCAACTTAGATTACGATTTTTCAATCCCGACTACCTTTCCCGCAAAAGTCATATCCTTACTTAAAAATATCGCGACGTTTATATACCACCGCCAGCTCGTTAAAACATCGCAATCCTCTCGAATCCATCTAGTGTCCTCATCGACAATTACGCACAGCGACGCGAGAGAAAGGAGCCGGCGATGAATATTCGTAAAAAGCTAAAGGCTTCAGAGAGAGAGAGAGAGAGAGAGAGAGAGAGAGAGAGTGACGTATATACATCATTGTAGGTACCGGGAGAATCTGCAGAACGGGAGCTGCTGCTGCTGCTGTGCCAGGGCATCCACCCTCGGAGTTCGAGGCCGCCGACGCCGGGGTGGATGAACCGTCCCCACCAACGAGCTTCTACCCCTCTTGTCCTCCTTCCGTAGTGGTGAGCTCGCTCCCTCCCTCTCTGTGCAGTGTTGCTGCTGCTGCCGCTGCTGCAGCGAGAGACTGTGTGTTATTTTCAATGCTCTGGGGCGGACGCGTATATAGCTCACTCTCTCTCTCTCTCTCTCTCTCTCTCTCTCTCTCTCTCTCTCTCCGCGATATGGTGGGGAGCTAGCCCTTGGCTCTGCTGGCTGCGTTTCTAAGAGTCGACGGTTGTCGGGGATGCGATGTGCTTTTTTTTTATTTTCGATGCTGTTATGGAATAATGAGGTTCCGCGCCGATGCTTACGCTGTGATTTTCGAATTGGAAAAAATCGCGGGAATTTTTAAAGTTGAAGCTCTGGTTATACGGTATTATAATATATACGTGTATGTAACACGAGTCGATAGTTTAAAGGCGTCGTCGAGTCGACAGAGAGAAGTTTTCCGGAATAATATTTTTTGAATTACGTCGATCCGTCGTCGTAGCGAAATATCCGCGCGGCGGCGCATTTATATATTCCAGCGGATGGCGGCGAAAAAATGTGTTCGGAGAGAATAGAAAGAATTAACAATATTGATTTTATAATACGATGTAAAATCAAATTACCATCTCATTGACAGGATTTAATCTATCCCTATACTAATATAAATTAAACAATTCAGGCTCAGTTATGGCATGAGCGGCCCAAATAGGCCCAACGAAAGACAGTTTCGACCTAGATAGCACACTCCTATATTATACATGCTGCGCGCAAATAACTTTGAGGGAAACAGAAAAACGCTCATGCGCTACCTATCTTTGCTGACCGGAGACTCGAAGAACTTAATCGCTACGGGCCAGTCCAAATCTGTTTTCTTATCCATTTCTAAATTCCACTAAGTATTTCCCCGCGAAAATCTCGCGGCACTAACTTTCGAGACAATACAACGGAATACGTCCCAAGTCCACATCCCCTCCAGTAGACCCTCCACCCTTTGCACTACCCGCGGAAACGTGGCGCGAGAGGGAGGGCATACCTTCCGCCGGGACGGAGACGAGCACAGTGTCCTAGGACAGTTTCGCGCGCGCGTGTGTGTGTGTGTGTGTGTGTGTGTGACTGCGTATACGCTGCAGCCAGCCGAGAATCGATAATGCCGCGTGTATGGGTATATAGCGCGGGGGTGTACGCGCCGCGAGAGGACAACGTGCGCGCCGCGTGCTGCCGTTTCGATGCTGCAGGGCTTACTATAAAGGGACGATTTCGGCATGCTTGCGTTTTATGGAGGTGCGACTACGAATAGCGGAGATTTTTGGGACGTTTGTATTGTTTGTTTATACTACTGTGACTTAAATTTTAGAGACGTCCTGATACCGGGTAAAAATATTGTCGTTATATAGGAAAAGAGAGAAATTATTCACCCTCTGGCGACGATGCTTTTTCATTTAAAAGGTTAAAAAAGTTTGACAGTCTTTATTCCTTTTCATTTTTCTCTGCTGGTTCATACACGTGTATTTCGTTTATTTGTTGGAGTCGCGCGGCAACGCACACACATCGCATTGATAAGCCTCGTCCCCTGAATAAAAAAGTATACACGTTTGATAAGCTCTTATACTCTTCCTCTTCGTGGGACCGATTCACAAATTTATTCAAAAATAAAATGGATCTCTCCGTATTTCCCCTAAAAATAAAAGAAAAAAAGCGCTCTCAATCCAGGCTAATCCACGCAGCGCATAAACTAAAAGCCCTGAAAAAAAAAATCCAAGACCACAACAACACGGAAACCTACTCGCCATCCGGCCATGTAAAACCAAACAGGCGTTAAGTTCCATATATATATACACGCATCCATACGCACAATCCGCGATAAAGACCAGCCCCCATAAGATAGAGCGCGAAATGATGAACCGGAAAAGCATCGGATTAGAGGCTACATTATACATACGTATATACCCAGACACGGAAAGAGAAACACCGCGTGTGTACGTCCTCTTCTCAGCATCGCAGAGTCGAGCTTTCAGGGCGTGGCTAAAAGCCCGACATATAGTAGCGTCGCGCTGTCTGCGGCCGAGGAGATAAAAGGGACTTTCGCACCGTTTTCAGATTTTCCCGCCCCCCTCCAGCTTCCGATCTCTCTTTCGATCGGGGCTCGCGGCTGTTCCCCCTTATATATTGTGCGGGAGGTACGGGCAAGTGTACGCCGGCTTATGTATTTATATAGAAGGGGAGCAAGATAAGTTATTGTCGGAGTTTCGTATCATGGATTTTTGAAAAATCGAAGCCGCTCAAAATCCGTCTACCCAACGTTGACTTGTACTACTTACCCGGTAGTTGCTGAGCAATCGAATCTTGTGATTCATCAAGCAGCGCTAAATTATGATGCATTTATTCATAGGCGACGACGTGAGTACTAAACAACTCCCATAAATCACAGCCGCTCGCGAGAGGTCAAGAAACCCCGTAAGGAAGGAAAGAAGTCAAAGGAGCCGATGCAAACAACAACGGGAACCGCGAGACGGACAAAAAAGTATCCGCACGCCAGGAAGAGCGCGGCCAAATACGCGAGGCAGGAAAAAGCTGGATCTCTGGCTACCGGAAAAACGGGCGTCCCCTGGGGTGCAGTGCGTCTGCTAGACTACTCCCTTTTTCGTGAATATCTCTCCTGGAGAGCTGGCGCGCGACGTCGAGTGTACAAGATTGCGAGTGAGGAGGAGGGTGAGAAAATTGCCTGTAGGAGGAATATTTCAGACGGTTTAATAAGCGGTCGCCGTGGAAAGGAGCTTGATGATAGGGCTTATTTACAAGTTTTGTTTCGATGAGGACGATTGTGCTGTTGTAGGCGTGAATCGATGAATATGCGATATGTTATTTGCAAAAGTACAACGACATCGGTCTAAATCGAATCAAAGCTATATGTCGCGTGTAATCAAGTGCAGCCAGCAGCCTAAAATTATTCAATTTAATTAAATTCTCATCGCAGAGCCGTCGCTCGGCGGAGTCCGACTAATTGACAAATTAATAAAGCACCGCAGTCACTTTCGAAATATAAATCGAGTCTCGCGGCCTCTCGACGATTTGCATGCGGCTGCAGCGTCTTAGCTATATACTATAGTATAGCAGCCCCTTGGACGAGAGATGAGTGTATAGATATAGAGAGGCGACTTTTCGAGAGATCCATTTACTTATTGCCTTCTTTGATGTGAAATTGCAAACAACTTCAATTAGAGTCGAGACGACGAGGGGCCCGGCTCTCGATATTCACAAAGGAAGAGTATAAAGCCGCCGCCTTGGCTTTGCATTTCCATGTAAAGTAAATCCGTTATTCGCGAGCGCGAAACTGCAGATTAGTGTAACTCTCTCTACGTTTATCTTTTTTCCAGAAAATCTTCGCTACTCGATTCAGCTAACGCCAAAAAGCTAATTTAGCACAGCGGCAGTGGTTTCATTCCCGAACAAACATCCATCCGGAAAGCCGAAAAAAGAAAAGCATCAGCATCAGCAGCAACCTCCTCCAGAGAAATCAGCCTCTAAAATCCACACTCCACAAACCTCGTGCATCGTTTCTCTCTCTCTCTCTCTCTCTCTCTCTCTCTCTCTCTCGTAATTCCGCTCGCAAAACCAAAGACCGCGTATAGCAAAAGAGAGAAATAAAAAAGCACGAATATACGCAGCATAAAAGCCGTCGATTGATAGGCCCAAAGTTACAGAACACACCGGCCGGCGTTATCGCAGCAGCAGCAGCAGCAGAGTCTAGTACAGGGTGGTGCAGCAGCAGCAGCAGCGGCGGCGGCGAGCCTGGGACGTGACGTGGCGTGGGGGCGAGGTGGATGAACCGAGGCCGGCCGGCTCTGTATGTATATGCCGCTGCTGCTGCTGCTGCGAGGGAGGAAGCTGGAGAATGAACGCGAGAATGAGGGAGAGCAGTGCTGGCTGGGTTTCCTGGGTTCGAGCGTTGCCATGACGATGCCAACTCTCTCTCTCTCTCTCTCTCTCTCACTGCGCCAGACAGAGATTCGCGGATGGGGTGTGTGTGCGTGTGTGTGTATTCAGGAGGTGGGAGGCAGCAGTCTGAAAAAGTTGGAATTGATATTAAAGGGATTTCTTAGGGTGCGGAAGCATTTGGAATGCGCCCGCGACGAGTTCAAAAGCTCAGCTAGGCATTTTTTCGGTGGATGCGCTTTCGAGAACGTTCAACCGCTGCAGGTGCATGTATGCGCTGATGCTTGTTGAATAGGGGATGGATTCAGTCCTGCGGAGGTTTGATTGAACTCTGAGGCTGAGTTTAAATACACTCACCGTTTGTTTATTTTGTTAGAAAAATCGCGCGTTTGCTGTCTGATTTATGCAGAAGGGCGCTTACGATAATTGTAAGTTGTATAAGAAAGATTCGATCTCGCGTGTACGTTCTTAGAAGCGAGAAATCGGCAGTAGAAAACTCGCGGCGTCGCAGACACCCCCGCCTAGAGAGAGAGAGAGAGAAGTTAGCCGGGCTCAAAAAGTACACGAACACACACAGCCAGTAGTCGTCTGCAGCAGAGCAGTGTGTATAGAGAGAGAGAGAGAGAGAGAGAGAGAGACGGCTTCGAACCCCTCGAGCTAACGCGCGACGCCCTTCCCTGGGCTGCTGCCGACGCTGTCTGGGCGTTTGTTGCACCGGGAGAGGGCTGCGCCAGCCGCAGCGGTTCTCAAAGGGCTGGAACGTTGCGAATTGCGTTGGCCGTGGATTTTCGCTGCTTCTTCTTGTTTGCTGTTTTTTTCGTGATTGATTTTTTTGAAAATAAATAGCTTCTTCTTGTTATGATTTGTGCAACAATGATTTTCTGTACTTTGACTTTTAAGGTTTGAAGCAGACTTCTACGAACGCCGGATTTACCAAGAACCTTTTTAACGTCGAGTACTCTGAAGTATGCGAAATAAAAAATTAAAGCGTATTTCTTCGTAAATGTATAATGACGTTTGCACACGAGAGAAGGATTTATTTGAATAAAAGGAAATCGGTTATATCCATGTGAATATTCAAGTGATTTTAGTTGGAAATAATAAACGTAATCAAATTCAATATGTTCAAATTATCGCAACAAAGAACAAATTAACATTAAATAATAAAAACTTATGCATAGAGGCGATGAGAGCGGAAAATAAATGCAAGACTTAGATATGATATTATTTATTAATATAATGTATTTCGTAATATATATACATATATAAGTGAATGTGTATGTATGTATATATATATATTTACTTTATTTTATTTATTTATATTTATATTTATATTTATTCATATATATATAATATATTTCTTCGTATCGTTAAACATACATGAAACCCTGATAGATTGGGATTAGCTGTGGTTTTCTTCATTCTATCTTCATCTCTTACATAATACAACGCAAACTCTCTCATTCTTTCTCCCACACAGACACTTTCTCGCACGCAAAAATGTACTCGCATATACATACATCGTTACGATGACAGAATAACCAGCTTCGGCGTATCGAGTACACGTTGTTATTTTTTCTCTCTTTTTTTTTTTTTTTTTTCGAATATATAATATATGTATATAATATATTTATTTTCAAACCGCCTATAATGTATATTGTTATGCGTGTACGATATACACAGTGTAGTATATGTATAACGTACGTCATTCGAAAAATGCAAACACCATATTTTCACGCGCTCACGACATATCATATATTTATCACAAACAAAATACTCTCGAAATTCCTTGGAAAATATCGTACTTTACATGCGACGCGCTGCACTTAATATTTTTTATTTTATTTTTATTCTCTCTTTTCGTCGAGTTCGATTTCGCTAATTCAGTCTAACGAGTCCGGCGCATCCGTCACTCGACGAGGCGAGCGAATCGTCTCATCTTTGTTTTTTTTTTCCTCATAATAAAACGATGACAAAATCATATATGAAAGAAACAGTCGCGCGTTATTGCTTTATAGGTCTGACAGAATGAAATTCGCTCGCCTCTCGAGTGATCCCAAAAATATGGACGCGCCCATGTAATGTATTGTGTGTATCTGTGTATGTGTACATATTTGAATTATTCATCAGCTTCGGTGAACGCATTCGAGCCTCGAATGCATCCCTTATGTGACTCCTCATCATTTTTTGCTTTAAATGCCTTTTGAGCGATTTGAAAACGGACTAGTTATATCTAATCGAAACAATCGCGTATGTGTAGGATAGATAGTCTAGTAGTAGTAGTAGTAGTAGTAGTAGTGTAAGTTGTGTGGCTATGCACGTTCACTCGAGTAGCACCTGCAAAAACGTTTTTGCCATTATTGCACAAAGAGGACCAAACTCATTTTTTTTCCAACATCAGCTCTTCTTCTCGTGAATACAATTTTTCTCTCAATAATAATCGAAGGTACATGATAAAAATTATAATGTATTACACAGCACGAAATTCAACGTATCGTTAAATATACTCAATAACGATTTCGCGGTATTACCGAAGTGAAACATTGATTCGTCGAATGTTCGTCACACACACTCACTCTTTCTTTCTCTCTGTTTCACAAATATAATTATAATACATATAAATAACGAGATGTTTCATCGGGTATTAAATATATATTGCTCGGCCGATCTCCTCCGCGCACCGCGAAGATGACATGAGCTTTCGGGTATAGTACCTTGTATTGTTATTTCAACATTTTATTGTTGTTATTTAATTTACACGGCGCGATACTTAAAAGACAGTATATTCCCGATGTTTGATGTATGGTCGGCTAGTCGAACTCTCTCGTGCGTTTATGCGATGCAAGGTTGAGCTTATAATAGTCGTTCGAGCGCATGTATTGGAGTACAATACATGCGATTGATTATTGGGAGCGTCGTAAAAAAATAATTTATTTTTTTTTCATCTCTCTCCTTCGATGCATTTTCGTAGATTATTACATAGTTCGCGCGGATGGATATTGTGCGTGCGATGATTTTTATTTATACGCGTGATGGTGTGTGCTTTTTTTTCGTTTTTGATCGTAGGAAGTATATATGTGTTCATAATATGCGTTTATGCCCGGAAGGTCTAGCCCAAGCGAGATGATTTGCCTCTCACTTTATACTGTATTTATCTTCGCTTGGGGACAATCGACCTTTCGACGCACATTATACGTTCGTTTTTGTGAAAGACGACGCGTGCTTTTTTGAGGAGATCGATCGAGCTTCGCTGTGTGTGTCTGTTGATATATATATATAGATATATATATATATATATATATATATATATGTGTGTGTGTGTGTTTGTGTGTGTGTGTGTGTGTGTGTGAACGAGGTCGATTGCATAATTTTTACTTTTTTCTCGGTTAAACCTTTTTGATACGCGAGGCTCTAAAAACTTACGCGTCAAAAACTATCACTTTATATATAGACAATATGGAATCTCCCGAATCTCTCTGCCCGACTTTTGCTCGTCGCCACGTGTTTAAACATTCATATCTCGTTTATACCGCGAATGGAGATGAGAGGCAATTTTACTTTTGCCTTTTCGACCCGAAAAAAAATTCGAGCGACCGACAAAAGTGAGCAAGAGGTCCTCGGAGTGTTCGACGTGATTATACAGACTATATTTATAACGATGTCGTCAGTCGATCGACCTGCAAGTCGAGGCTTCTCTTAATATTTTCCTTTGTTTACGTTATTATAATCTGGTGTATTAGCGAGATTTCGCGCCAATCCCTTTTACGCCCCCGCATGATGTGTCTCCTACAAAGAGTTATAGATAATAGAGTGTCATCTATAGATTAAACTTTTTTTCTCTTTTGGATATAATGAACATTAATTTGAGATAGGAATTTTTATGTCAAGAAGAAGAAGAAGCGTGTTCTTTTTTTGGCACCGCGTTCATAAGTCTGTGTTGTATTTTAATAATTTATTTGAATCGCTTCGTTATTCCGCTTAATTTAATCTTCTTTTTATAACGACGTGTTAAACTCGTACAAGTTAATCGATATTTTTACTTAGCTTTAAAATCGTAGTGAAAAATAAATATCTTATATTTTCTTATTACTTAAAAAACTGCGTTTTTTAATTAAAAAATCTTTCGTATCGTTCGCACATTTTATATTTTTATTTTTCTTTTGTGATTTTTTTCGTTTTATTCTCATTTTACTTCGAAAATGGTATATAGAGTCAGATGAGCACCACTGCTGAACTTTTCCTTTTTCCTCGTACGAATTCGTCCCTATCCGCACACTGCACACTTCCTGGTCAATAATGAAAACGAGTCTTAGTGCTTTTCATCGCATACGCATTAAACTCTCAATCGGCCTTTGAAAAGGTTTAAATACATACGTATAGTATAATCCTAAGTCGTTTCTAAAATTCCTGCGCGTTCTCGGCTAGTCGAAAAATTCGAAAAATTCCTAATTCTCGTTTCAACGCGTAGTACACACGTTTTCTCTAATTTTAAAATGCGTACGTTATTTTCTTCACTTTTCGTTATAAGGATTACCTTTTATAGCTGTTACATTCCTAATGCGCTAAAAGGAGAATGCTTATACAAGTCTATAGGTGAGACGTTGAATGATGAAAAACGCGAATCCCAACCGATACCTAGGGTTTTCCTTATTTTTCCTTATACTTTTGACGACACACGACACACTTAAAGTCATGGTATAATTGAGATGAGAATGTATGGGGGGGAAATTTCAATGACGATGAAGCTCAATGGCGAATGATTTCACGCGCTTTATATTCGATGAAGATGACACATATGATTGCGTAATTATCGCGTGCTGTATATAAGTCTCTTTTTTCCGATTCGATAAACATCGTATTATATATCCTACACCTGCCGCCGTTACGCGGAAAATTCGTATTCTTTTTCAAAGCCTTGCTACAAAGCGAGTTCAACCCTCGACCGTAAAAGCGCGAAAAAGGCGTAGATCGGAATTAATTAAAAGCCGGACAAATTGTCTGAAACGAATAATTTTAGCGCACGGAGTCGAGAGAACCCCTGCACTGGCTTGCAAAAAGAAAAAAAAGAAAGAAAGAAAAGTAGAAGGGGGGCGTGCGGAAGAGCTCGACGCGACGAGACGCAATTTGCGATCGCGTTGGAACGAATTTAATGAGGCCGAGCTTAGCGCGCGGTGCTGTGGAAATTTTCATCGAACCACGGCGTGCGGACTTTGAATCGCTCCTTCTTTCCGCACAGCCCTCGAGGAACTTTCCTCTCGGCGAGTGTGTTATTAAGCCGTCTTTGCAATTATAGAATCACGGGTTCGTATACCTTTGGCATACTTGCGTTCCTGCTTTGCACGTTTTTCAATTTCCCGCGCTTTTTCCGCTGTAAATTTTTATCGCCGCAATCACAAAGGGTAAAAGTACACCACGCAACGAGTATCAATGATTTGGAAGCTCGTGCAGCTTTTTCTTCGCCACGTGGATTTATTAATTTTGTTATACACACGCACTCCGTCGTCGATTTCATCGATCATTGCCATTTCTCCGTAATTTATTCCTTCGTTTTTTTTTTTACTTTATTTTATATAAGCGACGCGGGGGGTAAGCGCGAGGCGCGTATATCATTCTTTTTAAAACCCCGCATAATCAAATATCATCCAAAACTAGATTTATTTCTCTGTCAATTTTTTTTTTTTGCGTTTTTTCTCTTCAATATTCTTCTCGTTATATTATAATATACGTTATACACCCGCTACAGCTGCTCTTCACATCAATCGTAATTCTTAAAATTCTTTCTCTCTTTCTCTGTCGCCCAATACGTTCTCTCGTTAAAGTTAGGTTTCATATCTCGTATAGTTTGCTTCGATTTCTTTTTCTTACATAAATATTCATTACATATCATATTATATAATAGTAGAATATCTCATCACGATCCTACTCATGCCGTTATATACTCTCTCTTTCTTGTATGGCCCTCCTTTTTGTCCTCTCTCAAGCCTCTCTCGCAACACCCTTTAAATAGACACCGACATCTGCTTAGTTTTACATATCTGTTTCGTTAATTATTCTGCAATTTATATTCATATCTGTAATTAATGCGTTACGAAACTCTTTCGCTCCGTATCCCTCCTTATAAATTATAAATAGACACTGTTCCTTTAATAATTATACCATTTATATTATTCCTTTCTACTATTTCCTTCGTTTCCTCGATGGGCTGGGAGTAAATCTCGCGCGTGTAAGTGTGCATTATATGTCCGTTTATACACCATTTATATTTCTGCGCGTGTTACGCTTGGTATCCCGAAGTGGACTCCCGGATATCGGAGCTTTTTATCCGTTCCATAGATCTCCACGTGCACATCTGAATCCAATCGGAAAGCGCGCGAAAAAAATTAAATCCCCGGAACTCTCGCCGAGATGGAGAAAAAAGCCAGATCGATACAAACACATCCGAAGCCGCTGGTCACTCACCCCTCCCAATACCAGTGGCCCGAAAATATATATATATAAGAGAAAAACGTGCCCGGCGCGTATAAACATAGAGTCGTTTATTCTCCGCAGCTCAGGCATCATGATTAATCGCGACTCTGCAGCGTCTATACGCATTCCGCGCGTGAACTCTGATGATTGATCGGATTATGGACTGCGCGCGTGTGGGTGGGAGGGCTTGATTAGGATCTATACATACCCCTCGTGTTTTGAATGCGCCCGCTTTTCCCGCTGTCTAATAACTAATAATACATCGGTGTATACGAATATAATATGAGTCGTTCGACTCTCGGAGAACAGAATGTATTTTGATGTGTCTGTACGCTTGCACTTCACATACGTTGCACACATATAGAATTACGCGGACACAGCTCTTTCTATCCGTAATTTCGCGCGTATAAGTATTCACGATGCATGTGCGGCGCGTGCGAGGCGACATATTGTGCGACACGACGAAAGGAACGAGCGGAGGGTTGAATGTGACGTGTGTGAAGGGGGGAAATGTCGCGCGTGTGTGTGCGTGTGTGCGCGCGCGCGCGTTTGGTGAAAGGCCGGAAGTCGCGCGCCGGAAATCGAATGAGGCTAAACGCCCGGGAAGTGGCTGGCCGAAAACACCGGACCATACCAACCTGTGTATAGAGTATACAGGGCTCTCTCGTGCACTTTCTCCGAGCTTGTAATCGATTCGACAATTTTCATCCTGTTTTTTTATTCTACTGCATGCTTTAATTCTTCTCTTATACTCAGATAGCAACAGGGCTGTTTTCGTCCACGGCGGTGGTCGCCATCCGTTGCTCAAATTATATGTACTTTATATTATGTTTCTTTTCTTTATTGTAATATTTATATATATAGACATTTGTGGAATAAATCTCAGTGTTTTTTATATATTATATCTGTTTCATCTTCATAAATATATCTGTATACAATATTTTTGCTCGCTTAATTCTCGCACATGTAATAGTATTTTTCACTGTAACAACCTCATCAAGATCTGTATGCTTGAGCAACGCGTCGCCATACTTCCACTGTGTGCGAAAGCACACCATGAGACATCGTCAACGCATCCAAAACGTCTCGCGAAATCATAATATTAAAATGATGAAAATCCGAAACACCCGACAAAGAAAGCTTCGACTCTGATTTTTGTTTTCGTAAATCGATGCCGTTCCCCGCGTATACATTTTTACCCCATTCGCCTTTATTTATTATTCTTTGTTCACTCTGATTTTTCATTCGGTCGTACGTACTTTCCCCTCTTCCCTTAAAAAAGAGACACGAGATCAGTCTTCGTAAATCACAGAAAGCTTTGATATGGCCTCACAAAAATCATCGCAGCATCGCGTCACTTTTAACTTTTTTTGTTTTGCTCGTTTGTTTATTTATTTATTTAATTATTTTTTCTTTTTCAAACAACAACATTTAACAACAACGCGACTGAACCGCATGGATAGATTATTCACGTGATTGCTCGCGAGCGAAGCTTCCTCCTTTATATGCTTGTTTGTAAATTATTGATCGTTTAAAAAACGCGCCTTTATTGCCGAGTTCATTCAAAACTGATGGTATTGCTTTTATTTGCTTATATAGACTCTAATATTATAGAGGGACAGATTCCGCGTCGTTTAGAATCGAGAAGAAAGCAGAGAAGGATCGAGACGTTTTGTGCGTTGACGAGCTTTGCCAATGGAGCAAAAAGAGAAAGGCAAGTTCTTCTTATCGAGCTTCCAATTCACGTTGCGCTTTTCAGCGGTTTCCCGCGGCCCCCTTTTTTCTCTTTCTCTCTCCGGCGGCGAACGAGCCAAGGCAGGCAAAGAAAATGAACTGAGAATTCCGCTGTCGCTTCGCTTATTTTATTAACCGTCGCTCTTGCTCGCTCGTGATTCGATCCGCTAAGCAACTTAATGAAGAAAAAAGAAAGAAAAAGCATAGAAATAAGACTGTTAACGAAGAGCGACTGAATGCAAAGCATAAAAGTTATAAAAGAAACGAGAAATCGATATAAATAAAAAACAAAGGATGTAAATTTTCAAATTATTTTTATTTTATTGCTTTGTAAATAAAAAATTAATTTCATATATATATAAATATATTTTAATTTAATATATATATATGTGTACGATAAATCTAAAGCACAGCAGTATATGATACTCATATTATATATAAAGTCTCATCGTAACGTGTTGTTCTTTTTCTTTTCCTTCGATATATATAATATTCAATATAACGTAATACAAAAGCACTATAGAGCCTCATTGAAAAATTGACCATTCAATGTGGACCAAAACCAAGAGAGATGCCGGACAGCTGCGTATATAAATATATTTATATATGAATTCGATAATCGCGCGGGAGCTTAATGATAATGATAATAATAATAATAATAATAATAATAATAATAATAATAATAATAATAATAATAATAATAATAATAATAATAATAATAATAATAATAATAATAATAATAATAATAATAATAATAATAATAATAATAATAATAATAATAATAATAATAATAATAATAATAATAATAATAATAATAATAATAATAATAATAATAATAATAATAATAATAATAATAATAATAATAATAATAATAATAATAATAATAATAATAATAATAATAATAATAATAATAATAATAATAATAATAATAATAATAATAATAATAATAATAATAATAATAATAATAATAATAATAATAATAATAATAATAATAATAATAATAATAATAATAATAATAATAATAATAATAATAATAATAATAATAATAATAATAATAATAATAATAATAATAATAATAATAATAATAATAATGCGATAAGATAAACCGAGGAAAAAAATGCCGGTCGGCTCTCGTCCTCGTCCGCAGAATTACAATCGGATGGGAGCACATATATGTAGTGCGAAGGAACGAATGGAATTTCGTATGAAGTCGGGGAAATGGTGCGGAAAATTCTGTATCGCACGCGCAATTTCTATTGTAGGAGAGAGCAGAGGACGAGAGTCAGCTTATTATAGACACAATAATGCGGAGCAGAAGAAAAAAAAGTCGGGATGTCTCGCGCGAAATTACAATGACACCAACGTTATACACGCAAATATACCTATCGATTACTTGCTAAATCGTACCTACGTTTCTTAACGTTTCTCTTTTTTTTCTTTTCTTTCACCTCTTTCGCACACAATATACTCGCTCGCTCTCGCGCACATTCGTATATTTTTTCCGTGTATGTATATGCGCGCATATGTGCATGTTAATACAGAGAGATATTAATTATATTTCATATAAAGGTCGTATATATGTCCAATATAATTAATATGTTGACAATATATTAACGTATAACATCGTTTTACAATAATGATCATTATTTTTATTTTACTTTTTCTCTCTCTTTCTCTCTCGCTTCTATATAATTTAACGTCAGACTTGGAGGTTGATGCGATGCGACAGTATAATGAATATATCGAATACGGGGTTTCTTTCTCTCTTTCTTCGAAGAATCGGAAGGGGGCACGATAATCACTCGCGTTCATATATATCATATAATATATATTCATATATATATATTTATTAAATTTTATTCATCGCTCTTGCGCACTTTACTCGTCTCTCTCTCTCTCTCTATTTTCTTTTCTCTCTGTGTGGGCAATCTTCTTCTTCTTTTTATTTTCGGTGATTCAGTTTTCGATGATGACGGTCATCTCACAAATAAGCGTCTCGGCGCGCTTTATACTCCTATATAATATATATATGTATATTGTATGTATATATCACTCGCGACTACAGCGGAAACACCGTGCAAGAATGTAAAAAAATCGAGATTCACACAATATTTTTTTTTCTCATTTTTTTGCTTTTCTTTTGTGTACTTAAACTTGCTATTTTTTCAGCTTCGGTCCAACAACATTACATTACACGCACACGTAGTACACAGTCTCGCATATTGCACGCACGCCTAAATACTCTTAAGTAGGTTTCATTCTTACTTATTGCTTTGAAATTCCGTATTGAAAACGCGCGAGTGTCGCTTTTTTTTCTCTCATTCTTTTGTATCGTGAAATATCGAGGGAACGGGAACGGTACGTTTCGTCTGTTTTGTTTTGTTTTTCTCGTAGGAAATTCGTGAAAATGTATAATATACGCTTTGAATGTAATTATATATCTCGTGTGTTGAATATCGGGTGATACGCGACGCACTCGGTGAAAAAAAGGTTTTCAGCGCGAACTATATGATTCGATTCTTATAAGAATTATCAAAAATTTTTATAAGAATAATAATTACATTATACTTGTATTTTTTTTTCTTTATTATGAATGACTCGTGGCTTACACTGGCATCAGTGCATAGCCACGTTACAATGAAAACGCGCTAGCGGCTAAAACGTTTTTTTACTCGTGTGCAGCATAATGTCCGAACGTGCGAAAGAGTATGGTACTTTCGAGCGATATTTTTCTTCTTTTTTGATTGAAAACTTTCGGCTTCGGAGTAGCCGAAGAAACTTTATTATACTGTAATACACTCGGTTCGCATGTTTCGGCGTGTGAATTGTGTGTCTATTTCATGTTTTAGGGTATTAGGGTAGTGTATTTTATAAATTTATGACGAGGATCGGTTCATTAAGACTAGAATGATTGAGGAATCCTGGTATTCATTTTTTATCTTTCTGCTGGGTCCTATACGAGTCGCCCTTAACTAGAATACACGAGATTACGTCCTACATAAAAACCATGGATTAGCGTTAAGCAGTTATAAATATAGATATACAGTTTACTCGTACATAACCTTCTTAATATATATATATATATATATATATATATATATAAATACCTATATTTTTTTTCTTTCAATGATGTTTGTCGTATGTGTGAATGCGTATGTGTTTATGTATACTACATAATATCGTCTGTGTATGTAATGGATTTCTCGTCTTGTATTGCGCGTTGTGTGTCACTTTAGGCCTTATTAAAAACTGCATCCATTATCTTTTTTTTATAATTATTTTGACAAGATTCACAATAAATGCATGCGACTTTTAAGAATAGATGCTATTATTATATTTTTCCTGTTTTTCCTACACACGACCTCCTGCAATCTTTCGAGTGCCGTCTGTTTATGCTCTTCGAAAGGGTTTTTTTACTCTAGCCTGCTAATAAAATTCCCTTAAAAGGCTACACTCCTTCACTTTTTTTTTTTTTTTTTGACTCGCTCAGTCTGAATTGTTTAATTCTTGCCCGCCGATCGTCTCGAAGCTTCGATCCGTCCATTTACAATGGACAACTGATTTATTTTAATTCGTTACTCAATAATTTACGTTTCTTTCCTTATTCCCGCGATTTTTGCGCTTGCGTAAGCGCGTGTTATCAAAAATACTTTGATTCTCTTATTTTGTTTTTATTCGCCGTATTTAAACTTTAGTTTTTTTTTAGGACGACCGAATCCATGCCTAGGACATTCTATCCGGAAAACATATACTTTTTAATTCAATTTTAATTTACGAGCGCCAGAAGGGGGCGACAAAATTTATTGGTTCCATGCCCCTCTCGCGCGATTTCGTGCCGAATTCTTGTTCGATTTTTATTTTTTATCTTCGCTTCCTTCTTTTTTTCGTTTTCAAGCTAAGCGAACTATAATTATACGCAATATAATAAATATACCTTTATGGATAAAAAGGGAACGTCTTCTCTTTTCGTTTTTGCATAGCGATCGAAACAACGAGCAGTCAGTGTGTTTGGTTGTTTTTACGATTTTCGGTGGCGAGAATCCGAGGGGAGCTTCGTCGTTTGTGAGAATGTTTAGCCACAACGATTAAAGAATAATTCTCGCACGATTGAAGCTGCCCTCGGCGATCGAGATTCGGATTGTAGTTCCGTTTCAGGCTCTTTGTCGTTTGAATTGTTTTTCCGGTTTTCTCTGCCATTCTTGTGCAATATCTATTTCCGTCAAGTACATATATATTTTTATATTAACTCTTGTGTATCGGCTCGCCTGCATCTCTCGTATTGTTTTTTTTTTCTGTTTTCCTCCGCGATTTCACGTGTTTATTTATTTTATCTTTTTCAATCCTCATTACGATAATCAGTCGAAAAGCTATGCGCATATACGTATGTATAAATATATGTATATACAAAGTAACGATGAATATATAATATATATTTACTATGAATATATCATGTACTTGTATGCCATATCACTTATAACGAATCGTTATCTTAGGTTTATAGGTTTTTTATTTTTGTTTTATTTTTTCCTCGTCTTATCCCTACACTGATGCGATCAATGTGCCTCCCGCGCGCAAACCGATTTTTCGCGCGTGTGTCGCGCGATCGGTTGTATACATGGCGCGTTTTTTTTTCAATGCAATGCCTCTTACACAAATGTTTATGATGGAGACGATAGTTTGAATCAGTCGCTTTTGTGTTTGTCGTTATTATGTCGATACAAACAGCCCCGGAACTGTGTTACGATGAAAAAAAATTGCGATCGAGCTCTCTTACATACGTTTTATAGGCGAGACTTCCTTACATAGGTTATACACTAACGTAACACTACATCCAAGTACACCACAGGGTTTCTTTAGATATCTACGATTTTTTACGTCTGATTCCACCTCTCCCATTATATGATTATACCGAAAAACGCTCGCGCGAATTTTCATATATAACACTAAATTGGCTGCTGTTAGCTCCCTCTCGTTTTCGAAAGATGCGCGCGAGTACGAACGTCGTCTTCTAAATTCCCTCGTGTGTGTGACACACGCGTGCAGTGTGTGTTTACTATATTCATACGCACTAACGTTGAGCTTTTCGGAAATAGCATATTGTGTATTTTCTCAATTATACATCTTTATGATATTTAAGTCTTACTTATCGTATTATAGCTAGATATAGAAATATTATCGTCAATATCGTTTATAATAATATCGTATTATATGCATTATAGTGTAGATTTGTAATATATAATTATAATAATAATATATAATTGTAATAATAATGTACATCATATATATTTAAATTTAATATTACTTTTAAACTTTTCTAACGTTTCATAGTTCGAAAAATAAATATAAAAATAAACCGGGCATTTAGGTATTAATATTTTGTATCAATAATTTTTTCTTTCTCTCGCACACGCTCCCTCTCGTAATTCTCCCCCGCCCAAACCCATACCCACAGCGATACACACGCCTGAAAAGTCCATTTTCTCTTTTTTTTCCCTTAATTATTTTTTTTCTCGCTCTCTCTTATCCTCATGCACTCACATAAATTTCACCTCAACACATCGTTTAGTTATGTATCTCTGTTCAGTGATTCCATTCTCGCGAGTAGCTCTTCCGCTTCGCTTTACAGGGTATCGACAATGTGACGAGCGATTTCCTTTAGTGTTTTTTTTTATTTCTCCTCAAACTCACATACTCCCGCCAGCCGGCATGAAAAATATACACGGATCGACAGACTCTATCTTTAATACTTTTGCATTTTTGTTCGCCATCCTATCGTAGCGCAGCTCTTTCAGCTTTTTAATACCGAGAAATTTTACCCTTCGAATCGAGTGTCGTTACAATATTATATAATAACCTAAATATTCTCCTTGGGAAGACTGGATGAAAATCGACTTGTTTTTTTCCCGCCGGGAAATCGACTCAGAAGGGCCTGTATTATATGGACACAAGAATACGACGCGCTTCGCCCTCTTACCGAATTTTCTCACACAATTTGCACGCGATAACGTAAAGCAAAAAAAAATTAAATCACCCCCTACACATAGCTCCATCGCATTTTTCTTTCTCGTCTCGAAAGAGGAACGCATATTGGTTTTTCTCGCCGGCTCTCGCGCGGGTATTATAATATTCGCCGGCGACGACGACGACGGCATTGTTCTATCGATCGGCCGTCCCTACTTCCACACCTCGTGCTCTCTCGTACGTGTTTCAAAGTTCGAGCTTGCGGTATTATATAGCACAGCTGATGTTTTTTTTTTCGAAAAAAAAATCAACTTTCATATCGGTTGTATCCCTTTTGTGCGCTCGTGTCGTATGTGTAAAATGAATGTTAACGAGCATTTTTAACAAACCTTTGCGCGCATTATATCCGCAGAGATTACCGATTCACAGATCGACGCGGTCATCTTCTTCCTCTCTCTATTTTTCTCTTTCTCTTCCGATAGAACAACTTTCCCGACCGCAGCGCGAATTCGCTGAATGCAACGCTCTCATTCTCGATTATTGATCGACTTGTCGCTCCAGCCCCAAGTACACCTCTCTCTCGCGCTCATTACTGCGCAGAATTTTTGCAGCACCAACGTTTTCTTTCTCTTATTTTTATTATTTATTTTTTTTTTTAAAGCTCCCTTCGATCATTATTGCACATTTCGGCGTATAACACGACTTCTTCATAGCACCACGGAGGATACGCGCTGCAAAAAAAGGATAGGGAGAGAGAGGGTAGAGACGGACTTATCTCGTGGCTGCAGTGCTCCAATTAAAATTCCTCGAAAGGGACGAGATAGAGAGAGTGGATGCAGCCTGGCGAATATTTTAAAGGGTCTGCGCGAGACTTATTATACGCGCCTGACTGTTTTGAGTGTGCGTATACGGCGAAAACGAGCGCTTTATATACGTATTATATAATACGCGCGGGGAAGAGTGAACGAAAGTTTTCAGCAAAGCGAGTAATTAAAAGTTTGCGCGCGGCTGTCTCGGAACGGGCTTAAATTGTTATTCGTGCGCAAACATTTTAAACCGTTATTACACACAGTGCGAGAGTCGAGCTTTTTGCTTTCATTCAGAAACATATACTTTCGTACGAGCTTGTTACACAAGTATACTATATACACCAAAAAAAGCTTCAGCCCGTCTCGAAAAATCGATGAAAACCCCCAGAAGAAACCAACAGCAGCAGCAGCAGCGTGTTAACCGGTAGATCAATGACACGTCGTTGTCGAGGTTGAGAACCTCCGGTACAGCGTGTGGGGGGTGGCAGGGCGTCGCCGGCGTCTACGGCACGGCTATCGACCGACGGCTGCTCCGACATAGTCGCGAGCGGAGAGGGTAGCGCGCGAGTCTTCCCGAGACGAAATGCGATTAAACACCGGGCTTCTTTTCTTTTCTTTCATTTTTCGCATCGCATATAATATAGAACGACGGTGTATATCCGGGCGACGATGACCCTCGCGCACGTGTTACGAAACGTCGCGATTCAAATTTCAAATCTCCCGCCGCCCTTTTACGCAACAGCGAAAATCAACGAAAAAAAGAAGGAAATCTGGAGCGCGGTCAAGCAACTCTCGCTACGAAATATATCGCTCGGCCGCGTTTTTTCCCCGAGGCCTGCTGCTGCTGCTGCTGCTGCACCCACACACGGCTGATCTTTTTTTCCCCAGTATGTGTGTGCAGCAGCGCAGTGTGCTCTCCTTCTCGATTCTCTCTCTCGTGGGGGGCGGCGCGCGCCTACGCGTACATCCATTCCACGCTGGCTCTCTGCTTATCGATCTACTGCAGACCGGCAGTGGGTATGTCTGTGTGTATGTAGAGGCTGTGAGAGGGAGGAAAGGGGGCAAAAGAGGCTGTGGATGTTGCCGTGAAAGGGAAGCGTTTTGCGATGCCGCTGGATGATGATGAGAATGAAACGTGTGATGATGATGATGATGATGATTTTTTTTCGAATCAGACGCGATTGGATGATTTTTAACGAAAGCGTTCGAACGAGATGAGGAGTGATAACGACGTATGCAAGAAAAGCCGCGGAATCCAAACCCGGCCGTATATACAGTGTATGCACCGGCAAGCATGGGTATGCCGCGGGAGAGAGCCAGACATCACGCGGGCAGGTTCAACGTGGCAAGGGGAGAGGGTAGGAACCCTCGAGCGTCAGCTCGACCCCCTATATAACACAGCCGTTGTACAGAGAGAGAGAGAGAGAGA
>CM053168.1:13074359-13110456 GCA_012977825.3 Pteromalus puparum | reverse complement strand
CCCCCCCCCCCCCCCCCCAACGCTGCAATGCGACGTTGCCATCCCAACGGCCAACAGCCCTGTGCTGCACACGCGACCCCGCGACTCTCCACATCTCTCGGTTTCTCTTCTGCCGCTGTTATACTGCTGCTTTGCATAAATCAGCCGTCGCTTATTTCGTCTCTACTCTCCCTCTTGCCGATTTCAGTTCCATAGCGATTTTTAGCTACACGCCCGGCCGTTAACCCCTATTAATTTCCAGGGAGGGAAGTGCGCGTCTGGCGCGAATTCAAATGAGAGGCTGTTATACTCGGTGCGCGCGCGACCGATAGCGCCGCTGCTGCTGGTTTCTAGAAGTACACTGCGATTTTCTGACCCCATTTTTCGTCGCTGTGTGTGTGTATATAGATACTCGCTAACTGCAAACTATATCAACTAAACATTTCGAAACTTAAGAGTTACGACTTATATACAGAGTATAACAATTTGTATGACAAGAGCGACGTTACAGTGTTTGCTTATGGTTTTGCGGTTTTTACTTTAACAAAAAAATTTTGACGAATGAAGAAAATAATAATGACTCTGTGGAACGATGAAAAATGAGAGAAGGGATTATGAAGAGTGAGGAAGAAAAAAATGATTCGCGCTTAGAACGCAAACGAAAATCGAAGGAATGAGGAGCGAAAAAAATAATAAGTGCACAGTGTGTCAAAAATCATATTATATATTAAAATATTCATAATAATAATAATATTAATAATAATAATAGTCGTAATATATTATCGCATATTCGTAAAATTACATAAAAAAATATAGAAAATAATAACCTCGCATTTTTTGTTTTCTGTTTTCTTAAATGTCGCGTCTTATTACTCCTCGTCATATCTCGTATTTTTGTATTCATCATTTTTTTTTTCTGTTTCTCTCCACGTACGAATATATATATTCTCTCTTGCTCTCATACTCTCTCGCACTTTTTCGCGCGCACTCTCAATGGCGTTATGTTTCTCGCTATAATTATACAATATATTTCTATTTATAACCACATAGTGTATGTGCATTATACTCGTTATTATTGTAGCATTTTGTTAATACACATGCATTTAACTGGGCTGCGTTCGTACGTACTATATTCGTTCACTTGTTCCACGCGCACAAACGCAATGGAGCGAAATTGAAGAGAAGAAAACAAAAAAAAGTGTACACAGTGTGAGGGAAAAAAATAAAAGTTAAAACTACGGTATCCACACAGTAAAGTTCGTCGAACGATCGCACGAGTGAACCCGCCCGTACGGCTTCCTACACACCTCGGAGCCCGCGAGTTTCCTCCGCTTCCTGAGAGAAAGAGACGCGCGAGAGACAGCCTTCGAAGACGAAAACTCGCGAGCCCCTAATGCCCAAGTGTTCTCTTTGATCGTGCTGATAATTTCGACGCCCTCTATACATTATATAGATATAGGTATAGTCACGCGAACGAAAAAAAAAAAAATAGTATAATAAATGCACAGTGTATACGTGTGTTTATCAGTCAAAGGGTTGTATGTATGCAGTACTGACAAAACGAAAGAGTATGTATAATGATCACACGCTGCAACACGAGGAAAATGCCGTGTGTGTGTGTCGCAGCTCACGCGGGGCTTCACCACTGGAGCGCGAAAGGACGGAAGCGCGATATCCTCCGCATGTGACTTCCGTCGTTTCGCTTTACCTCGTGTCTCTCGTTTTTTTCTTTTATAAATGCGATACTCGAGCGCCGAAAGAGATGCAACCGACAATGTGGTAATAATAACCACATGTTGTCGCGAGAGAGTTTCATATGCTTAATAAATTATATACACAACTCAAAAGGACGACGATTTTTATACGCGAATAATAGAGATATAAAGCATACGTGATAATAATATATTCGTATATAATATAATAGAAGAATGAACACCGTCGACGCGAGCAGCGATGCGCTTTTTTCTCTTTTACACTTACAGCCATGGGAATAATCGTCACTTTTATATAATATTTATATATACTATAAATCTTTTTTTCAATAATATCCGATAAAAACTTCTTCTTTTTTTCTAATATTACTTATAAACTCTTTTGCGATAAAAGAAAAAGCACACGTCTTTGTCACTGGTAACGAGAGGCATCGCACTGCTCGCGTCGCACTTTTTTCAAACTAAACTCTCGCGTCGCTTGTTTTTCCATATAGCTTATTTCTTTTTGTCTCGCAATTATACATGATATAACTAATTGAATATAATAATAATTAATAATATCGACGTCGGCAAATATATATGTATAATAATATATAGTAGCAATTATATACTTTAAATATCGATATATTCATAATAAAGTGTCAAATATATAATACTCTGATCGCTATATACGTAATATATTAATGCTCGTTTTAGTTCGTATTTTTCTTCTTACTTCGTCTCTTTACTTTTCTTTCGCGTGTCTTCTCGCATTGCAAAATGGCATCCGACAAAAAAAAAACACTAATACGCACAACATTCAATATAGAATAATATATGACAATAATTAATATAATAATATAATCGTAATAATAATCATCATCGAGATAACCATAAAAATCAATTTTTAAACGTCTATTTTTACGATTCAAAGAGAAGAAAATTTGCGCTCCTCTTGTACGAAGTCGCACCTATACACAAAGCAGTCGAATTTCTTCGGAAAAAAACTCGTCACCGAGTCGCTCCCACGTAAGCTTTCGAGCCCCTTTAAAAAGCCCTGCCCTCGAGGTTCTGAGCAAAATAATCAAAATCAAAATTGTCCGATCGTTTTATCAAGGGCAGAAATTCCGACTCTTTCGCTTCTGGGCGGAGCACAGTCGAGTTCCCGTTTTAATTCATTTCTCGTCTCTGTCATCGCTCGTTTTCGCAGCCTCTCGAGAAGAAACCAAAGAAACCAAAGGGTTATCCTTCTCTATACTCTAAGTCTATCCCTCGCTTCCTCCTATTCTCCATTTAAACCTTGTTTACGATAATTAATTATATATTTTGAAATACTGATTATTCTCTATAGTGTTTTGTATATTTTACTTCCGGGCGGTTGCCTTGTCCTCGGATAAATTTACGCCGAACAAACAAAAATCAACAAAAAAAAAATCATCTTAATTCTTTCTTTCACTTCTATTTCCATATCTAGTATATTTAGCGCTATCCTCTGCTCTTGCTATATCGACACATCACACACATGCACGTCTTTCTCTGTATATCCATATCCTCGCGTCTCTTTTCTCTGGCTCTCTTTTAGTCTGTCATTTTCAGTTCTTATCAAACGCGTTTGAATTCCCCGCCGAAACGTTCGTAAATCCATCGTAAAATCGTGAGATTAACCAAGGCGTATGAAATACAAGCAAAGAGACAAATGAAAAAAACAAAAAAATATATGTAATATGAATTCGTGGGTATAGATAGCAAACGATGATGATAGGTATGAACGCAGAAGCATCGCTTTCACCTCAAAAGCATAAATTTAACAGTAATTTAGCAAACAAAAATTTCAAATATCTTCAATTCTCCAAAATAAAATATATCATGAATTCGTCAAATAGAAAAAACAATTTCAAAACAAAATTTGATGAAACTTTGATAACAAAAAAAGTAAAATAATCACAAGGCAGCCCTTATCGCAAGTGTGCAACAGAAAGGAACAGAGGTTCTCCATGAGTTGATGGTGAAGCAAAGCAACAACAACACAGCGACAGCGGCATAGCGAAAAGCAAAAGGCGTTGATGAGGAAATGAAAATATTCGCAAATTGAGATCGAGTTTTATATAGCCGTATGAAGCGAGTGTAGTATCTATCTTTAATCAACAAAACAAAAACAAAGCGGTAAACATATTACGATATGATAGTTTCAAGTAGTAAGAGTCGCGTTACGTGAGACTAAAGGGGCTCAGTTGAATTTATCGAGAAATAAAGATTTGACTAAAAAAAAGTATGATCGTTGAACGAAAAATAAACAATGTGAATATCAACAAAAGTAACAAGAATGAATGCCGGTAAGAAATCCACGAGCTCTAGTCTTATATCTTTCTCTTTCTCCGAAAAGTGAGTTTGACTTTTATCGTAAGCCCGGCTCTCGCACGCGTATACTTCGCTCGGCTTTTCGAGACAGAAGCTTTCATCCTTCCACTCGCTCGTATTAAGTAATTTAGTAGGTAAGTAAGTAGGTGTGTGTAAGTAAGTAAGTTCAAGCAGTTTATGCTGAAAAAGTCACTTTAACTTTATATAGAATAATAATAATATAGTTTCGAGTATCAATTACGCTCGTATAATAATATTTCAATATATATATATATAATATGTATAGTCGCAATGTACAAACGTATATAATATATTTTTTGTTTTTTCAATATATAATATATATATTAGATATTCAAACGTTCTCACTCTTATCTCAATCACTACCTATCGATCGATAATTATTATTACATTTAAGCTTACAAACGAGCAAGGAAAAAAAATAAGAAAAAATAATAAACAGTCTGAAACAAAGTACATGTACAAAAAAATATATAATAATACAAAGGAATTCAGCGGTCAATCGAGGAGAGACAAAAAATAATAATGTAATAATCATCATTAATTATATATTAATAAACAAGGTTTCGTAAAAATAAGGATAAATCGTCTTTCTCTCTCGATACTTCTCGATTTACATCTCACTATAGGCGGATATTTGGGCGATACATCCCTGGATCTCGCGACCAAGTCGACGTGCGTTTCATAGCATTATATAATAATAATAATAAGTAAGAAACAAAAAATAATAATAATTAATAGTAGTGATAGCCATTAAAAACTAGTATCCAACGATAGAGGAGAAACATTCGCATCTAAGCAAACTCGGTTACAAAAATAATATAAATCATCAAGTACAAACGCATATATGTATATATCGTATGTGTATTGTGTGTCAATGGGTTCTTTAATGTGTGTCTCTTTGTTGCATATATATCGATAATAATCATTCAATGTGTATATATTGTCAGATAGAGGTGAAAAAATAAACGCACAAACAACAGAAAGAACTTAAAAACGAGGCATGGTTTTACAATGTAAAATTTATGATACGCAAGCAGAGTCGTAAAATCTATATAAAAAAATAATAATAAGATGAAGAACTAATAAAGGAACGTCGATCGAGGCCAGCGAAAAAATTCACAAACATCGTCTCATCTCTGTCTGTCTGTCTCTCTCTCTTTTTCACCAGAGCGCTAATATCCGCATCCACTAGATATACAAAAGCAGAGGGTTTCTATCGAGTTTATATCTCTCTCTTTCTCTCTTTTTGCTCTTTCTCTATGCATTGTCTGTTTACTTTTCATTTAAATACAGTTTCTAATAATATTAATAATAATAATATATAATGATGATAATAATAATCGTCATAACCACAAGCTATAAAATAATAAGAGTCGTTAACCACATTCACTATAAAATAATATATACCTATTCAATAGAATTTAAATTTAACATAGTAAATACAGATTAAATTAAGCAACAATCATATCTATTCCTCTCTCTTTTTTTACTCTCTCTCTCTCGTTTTTCACGTCTATTTATTATTTCTTTAAGCCTATGCGTATAGAGTTAATCTCTGTCTTATTATCCATTCACACGATTATTCTCGTTCACCTCTCTATATTTAAATCTCTAATAATTCTCTTACGTTTAGTTATTATTCTTTGAGATATGTATCGTCATGTTTTTTTTTTAATCCATTTTTTTTCACTCTCGCGCGCATATACTGCCTATGATAATATTTATAAAATGCTCTCGTACTCGCGCGTCTCTTCGCACTTAAGAGGGACACCCGAATCTTCTAGCTTTATTCTCGTTCTCTTACGATCATTCTTTCTTTGTCAACTATATATTTATTACAAAAATTCTGCAAAAAGAAAACTAGAAATAAAAATAAAATAAGAAAAATTCTGAAAAATCTCTTTGCTCGAGTTGGCTGGATAAATATATAATATATATGTGTGTGTTACTGGGAGGGTCGAACACCTGCTCGCTCTTTTTCACACTTGTATCATATACATCTCTCTCACGCACACGCATTCCATCCTCTAGTAATTCGCGTACATGTACGTTATGTTATCCCCATAAAGCCGAATAATGTGCGCACGATCGGAAAAACTGGCCTTGACTCCCTTGTTTTTTTATTTTATTTTATGTTTTACTACATTTTGCTTTCACTTCGTTCACAAAATTTTCGCGTACGTCTGTCTCGCGCGCAGTAACTCGTCGCCGCGCCTCTTGTGTGTCCGTTGCATCTCTTGTTTCATTTCTCTTTCACTTTCGAAAAACATCTTTTCACTCGGGTCGTTCTCTCTCTCTCTCTCTCTAACCGCGTATATCGTTTAAATCACGATGATGTTTATTTTTTGGTTATCTTTTTTTTTAAAACTTGGTTTTTTTCTTTCATTTTTTTATACGAAAATGGCAGTTATCGGTCACAGCCAATGGCTATTAATTATATTCAATAAACGCTTCACCCTTCATTTTTAAACCTCTTAAATACGTTAGGACTATCGTTTACGTCATTTTACCTTTACTTTTACGTTTAGAGACTATCAGTAGTAAAACCCTTATTACTCGTGTTAATTCAAATACTTTTACTCCGAAGAATGGATGAATTATGGATGAATGAATGCATGATGAAAAGATGAAGAGCTGAGTGTCCGCGAGAGTTGATCGAAATTCCATATCACTGACAAGCGTTTAACCGCAATTAACGAGGTGGGACGAAAAAATCGGAAAACCACGAGAAGCTCGAAAGGCATAATTGGTTGATTATGTGCTTGCGAATCTTTCTACGCGCTTTTCCGATTTCTCACCCTCTCCGCGAATCCGTTTCACACAGACGCGACGTAAGTGCGACTGTCCGAGACGACGTCGAATCGAGATTCAAGCGAATTCCGAGGGGGTGACCTCGAAAAATGGTTGTTCAATCGAAAACAGCGAATCCGACGTCCCCCGAACGAACGAACGATCAAAGGAAGCTCGGAACCTCGGCCAAAGTTATAGTCTAGCGGAGGTTCGCGCGCCCCTATCCTCTTCACGCTCGTGTCCGACCGAAGCCTGACTCGCACTACTGATCGGTGTTATATGAGTCGCGCGTCTTGATCCTATGCTCTCTCACTTCCTCTCTCTCTCTCTCTCTCTCTCTCTCTCTCTCTCTCTCTCTCTCTCTCTCTCTCTCTCTCTCTCTCTCTCTCTCTCTCTCTCTGTTTTTACGTTCTTTTGACATGGTAATGGACACACACTCAATAAGCACGGACACACATGATGAAAGAAATGGAGACGCCGTGTGGATGGAAGAACTCAAAGAAGACGACGCAACAACCGAGTCTGCCGGCAACCGCCCTTAAGACTGTCTTAATATTCTGTATTCTCTGCATTTTTTTCTTTTGTTAATAAACGTTATCCGTTTTTTTTATTACTCTTAGTACATCGTGTCTCTACTATTTATCGTATTTTCATATTAGATTATCCTTGTTTATACACGTAAAAACTCTCGAGCTCTCAGTTTTCACCACAGAATAATAGATTATCAGCGTTATTTTCTCTGTCATTTCTTTGTCTCTTTTACGTTACGACTATCTCTCGTGTGTCTTAGTCTCGTTTAATATATATTATATTATTAATATCTTATATATCTACATATTGAGAATTCTTTTTTTTCCTTTATACTTGATCGTCCTTTGCGTGGCTTAAAAACTTTTTGTTGACCCTCCGCGTTAGACTCGGAAACCTCCCGTATAGCCATGTTCTCCTTACGCGCGCGAATACACGGCCCGAAAGAAACAGTTTTTCGTCCACACCTAACAACAACACACCCACGCGTTGCAATACCTTATTTATTTTTTTCTTTTTTTTTCTTTCTTTAAGAACTATACACCTCGCCGCGACTCTCGATCAGACTTATTTATTGAAGTGAATGACGTAATCCTGCATGATCTACATATATATGTATATATAATATAATTATCCGCCCTTTATTGCGCGGGCCGCCCTCTATATCTTAAATTATTTTACTTTAATAATTATTTAAATTTTTTATCATTTTTACTTGGTTTAAGTCGGAACGTTGATGCTAAAGAGAATACCTATAAATATATATTATATATATGTATGTCATCACCGTTTTTCACATTTTTCACATTTTCATCTTGTTTATTCCTTAATTCTTTTTTTTTCATCATTTATTTATTCATTATACTTAACATAGAAAAAATATAGAATTCATTTTGCCTCGAACTTAAATATAATAAACATCTTTTTTTTTGTTCTCTCATTCATTTCATAAGCTTTTTTCCTTTTACTCCCTTATACGTCTCTCAAAAAATCGTTCGCTTCTCTTAAATATATATAATATATAATGCAGTGCATCGTTCTTTAAATAGTGGGACGCGGCGCGTTTTATTTAACTTCTTGCTCGCGCGCGCGCGCTGGTTCGCGACGTTGCTCAAACTTTGATCGTGCTAATATAAAAATTTTAAAAAATTTTTAGTCAACAAAGTTAAAGGATTTGAAAATAGTAATGTAAATAAATATTTGTATTGACTGTTTTTTAGAACGCTAAAAAAACAACAGTAAAAGTATAATACATGCTTAAAAGTCAATCGTTATTAAAAACAACAACGCACTTATATTCTCCAAAGTCCGAGCAACGCATGAACGAACGCGCGACGCGAGTAGGAAGCTTGCGGTGTGGATTTTTGAGCATGTTTTGTTCCGTAATAATAATCGTCAACTCCTCGATGAAACGCAAAGAGATCCTAAGATCGTAAAAAATGGCAACACGAGACCGAAACGAACGTTTAAAAATACTGCGCTACGCTACTTTAATACGATTATTCTCCCTCACCCTTCCATTCCCGTATGTGTGTACATCGAAAATTTCACGTGAAACGAAGCAAAAAAACTCAAAACTAGAAGAAAAAAAAACAACTAATGAAAAGTTACAGACGAACAGAAAAGAAAAGAGGAAAGAAAAGAAACCAAAGTCTGATATCAAGAGCCGGCCGATGTCCGACCCCCTTTAAAGTTCTTTTGAATAGACGATAAAAATTTGAACGACAAAAACTACAACAAATATATAATCAATACGAGGATATAAATAAACGCGTGCGTCTGCCAACAATCGGCGACGACGGGGCTGGAAAAAATGCCTTATTTTCGCCATTTTTACTCTGTACGTGTGTTTCGTTCTTAATTCACTTTCGCGCTCTTTCTCTCTTGCTTACTTTCTCGCTTTCTCTATAATATATATAAAAATAAAATAAATTACAAAAATATCATACGTCATTTTGAGGAAAAAAGCCTTAAAAATACGACGACGACGACGACGTTACGACTTAGACGCGTACAATATTTATAATGTTGTGTGTATATGTGTGTATTATTACGTGTATTCGTGTGTAATGTGTTGTCTGTCGCGCACGCGGGTTTTTCCTTTCTTTCTCCCTGGTTTACAGGTGGGTCACACGGTCGATACCTCTTCCTTTCTCTCCGTTTAAAAATTAATTATTACTCGATTATTACTAAGTTTCCTCGATAATACACAGAATGTGGGCGCTCCGCGTGCCACCATGTATACCCTACCCTCCATCTTCCGTACAACGATTACGACACGACGCGCGCTTCCTCGCTTTTCTCTCCCTTCTCCCGAGTGTCCTCGGATCCTCGCTTTCTCTATAACTTTATCTGCGCACGAGGCCGATGACGCCCGAGAGGGTAAAATATACTCTTTATATTTTATCATTATCGTTACATTTACATGGAAAGCCCAGTGACACCGAGGTCGAATCGCTGGGGACCGAGTAGGGATTAGCTTCCAATACTGTATCGCGAATTGCTCGTCATGTTTATTTTTGTCTCTCTGTTTCGATCCCCGCGCCGACCTGAGCGTCCGAAAAGAAGCAAAAAGAGCGGGAAGAGCGCGTGGTTTCTGCACAGCACACTGTATGACTTCAAAAGAGCGCTGATTCGAGAGAGCAGCCGGCTTTTCCGCCCGTCGTCCCGTCGGCGAACGCGCGAAAATACAAAATCTAAATCTCCTCGGTAAAATATCATCGTCATATATATATAATATATTTTTTTATGTTTATATTTTGTATATATATAATATATATTATCGTTATTATTATTTCAATTGCTCTGTCGCTTATATAAAGATAAGATAATACTCTAAGCGAGGGATGACGGGTGGAAGGAGTAGTGCGCTCTTTGAATTCTTTTTTACGTTTTTCCTTTTCCCATCTTATTTTTTTGTTTTCGTAATTCCCCCTTAAATTCACGCGCACACGCGTTTGGTAGCACGCGGACGCGCGCGCGGTATTCTATATTCACCTCCACTACACCTCTCTGCTGACTTGCCTACATCGTATTTTCCCTACCTCATGCATATATCCCTGGTTTTTCTCTCCTTTTTTCGGCTCTCTGTGTCGCTTCTCTCGCTCTCAACATGCATGTCTCGCGAAGAACGTATGTATGCGTTCTCTCTTAGCTATTATGGCGCCTCGGCGCAGAACCTCTGACCTCAGGGTTCGACGACCACCGTTTTTCGCTCATCATCATTATCGTAATTATCGCAATCGCGCGTCGGTGCGCGAGTTCTCTTTATAAAAATTTTTCACAATTCGTTATACCGTTATTTGTTCTTGTTTGCTTATTTTTTGTTATAAGTGCAAAAAACGACTAGGAGCAAAGAGAAATTATACAGCGACCATCGACGGTCAGCCTTATCATCACGCAAATATACTCATTTTTTCACTCGCGCATCTCATCGCTCGCTTTTTCTTTTATATTAACGTTTTTTTTCTCTCATTCTATACTCAATCTTTGTCTTTTATCTAGGAATCAATTTTGGATATCGGATAATATCACAATTCGTATAAGAAACGCGCGCACGCTTTGAACGCGCAATTTTTTTTTTTTTTTCATCAATAAAAAAATTTCTCTCCATCCTCCTGGAGTCGCCTCTCGCACTTGCCGTATTATGCCAAATAATATACATAAATATATTTGTTTTTTTTTTATATATCTATATAATACCTTTCAAAGAAGTCGCGCTATCTTACAGAGCGCGCGAGCGCGAGTCTCTCCGTCGCGAACGGATTCACTCTTACGAGAAAGAGACCGTTAAAAAAACGAGAGAATAGTAGTGGTCGTCGACGCTCTTGCGCACGTTTATAACTACAGTGCGCAATTCTAGTTTACTCTCTGTCTTTACACATAATAATCGCGCCGCTCGCAATATATATATATATATATATATATATATATATAAAATAAAGAAGAAAAAAAAATCATCAAACAAAAATAACAACAAAACACGAAGCTTCCTCGCTCTCATACTAAACTCTGTCTCTACTCGTTTAATACATCTCATATTCATGTTCGTTAATTACGTCCCTACTATTTTACGTTTATTTTATGTCCTTTAAACTTTTTAAATTCCTCCTCGCATCTCCTTAAAGTGTTCATTTTAAAATCGATTCGTTGTATATCCGGTTGGCGGGAACAGGCGAGCGCCACGCGACTCCCGAGAATTCTTCTCTCTCTTTCTTTCTAGGGAAATTTAACGCAACTCGACTACTAATAATCATCGTATGTAAAAGCAAATTCCCGCGCGGGCATTCGCCTGTTCCCTCCCACAATCTCTCTATCGGGTATATTGTTATTTTGTTGTTTGTTTCGACTCTCGCAGAGTAGAGACATACGTGTTCGCATATTGTTAAAGACTACAAGTAGTATAATATTGGCAGCAGCAGCAGTGGAATCGAAAACTTGTGCGCGTCCTCTTCTCTCTACACTCCCTCCCTCTCACCACACATGTGTAGTCGAAGAATCGCTCCTTTCCTCTCGCAGTCCGCCGTGTGGATGCATGTGTGTATGTGTATTGTGAACGTGGGTGTGCAGCCATCGTAGCAGTCTCGAAGGGAAGGGGCGGCGATGTGGTGTGATGTCGCTCGTTGTCGCCGGTACCGTCGTTTTCGTGTAGCGCGATCTCAGCTTCGATCGTCGCATGCGTCCGAGGTACCGCGTGGAAAAAGAAAAGGAAAACCAAACGAAAAAGAAAAACACACTTTTTCATTCTCTATTCCTCCTTCTGCAGCAGGATCGTCGTCATCATCATCACTGGGGGGGTGTCTCCTGTCGTCGTCCTCTTTCTCTCGCCCAATGTGTGTGTGGTGGTGGTGGTGGTGGTGTGCTCGTGTCTTTGTCGTCCGTAGAACGAAAAATCCAGTTTAGTCATCTTATCGTCATCAGAATCACAATACGAAACTTGACTAATTGCAGTCGTACGGCATGAACCAAGGGTAAAAGTATCCTCTCGCTCCGTATTGTGTCCTCCAGCAAACACAGCGCTCGCCTCATCATCAAAGTATAAAAAACGCGTCGTACGAACATTATTGAATATCAGTCGAAAAGGATGTGTCGTGGATGTCGTGTGTGTGTCGTGGGTGTGTTGATCTCTCATGATGTATGGTAAGTCGATCTCTCCTTGAGCAGCACCTCGCGGACTTGGCCTCCGGCTTAGATGATGATGCGCAGAGCCTGGAGCACAGGCTTCGAGCAGACGGGGCACATGGGCTCGCTGCTCATGCAGATGCGGTGTCCGCACTCGAGGCAGAAGTGCTTGTGTCCACAGGGCACCAGCGCGGTCGTGACGTCCTTGTCGCCGCAGACGACGCACTCCCTGACTCCGGTGCTGCCGTTGCCGCTGCCAGTTCCCAGAAGCGAGTCTGTGGGCGAGGCCGGGGATGCTGACGCTGGTGGCGATGGTCTCGAGGGTAGCGCTACGCCGGGAAAAGACCAGATGGACGAGGCCGAGGCGGTCTGCGACTCGAAGCTGGGCGACTCGCCGATTCCCTCGTCGCGCTCCATGCCGGCGCCCCAGATGGCCACCAAGTCGTTCAGTCCGGGTGCTCCGGTGCTGGATGACGAGCTGCTGCAGCTTCCGCTGGACGAGAAAGCTCCGCTGCTTCCGTTGCTGCCCTTGGCACCACCTGGCGGATCAAGGCAGCCGAGGATGGAGCCGAGTCCGCCGCGGCAGAGCACCTCTAGCAGATCCTTCTCTTCGTGCATGCATAGCGGCAGGACTCCGGTGCGCTGGGTGATGTGGGCCTGGATCTCAGTGCGGGCGGCCGCCACGCTCTCGGGCAGTCCGGTGACCTCGAAGACGGGCTCCTTGTCACGGCTGGGAGTGACGATGTAGGTGTGCGTCTGGTGCTGGATGCGCTTGATGGTAGCGCCCTTGGGTCCGACCACCAGGCCGACCACGCGGTAGGGCACGCGCACCTGGATGGTGATGTGTCCGGGCACCGAAGCAGGTGGTCCGGGCGGTGCGCCGAGCAGAGCGCCAAGGGATGACTTGCGCGAGGCGCGGATCTGCGAGAAGTGCTCAGCGGCCGAGAGGATCTCGCGCTTGGCACGGGCCACGTCCTCCTTGCGACCGGTCACCACGAACACGGGCTCTTCGCCCCGGACCGGAGTCTTGATGTAGGTGTTGGTCTTGGCACGGAGTGCCTTTATCTTGCAACCTGTGGGACAGAAAAGCAGAAATTGATCGATTAGACTTCCATATTATAATTTCACGTTATGTATATGAATATGAGTATACGCGATAACGGCTCTTAGTAAGCGGACGCGGAGACCGGATTTTTCAGCCGGCGAGTATAACAATACAGACCGAGCGACGAGAAAAAAAAACTCGGCTGAACCGGTGTGCGCGCTTTTCGACTCGCTGCAACGGCAGCTGCTGCTGCACTCCCCGTGTGACACAATTGTTCTTCCAAGACTCTTTTTTCGCTCCGCGAGTGCACGGTTTATCGCTGTCTTCCGCGGACGTGGGACATTTTTCAAAAGTTCTCATAGAAACAAATCGCTCCATATCCTACAAACATTTTCATCTCGCGATCAAAACCCACGTGGTCCTTATTCCGAACGCCACGCGCACGCGCGAATAAAGAAAGGAAGTGCGCAAGAAAGAAGAAGAAGAAGAAGAAGTCCGGTCTGGTCCTCTCAGACTGGCCTTGAGAGCAGCCGGCCGCAGCGCAATGCTAGCAATGCAGGTGAACCACTCGCCTGTCGTCTTTCTCTCTCTCTCTCTCTCTCTCTCTCTCTCTCTCTCTCTCTTTCGCTCCCTTTCGTTCGTTTCACTCTCTATCTCTCTTCTCGCAGAAACTCGTTTCTTCCGTCTCGTTCTCTCTCCCGCTCTCGCGCATCGGCGCTTAGAGTGCATGCTCTGGGAATTCGCTCTATGGGAGCAGCCCGCGGGGATAGACCGTTGACTCATTAACGACGCTTGATATCGAACTGTGCTGGGGTGCGACCTTTGCCGATCGATAATACGTTCGTTCGAGAAGTTTTTCGTTGACGATATAGATCGCAGTTCGAGGCCGGCTTTTCCGTCGTATACTCAAGTACACAAGTACCAAGAGCGCGTGTGAAAACTACGCCTGCCGCGCTTTTGCCATCTGCTCGAGAGATCTTTGCGCTCGGAGAGCGACAGCTGCCGGAACGATCAACGAAAAATTAACGCTGCCTATTCTCACGCTATAGTATATACGTCATTGTATACCTACAAAATATAGATAATTAAAAAGTATAATATAACGAAAAGCTTGGATCGAAATCACTGCAAAGCGCGCGGATGAGCGAATCCTGATTTACCGCGGCAATTTACCCGCGGAGCGATTCGTTTATTTATCATCGAGCACTGGCCTCACTCCGCAGCCTTGACCGCAAGAGCTATAACCCTAAGTATCCCTCTCTTTTGCTCGCTCCTCGAGGATTCCCGGCGTTCCTGCACGCGACCCCGTGTACGCGGTGTACTTTCGACTCTCCTGTATATATCCGCGAGAGCATCGGCGCATGTATATAACGCCGGCGTAATAATCGCAGGAGTATATAAGAGAGAGAGAAGGAAAAGGCTCATGTGCGAGAGAGCGGGAAAACAAAGGAGACGAGAGAGAGAGAGAGGTCCTTGCGCGCATACCGCGACGACAATGTCAGGGCCGTTCGCCGAGCGAACGCTTTCAGGGACGCGGACCGCGGTTGTTGCTCGGCAGACGAGAAGAGAGAGAGAGAGAGAGAGAGAGAAGGAGAAGCTTGTCTCTCGAGTGTATTTTTAGTGTTTCAGGAAATTGCCGATTCGGATCGTGAGTTTTTCCAAAGGACGTTGCTCGATGAGTTTTTCGGTGTGGAGCGATGCGTAGCGCTCTTTTTTTTGTGATATACGAGTGTCTCTCTCATTACTGTTCAGAGGCAGATTTTTAAATTACGCATCCGCGCGCAAGAATCGTCAGCGACACAAACGCGTGCAGAGCCTTCGATTATTATTAGCCGCGCATACAAGAGAGCGCCAGGCTTTTTGTTATTTTTCAAAGCCGCTGCTGCTGCAGCAGCGAAAGCGAGAGCATCGGCTCTCCTTTTTTGCGGCAGCCTCGACGACCGGGGAGGCAGGCAGTAGCTCTCCTCGTCTTTTTGTGTTCTCACGGGGACAGCAAGCGAACGACGACGACGAGGAGGTCGTCGTGTCTCTTTATTTTACCGGCTCGCCAACAGAGAGACTGGGTTTTAAGATTTCGCTCTGTGGGCTCTCTTTGTCGTCGCTGTATATGCATAAGAGAAAATATTTCATTTATCCTTCTATGATGAAGATATCTCTGTGCGGACGTAATAATCTGCAAGCGTGACATCCTCGACTGTACAGAGAGAGAGAAGTAGCATATCGATGCTTCTCATCAGCGGCGAACAGGTGATCGAGTGCGCGGGTAATAATACGCAGCGCACGCACGACAGGGAGAGAGAGCGAGTGGCACGCGCGCGAGGATGCAGTCGCGAGTACAGTCGGCTTCGAAAGTTCCATCAGCGTGTGTGACGACCGATACACTCCACGGCAAAAAGGAGCCGATGCAGCTGACCGCCGCGATTGTAAGTATGTGTGTGTGTGTGTGTGTGTATAACGTGCGATAGCGAAGGGGAAAGGAAGCGGCAGAAGCGAAAAGGAGGGAGAGCAGGGGGCGTGGGTCGTAGACAGTTGAAGGGCCGCGGCCAAGGTGAGCCACGAAAGAGAGAGAGAGGCGCAGCGCTGCACATACACACACATACACACACACACACACACACACACACACACAGAGACTGCAACCTCGTGACTTTTTTCGCGCAGGTGTAAGATAGTGGTTGCTTATCGGCGAGTTTGCTCAACGCAGGTATTTTGTAAACAGTCGTCGGGTAGAAGCGTTTAATTCACGCAGGATGTTGGCAGAGAGTCAACGGGCGCGATAATCCAATGAGACGGAACAACGGATGATTCGTCTCTAATCCCATTTCTATATGTTATAAGCTGGTCTGGAATTCGCGAGTGTGTTAAAACCAGTCGGAGTGTGAGAGAGAGTAGGATCTGCTCGATCAGGGCGGTCTGCACTGCAACTACCTGCGCGTGTATATATATGCATCGGAGCCGATCAATCGGTCGCTAATCTCGAGCGAACCCTACACCCCGCGCGTCTACGGTTTCTCGCGTAACTGAAGAAGAGGAGGAGGAGGAGGAGGAGGAGGAGAGCTCCTGCTGCTGGAGGGAACAAAGGAGAGAAGAGGTCTCTTGAGAGGGAGAGGGAAGTAGTGTGTATACATCGTGCGAACGATCGCGTTCATTTGGCGAATTCTTAAATTCTTATAGCGACGTGTTGGCTTGGAATGCATTTGAATTTCGCTCATCAACTATACTAGACGCGACGGATTCTATAATTAATTAGGTCAGTGCGTCAATACATATCAAACATCGCGTTGAAATTAAGCCAGCTGCGCGAGTATAATAGTCACTATACATATAAGAAACACCTTCCGCCAAGTCTACTCTCTCTATCCGTGTTTCCGGCTCCTTCTTTAGCGCCCCACCTCCGCCTCGCGCTTGCGATCGAGTCAATGGACTCGCGCTTCCCTCTCTAACTCGCTTCTGCGCAATTGTTGGCGGCGAAGAGCATCGCACGGCGTTACGCAATAATCCGTGCCAACAGCGGCGGCTAATGCTCGAGTCACTCTAATAGGGCACTTTGCTGCTATACGTCGCGAGGATTATTGTAAATCGGGCGACGTCCGATCGTTATATATATATATACACTGTTGTGTGGGAAAGAGTGAGGGGATGCACTTTTTTGCGTATAAAGTAATTAAGAGCCTTTTTGAAAAGTCCCTGTATATCGAAAATCGATTATCCGATGCAATATATATCGAGTCGACGGAAATCGACGACGTCACCGACAACCTCGAGAGCTTCGGATAAAAAAACTGCGATAAACCTGCCGCACACGTGCGGGAGAGACTCGAAACTCGCTCTCCTCTCGGCGAGTAAAAGAAGAGAGAAAAAATAAAACAGCTCGAGATCCTCTATTCAGCGAGTCCGGGTGACCGACTGAGTGAATGGGCGAAACTCTCGAGGTCTGCTCTTTCCTTTTTTTATACATAATGCGACTGCACACGAGCGACTAGTGCCATTCCCACGATACGTCACCGCTCGCTGCTGCAGCACACAACAGCTGACGCGAAATCCATGTGCGTATATGTGTGCGCGACGATCGATGCGAAGGCTTTTGAGCTGACCGCAGAGCTTATGCGTATAACTGCTGATGGAATATAAACGAGTTTCCAACGCGTGTGTGCTATGATGCGAGCGATTATTTTCGGAACTGGCCGTCGACACTGCGAGTATAATACACAATATGATGCTAATGATTTATACTAAAGCGATGCAGAGCTTTCTGTGTTACCATCAATTTAAGCCTCACTCTATACAATCCTCCCGGAGAATATATCTAATCGATCCCAATGAGAAAAAAAAGAATCTCGTACATCGAAAAGCCTGAAAAATCAACGACGAAAAAAGGAAGAAAAAACGAGGAATGGAACCGAGGCTATACTAAATCACGCGGTCGTTTCGCCCGAACAACAGGAGCAAGAGCCATACGGTATAACAAGACTCGTCGCCGCGCCGCGGCTGCTGCCGCACACACGCAAATTATCATCGACTTTCGTGGAAACGAGAAAACAAGATGAAGGTACGGGCCGCATCTGCGCGGGGTAATTACCGAAAAGAGGGTTTGCACGCCCACCAAGAGAGAGTTTTAAAGGCGATTTCGTTGAGAAGGCTTTTTGGTAAGCTGGGCTTAGACTAGTCCAGTTTCGAAACTCTATATACAGCAGAGTCATTGCGCAACGATAAAAATTGCCGATTCTTCCGATATAAATGCGGGCGGATTTTCGTATTTTAAAGAGCCGACCAGGAAAAAAACAATCGTGCTCCTGCTGCCCCAAAAATACGCGCTCTCTCTCTCTCTCTCTCTCTCTCTCTCACTCACTATATCAGCGGAATAAAGTCGCGCTTACGTATACGCATTCGTATATACATATATATACCATAAGCGCAAGAGAGAGAGAGAGAGAGAGAGAGAGAGAGGCGAGTTTCTCAGGCAGGTCAGTGAAACTGCGCCGTCAAGTTGAAGGCCAACACCCCCACAATGCATCGGCGGCGGCGGCAGCGGCAGCGGCGCGCTTCCCCCACCATAATTCTACGCGCGCGCGCGACGACGAGGCTTCCCCTCTCTCTCCGCCGGCGTTGCGGTCGTCTCGCTCTTTCTCTCTGATACTATATATGCGCGATTCTCCTTATCTCCCTTATTCGCACTTGCTTCAGCGCTGCTGCTGCTGCTCTCGTTGTTTCAACCAAGAGAGCTACGTAGTTGTAATTGTTTATTTATCGTAATCTACTCTGTGATTTGAATTTTCTCCCAAGACGTGCGACGCGCAGAGCGAGTATAGTGCGCTTTATGCGTCCGCCTATTTCTCCTCTTTCTCTGCAGGTCGTTCGGCCGCCCATATATTCCAGAACGTTGACTCGCGCGAGCGCGGAAAATAATTTCACGACGACTGCTGCCGTTGTCGAAAGTTTAAACGCGGAATTTCGCGCCTTAAGTGTATACAAGAGCTTCTTCTAGTTATTTCGAAAAAAAGCTCGACTGTTTGCTCACGAGAAGCATCAACCAACACCGGTGCGCATCTCGGAAAGAAATTTATCCGCGTTGCGTCATTAGGAAAATAGCGCCGCGCTCGAATTCTATTCTAAACGTCTCGGCCATCCGCCGGTTCGCGGAATCGCTGCTATCTGTCCGGCGAAGGAGACACGCGCTCTTTCTCGTATTATCATCGCGCTGTCGCGATTCCGCTGAAAAGAGCGTTCATCGAACGACGAGAGACGTATGCCCTTGACGACTGTCTCCACTGCTGCTGTTGCTGCTGGTCGAGCGAAATGCAAGTATCGAGCGTGTGCATACACGGAGGAATCCCGATAAACACGGCTAATAAAGCTCGTATTGAAATTCCCGCAGCGCAGAGGAGGAGGAAGAGGAGGAGGAGAGTTGGAAAAACGCAGTAAGGCGTCAGCCGAAAAAAAAGAAGCAGCGCGCGAGACTCGTCCCCCAGAGAGCCATAAAAGAGCATCGACTAGTGCAGAGCTTGCAGTATAGTAGCAAGAAAGAGACCTCGAAGAGTAAGCGAGAAAGAGAGAGAGAGAGGACGGGAGTAGTGAACGCGCGTGCATTGCACCTTGCTCTCGCCGGGCGGTTATTTCAGAATGACTCGCGTGAGCGCGCGAGCATGCACGCATATCCACGTACGTCTCCCTCCCTCTCTCTCTCTCTCTCTCCTTCTGCGTAGAGAAAGAGAGAGAGAGAGAGACACAAGTGCAAGAGGTGCGTCTCGGCCGAGTGTCATCGATCTATTTTCGAGCGGACTCGGAATTTCTGGCCGCGGCACGGTGCACTCGCGCTCTTTCATTTCGCGCAGCAGAGAGAATTGTGTGTATAGAGCCGAGTTTGGAAAGTTCGAGAGAGAGCACACAAAGAGAGCTTGCGGCGAGCTTTCGAGGAGGTCAGCGGAAGTTGCGAACTATCTTCATTATGCTTTGGAAACTTGGCCGAATGGAAGCAATCGCTGAACTATATTGTTGCGTACGATTCATCGTGTATAACAATTGGGGATAAACTCTGTTTATCAGTAGAGAAATGCATCCGGGAAAAATAGACGAACCCGTTTCGACCGCGTATTTATACACCCCTAATGCACTGCTTCTCACTTCGCGCAGTTCTGCACGACGCAGTATATGCCCGCAGCGGATATAGTCGGGAGAGAGAGTGTGTGTGCAGTGTATGTGTCGCGCGCAAGCGGATGGCAGTGGGGGTCACACTATATTAAGATTGAACTCCACTGACACCGCGACGTCTCTCTCTCTCTCTCTCTCTCTCTCTCTCTTTCGCTCTTATATACTCGCGAGAGGCTCCCGCGCTGCAGCTCGGCGGTGGTCGCCGTTCCTCGCTGTGCTCCTTTTTTCCGAAAGCTCTCTCGGGCTTGCGACGTTTTTTGCGCATAGTGCTAAATTCACTGCTTTGTATCGGTTGCATCGATTGCGCTCGTCGATAATTCACCGCCGCGGGAGAATCAATGATTGAATTCTTTGAAAAGCTGATCTCTCGTTATAATTGATTAAAGATTTTTACCGAACACCGGACGTCCTCGATGTTTAATTCACGCTAAACTTTTTACTCAACCAGCCTCTCGAAGTTTAACGATGAACGAACGAACTTATTTCCATCAAAGCAGAGCGCGACTTCAAAACTGCAAACACGTGCTCCGATCTTCGAACAATGAAGAGCAGCAGCGAACCAGCGTCACGAGGCAGCGAGAGGATATATATAAACAAACGCTCTCTCTCTCTCTCTCTCTCATCTGTCTCTTCTCTCATCTGCCGTCGCTTTCATCCGTCTGCATCCTCTCGTCTCTCTCTTTGCTGCCACGTCGGCAGCAGCAGCGAATTATATTATTGATCAGGTCTCTCTTGTCGTCCTTGACTGTGCCGCCGCCACCGCCACGACGACTCATATGCTCTCTCTCTCTCTCTCTCTCTCTCTCTCTCTCTCTTGAGAGAAGAGGCCTTCGCGAATGCGAATCACATAACCTCGAGGAGAAAGCTCATAAAAGCCGACGCCCAGACTCTCTCGTCGTGCTCGCGTTATTTCAGTCAATTCTCATTGACAGACTCAGAAAGAGGGAGAAAAGTGAGTCAGACACTCATGGGCGAATCCCGCGTGACAAGCTCGACGTTCGCCTTGTTTCTGCGTGCGGGTGAGTGCTCTGGGGCATTCTAGGGGTCGAGATCCTTTTTTTTGCGCGCGATTATAAGTCGAAAATTGTTTCTTTTCGCTCTACTCGCCTGTAATGGATACTGCAGGTGAGCCGAAGTGGGAACAAAAAATTATTCGCTCGTCCGAGCATCACCGTGTTGATGGCTTTAATTCGAGAGTTTATTTTTAGTTTCCAACAAAGAGACAAAGAGCTTCGAGTGTACGCGGTAATTGCTTTTTAAAATTGCCGCGCTGCGACCGATTCTCACTTTATCGACGACGCGTAATGAAGCACTCGAAGACAAGGCGAGCGATAATTATACGAAGTTTGCATTTCTTTATCTGCGCTGTATACGTGCTCATTTGCATACGAGATAGAGAAAAAAAATGGCTTTCATCGCGTGTATACATAGTGGCCGTATAGAGTCTTTCGCTGCAACTATTTAATATAAGCCTTCGCGATTCCAGCGAAACGTCGAATAAAGCGATAAACGCGCGACACAACATCCGGCGAGAGGAAGAGAGAGAACAACTTATCCGCATTCGCTCTTGACCGGCTGAAGCCGTCAAGGCCCGCCGAAATTGCGTCGTATATTATATACCTTCCATTATATTATTAAACACAGGACACGAGAACTGTCGATACATCCCGGCACGGCTCATCCTTTCTCTCTCTCTCTCTCTCTCTCTCTCTCTCTCTCTCTCTCCGCTGCCGTCGTCGTGTCCGTCCAGCCAGAAATTTCGCCGGTGTATAGATGATTCACGCTTGTGTCGGCTCTTCGTTTGAGCGTGGAAGGAAAAAAACACGGCGAAACAATGGAAGGACGAATCACCGACGACGATAAAGCGCCATATGAATGTATTAGAATAAACCGCTGATTATACACCGGCGCGAGATTGCAAGCTTCGAATCGAATATCCCGCGCTAACCAATCGAGTTAAAAACTCTCCCGGGCTCTCTCGGAAAGCTCGTTACGGTTAATTCGCTTACGTTTATAACTTGTTGCCCCGTGTTAGTCAACAGCGGCGGCAGCGAAAGGGCTTCCGTAATCAGAAGCTAATTCGCGAAATTCGAATATTAACGGATCGCCGCTAGTATACACATACACACGTTGCGACACGCGGCAGATGCAAAGTGCGTTAACCCGTATTCGAGCGTTGGGTACTGGCGGCATGTGTCCGCGGCAATTAGAAGCGATTAGACGGCGCGACGCTAACGAGCGCGCTGCAAGAATGAAACGGAGTCGCCCACTTTTGACTACGTAATATTCTATGCGTGCTTATATTATGATCGAAGACTGACTCATCTATCGAGTGATGTGCGTTAATTGATCGATGGATATTTTTCAAAGCGAACCTCGCATTCCCCTTATAACTCTCTTTCGTATATACATAAATTCAGAATTGCAATTAGAGCTTAAAACCACCTACCCATAAATCTCGCTTTGCGCGATGCGACAATTAGACCCCTCGGATATTATACCGTTACAGCAGCGAGTGTTTCTCAAGCCCAAGCCTTTTAAAAAAATGCTTTCACAGCGTCTCACGGGTGCGATAAACCATACGTATAAATACCGAGGCAGCATTAGTATACACACATAGTACTTTCCCTACGAGTCAAGGCCCTAACGGAGCAGGGGGTAGCCTTTGCGCGAATAAGCCTCGTGTATGGTGTGTAAGGCATCAGCTGTGCCAACAGCTGTGGGGGTTCGCTGCACGAACTCGCACTTACGGAGTACGAGTTCTCATGTTGTTCTGTTCTTACAGACACACGTACTGCACAGAAGGGGAAGAGAATATAGTGTCGGGTTGGCTAGCCGGTCGTATCGATTCTTCGCGTCGTCTACCCTCGGTTGCTGCTGCTGCTGCTGCTGCTGTCGTCCCCATCATGCGAATAAATAAAACGCCGGTACCCTGCACGACGACGACGAAGTCGCGAGAGAGGGAAAAAGCCAACCCTCGGGCTTAAGACGCAATCTTCCTCTCTCACTGTGTACTTCTTAATTTGCTCCCTCCTTTTTTTTCTCTTCCTATATACGACTACGAACTAGCGAGAGGCTTTTGTGTATTCGCCGCGCAGCTTTCTCATTCTTCCCTTGGCTCCTTTATATATAGATTCGCCTCAGCCGATATCTCGAGCGAGTAAACGTATATTATGCCGCGTTGGGATGACGATGGATTGCGATGAGACAAAAGTCGTTTCTTTCTCGTTTCTTACTCCGTCGAGTACAGAGTTTGTCGTTATTCGGAAGTACTAGCGCGAGAGAGTGGAGCCACGAAAACGAAGGGTATTTAGAATCACGAGAAAAACTTCGATACCATAAGACCGCAGACCTCCGGCAGACAATCGGCACAGTCTTTCGCGTGTGTCGCGGACCCATACGCCGAAAGAAAAAAAAAGGAGAGAAACGCCACGGCAGCACACGCGATCTTATCTGTATATACAGCCCCCAGAAGAAAAATAAAGAAGCTCGGAAGAAGAACTCAAGCCGCCAGGAGAGAAATCCCTCGCACAGACACACACGCGCACAATGCTCCCCTATTTTTCGGCGGCGAAAAAGAGAACTATACGGACGAGTAGATGAAATTCGAGGCCGCGGGAGGAGAGAGAAAGAGAGAGAGAGAGAGAGAGAGAGAGAGAGAGAGAGCCCGGAGGCCTCGCGGATCGTTCGCCTCTCGCGCTCTTTGTTTGAGACGCCGGTCGTCTCGTCTCTTGTTCTTTCGCGGTGTGTGTGTGTGTGTGTGTGTGTGTGTGGGTAAAAATTTTTCTCCCAGTCTCCACGGCAGCAGCAGCTCTCTTTTCTCATTCGGCCACCCTTCGCTCGTCGTTGGCAATTTTTGCCGGTGCGGGGAACGTTGCAGAATTGTAATCGGACGAGCGCGCTTTGTTCGACCGGCCGTTTTGTTTCAAAGTTTCGCTTTTGGTTCTGGGTGGTGGAGGAAATGAAGCTTTTTTGGAGTTGACAAAGTTTTTTTGTTATTGGTTAAAACTAGATAACGAATTTTTAACGAATATACTCAACTTTTTATAGAGAGGCGTAGAGTATCGATGTCTCTTATATTTTACTTACTAAGAGCCGGACGGTAGTTTTTGAGTGTAGCCCATAATTGCGCTTACCTAAAACAAAAAAAGAAACAAATGCGTTAGACTCGACTGCGAGTAAGATAAACATTGGTATATAATGAACGTTTCAATCGCTACAGCAAAATCCATATACACTGCACACTCGAGAGCTAAACAAATCGCGGCTGTACTCGAGAGATTTAACTTAACGTCTCTCTAACCCTGTATACACGCACCAAGCGGTATAAATAATAGCCACGCATCAGCGACAAAGACAATTTTCACGGGGAGAACAATTAATCGACTGCATTTAACAACGTCTCCATCCCACACAACTGCACGCACACTTTTTCATTCAGCTGCTGCAGCGCAAAGAGAGAGAGAGCCTGTTCTCGACAGCTGCTGCTGCTCAGCACGCATACACGAGTACTTTGCGTCGTTGCGAATTCCCGGCATCGGCGCGTGTGTGCGTGTGAGCGAGCGTGTATCAGTGTGAAAGAGAGAAAAGAAGAGGAGAGAGAGAGAGAGAGAGAGACTGGACCGGCTAGACTCCCCGACGTTGACTCACGATGAGCCGAGTGCATATTAATCGTGTGAAAAAGTACGACGATTCAACGACTTTTTTCGCTCATGCTCGATCTCGGTGCTTTTGTTTACCTTTTGCTTTTTCGATCATCGAGGCATAAACATTCGTTGCACATTAGCGAAACCAGATTGCAGACTCGACTGTGCAGTGTATATGTTTCGCAACAGCAGGCAAGATCGTTCTTTATACATGCCTATTGAAAAAAAGGCCTATATCGAAGACAAGAATACACTCTCTATGCAAAGGCTGTAGTAGTACTTTTCCATCCACGGCGCTTCTTTCCCCGCTTTTTTCCTTTCGCTCCTCCTGCTCGCGTATAATGGGCACTTATATACGCGCGGTTCCCCTTGTATTATACACAGTCGCGATATACTCGCTCTGGAAACGACCGATTTATCAGACGCACAGACACACGGAGGTCCCCTCGAGTCTCTCTCTCTCTCTCTCTCTCCGTAATGAGTCACTCGCTCTTCATAATCCGAAATTCATTACCGCGAGACATGTATGCTTGAATATCCTATAGAGGCGATCACCCTATACTGTGATACAAAGAGGATTTTTTAAAAATCTGGGATACGCGATAAGAGCAAAGTATCGATTTCTCAAAAATTTCCTTCGACTCTGTGAAACCTGCAGAATCACGCCCACATCCAAGCGAAAGCTCGTTAAACCGAATAAAACTCGATACCACCTTGCGAAACGGCACACCGAGGAAGAGCCGAAAAAAAGGAAGGTCCCTATCCATCGAAGAAAGAAAGAAAGAAACGATGCCGGTATTTATAAATCGAAATTTTCGTCGACAGCGGCGGCCGATTTCTTTGTCGAGCCGATTCCGCGAATCAGCTTGAGAGAGCAGGCGCCGTCAGAATATAGATATATGGACACGATTCGTCTCGTCGCAAGGACGCGGTCATTCTCACACTCGACTGGGAAAGATACGCTATAAATCATGCGCTGATCATCCGCAAGTACGCCACGTGGCGTTATCGGTATAACCAGGACGGAAGAAGAGGTTATGGGATCGGTTTCGGCGATTTGCGTTTTTAGAACGGCAGACGGATCGTTGTTTCGAAATTTTTATACATTCTAGACTGATGCTCAGGCAAATATGAATCCATACGAGGTTATGCGCGTTGTTGAAAGGTGGCGAACCGATTTTCCAGCTGATCGATTCGTTGTGAATATTTATGCGGACGATACGTTGTGAAACCGAATCTGGAAGCGTATGAGAATGTTTCTATGCATCTGTGTACGAGTCGGGAAAACGAGGTTGAAAACTAAATATAGCTTTTTATTGGCTTCATATTAAACACCGAGTACAAGCGAATACACTTGACGCTAATGACAGGTGATTGACTCGCAAAGTACTTTCTGAATAGAGTTAAGAAACATGTCGCGAGTGCGAGTGCCTAATAAGGTAAATATAGAAAGCCGAGTATAGACAGTCTAGAGTGTAAAAATAACCGAATCGATAAGCGCGCAACAATACATAATACACTGTAAATAATATACTGTACTATACCACCCGACACCTAACCTTCCCCAACACCAGCCCTTAAAAAAATCGCACACAACCCTCGATTCTTATCGTCGTCGAGCGTTAAACTACGTTTCTCTCCAATTCACTCGTCATCGTACTATATACGGCCAAAGGTGCGTCAGCCCCGAGAAATTACTCCAGCACGTATACAAGAAGAAAATTTTCCCGTGACGGCGCCAGACAGTACAGCGATCGATAGGCTCGCGTGATGTCTACGTTATATCCGCTGCTGCATGACACACGCAGGCAGCCCCGACGAGGAGAGACCGCCTCGATTCCACTACTGTCGCTAAATTTATTGCTTCGGGGGTGTATTTCTGTCCATCGCTTATAAAAAAATCATTAAGGCCGAGAGAAGAATAGCGCGGATCGATCTCGCATCGTATAAGAATTAGTCGAAAGAATCAAAACTCTTGAAAAGCATTCTACGATGCTCTCTCCGGCAGCGAAACGAGGCCGTCTCGAGAAAAAGCAGCGGTACACCATCAACACAGTCGAGAGCTGCAGCAGCCACGTGGTGCACACGAGGTGCGCAGATTATCTCCGGCCGCCAGACACATACGTATATGCATTCGTCGTATACTCCCTGTAGAGAACATCACACACGCGATAAGAGACTGCAGCCAGGCGATCGTAAAAGCGCCGACGGAGAGAGTGAAAAGAGAGACGCAGCAGCAGTAGCGAAGGACGGATCGGTTCGCGCAAAGTTTTGAGACCGCGCCCATTCATGGAAGCTTGTCATCCCACGCGACTTTTCGGAGGCATGAAAGAAGCGAAACGCGTGTGTCGCCAATGAGGACGACGTTTTAATCGAGCTCTGGTAGTGACAAGGCAATTAACTTTGGTACGAAGTAGTTTGCAGTTTTTCGAGCGACGAGTTGTAATAAAATTTTCATCGGATATAGGATAATCAATAATCGAGACGGTGTTAGGTCGGAAAATTGCAGGAAACGAGCGTTATCATTGTTTGCTCGAAAGAGAGGTGACACTTTTCTGAAGCTGGCCAATCCAATCCATCAAAATAATCATCGAAGACGCCGGGAATTCATTATTTCGTGCTCGCGCGCTCTCGTCTCCGGCGATGTTATATAGGGGGAAGCGCTCGTGTATGTATACACTCCCCGCATGAGTCACGTCGGCGAGAATGCGAGGAAGAGCGACGAGAAAAAAAAAGAAGAAGGAGTACACACATCAGGCGACGTTGAACTTTCTCGAGGGACGAGCGCACTGATGTGTTTTTCGGCTGCTGCTGCTGCTGCTGCTTGTGCAACGAGTGTATCGACACTTTCGTAACGAGCGCGCAGACTCTGTGTTTACAAAATGTTTTATTTTCCTCGAGCTTTCAGGGAAAAACGACGGGTTTAATCCACTCAGAGCTTGTAAAGCCTCGGCTAAGAGAGTTACGCGCTGGAAAAAATCGATACGCGAAGCGAAGAAACTTCGTCAACCGACCCCCAATAGCGAGCAACGACCCCGTCGGGAAAGAGGAGAGAGAGAGAGAGAAACACTTAGTACAACGACCATACAGAAATCGAATTAATTAATCGCTCCCCTGCGCCACCCCTTCGCTGCTGCTGCAGTGCAGGACTTGGTTATATACGCTGATGGCGAAGAGTAATAACACGCGCGCGCACGTGCCCGCGAGTCCTCGGCGACACGCAACGCGATTACCGATCTGTCGGCTTGCTTTTTCACGTTCGGTAGTTTGCCGCGAGTATTGACTAAACAGTGAATCATCGTCGGAGGGAAGCTATGTTATGGTTTATAGGAGGGAGGTTTTATTTTCTTGTTTTTATCGTTTTTTCTTTCAGAGTTAACGAGTTGAATTTACATTGTGCTTCTGAAATAAAATGCAAGAATAATTGTAGTGTCAGCGTAGTAATTGTGCGTGTAGAGATATGGAAATGTGAAAACGCTGCGCCGCTGACGAGAAGTATATACGAAGCACGAGCGCACTTGTTCTGAAGTGGGTTTTGAGTGCGGTAGAAAGTTTTGCGAAAAAACAACGACGCCCAGAGAATGCTTTCGAGCGTTTCGTTTTTTTGTGATTCTACAATTTTTTATCTCGACCGTTTGCTAGAATCAATCCCAGCTTTCGACAAATGGATGGATGACAAATTCGCTCGGAAACACGTGTCACCGGGATGATCTTTAATTATACCATCAGGTGCACCGATTAACCTAGCAGCCTAATCGATTTACAACGTCGATTATCTCCTGACACACTGTAATGAAGTTATTCAACCATACGCTCCGATTACCGCGAAGTTCTGCAATTTTACACGATGAATTTTATAAATACATAACAAAACACCGCGTAGCAAGCGGTAAACTTTCCCGAAAACCCCTGACACAATATGACACAGTAATTGAAGAAAGAATTTCCTTGACAAAAGCCACAAACACTAAGTATAAGTAAAATTCTTCTCCGCCTCGGAATACATCTCGACCATTATCCCCCGACGACGACGACGACGTTTTTATTTTCTCCGTGAAACTCTCGCATTGACGGCGTAACAAGCCGATCTTGCGCTGAAAAGCCCAGAAATTTTTCGAGGAAAGCGACGGTGAGGAGAGAAAGAAACTCCCGCTGCGCCAGGAGGAAGAAGCCATTGACCGATCGCTGGATTTTCACAAATCCTCTCCCAAGTAGCCCGCATTGACAGCGCGTCGAGGGTGAGTGTTTTTCTTTGCCGCGATCGACGTGAGAGATCTCGGAAATTCCTCTCAAAACGTGCGAGGAAGTTTAGCATAGGTAATATGACTTTGTATGATGGTTAGAAATTTATGTTTTCTCTCGGTATGGACGAAGCGAAAATTTGTTCAAACAGAGTCAATATTTATCAGAGATATACAAGTGTATACATTATGTAAGAATTTCATCGCGAGTCGGTATGTTACCGGTCTGTACATCGGCAGCCTTTCAATTATGTATATGATTGATGTGTTCCGCATGTGTGCGGCGGAGATAATCCGTGTGGTTATCGCGCGGCCATAAGAGATAAGATACGAGAGCGCGTATGTATGATTATGAATCAATACACTTAGATGCGTGTAATCGAGGAAAGAGAGAATGATAATGACGAGAATCATTTATTTATATTTAGTTTCCGATAATTCACCGGCCAAGTCTCGCAATGACAATGTTTGTCAACACGCTGTCAATTATACGCCATGAGGTCTCTCGAACGCGCCGCATCGCTGAGGTTATTGTTACTTCGAGTGCTTTTCAAGGCTCCCCATGCGCGAATCGATATATCGGTGTGTATGTATAGAAATTCAACGGATATAGCGCGCGCCTATTTGCGTTATATACGGATAACAACGTATGTAAGAGCCAGTTGTAAAAAGCTCGTGCCAATTTTTACATCCATACCTCAAGGTTATGCGTATACGATATTTAAAAATTTGTTCGACTGACATGATGCGAGAACACAATACGCTCGACTTTCACCGCGATAATTTCGTTCCGAAATCTCCTCGCTTTATAAACTGCGCGAGTGAGCAACAATCGAGCCAACCTCGTCTTCTCCTAAAGGAGTCTGTCTTCCGACAATTACGAGTCAATAAAACTTTACGAGGCGAGTTACGCTTCGCGGCGAAAGAGAGCGAAGGGTGCGCGCCGTCCTTATGATAAAGATTCCAGAAAAAAATTGCACCGGCATTGAGAAAAGAAGAAAGAGAGCCCGAGGTCCTCGCCTTGGAGGAATTGCGAAACTTCCCTATAGGCTCTAGAGAGACCCCCTGGACGATGAAGTTGAGAAGGTATAGATTTCGGGAGCGATCTTTTGTTAATTGATTAGCGTATGCCGTATCATTGCTTAGTTCGAAAACGTATGCAATCGATCAATTAAGATCCGCATGATCGAAGGTCCCTTTTGTTTCTCTCTCACCCACCTGCGTCCTTGCTCCACGGCTCGGCGATTTTTGTGTCGGCACGCGCGTTAAACGCGAATTTTTCACGGCGCTGTGTCTTTCCATACGCGAAAGAGTGAGTGAGCCGGAGATAAGGTGCAACGACGCCGGCCAAATGACAACCTGCGTGCCACGAGTAATAACCGACGTCCTCCTTGTAATTTAGCCCTATTACGGGCAACCTGCACTTCTCTAAGGAGTCTCGTGTACACTCGTTCTTTATTTTTCTTTTTGCTTCATCCTTTCTCGCTCTGTTACTCTATCCTTTGTCCTTCGCGGCCAGTAATGCCATGAGGCGAAAGTATGACAACATGTTCGTATCATTCGCAAGTGTGTGTGTACTGGTAGGTATATTCTTATTTTTCTCCTATATACCCACATGAAAAATTGAGTAGCCGAGAAACTAATACGCGAAGGGTTTATCTACGCGTCGCGCTCGGAATATAGATCAAACTTCTTGGAAAGTTGTTCGTCGAGCACAATGGAAGTTGTGTATGTTCAGAGGGGATACGCAGAGTATAGGCGAATCTAGCGCATCGTCGAATATTCAACAGAGATACACGGGAAAAAACGCGAAATCAACGCTCCAAATGGGAACCCGAGAGAAAAACGAGCAGCCGGGCTTTAATTTTATACTCGACTCTCCGCAAGTTGGAAAGGGTTACACACATCGTTGTATAGCTTACAGCGCGTACGTCGAAATAGATCAAACTTCCAGGAAAGTTGCGCGTCGTCGTCTTGCTCTCTCGGCAGCGCGACGAACTCTATAGACCTTCTTCTTATTCTCCTTTTTCAGGGGTTGTGCGACTCGCTCGAAAATAAACCGCAAGCGGTTAGCTGCGCCGGAGCTTGCTAGCCTAAATGCGTCCTCTTCTCTCGCGTCGTCGTCGAGACTTTCGGCGCGTGGTATGTATGCATGTCTGCGAGCTAAGACGCGATGCTATACGTTTGATAGACTTTAATTGAACGCGTCTGCGCAAGAATAATACGCTTCGTCATACACGTGTGTGTGTGTGTAGATACACACGATGTTGATGTCAAGGCGTTAATCAGATCATACACAATTATATCGATCATAAAGAAAAAAATATGAGCACACTTTATTTCCAGTAAAGTAAATACGGCGCAAGCGCAATCTCAGTGTCAAGATCCGTAAACAACGACAGGACGGCTTTCTTTCGTCCTTGCTCGTCAGCGCTGTTGATGCACTTGCTCCTTTTTCTTCCGCGCCGCCCAAGCGCGGAGAATCCCGCAGCGCATTATCTCGCAAATTTCATTCCTAAAATGGCCTCTCTCTCCTCTCTCTCTCTCTCTCTCTCTCTCTCTCGCTCTCCCGGAGCGGCGAACGAGAGCGAAAACGAGGGTCTGGAATTCGAGGGACTCGCAGTCGTAAGTATATATATGCATGTACACATGTAGAGGTATATTATGCTCGTGCGCTCTTTTGCGAGATATCTTATTGCGTGTTTTTTTAATTGCGCGAGGTATGGCGGAATTATGTTAATTTCGTTTTATTATGATATGAAGCGAAATTCGCGCTGAGTTATTGGTTATCGAGTTTGCAAAGTTATTTATCGCGTTTACACGGTGAATTTAATGAAAGCCAATTACCTGGTAAAAATACACTGCGTATAATATAAAGTCGTTACAAAACTCTATACGAGGTTGAATTTACTCTGTTCGAATAAAAAGTAAGCAATTTCTCTCGTTTCTCTTATGCATCAGTGCAAAGTCAGCATAGTATAATATGCAGCAGCGTCTGAGCGCTGCACATCAGGGAGCAAAAGCCGCGAATTAATCGCCCGGAAAATACCTCATCGAGCTTCTTGAAAGAGCTCGTAGATTTTCGCATGAGCACAGCGGCAGAAGCACTACTTTTCGTCGACTAAACCGCGCGACCAGCGACTCGGAAAATCAGGTTCGCAGTTTTATTAGCTCTCGAAGAGGCGACTGACTCGAAAGCCCGTAATGCAGCGCAGGTATGTATACGTACTATATACACACTGAAATTTGCCCGATAGAAAATTTAAAATTTAATCAAAAAAGCACACGCATGCTCCCGAACATCTTTTGTTTCTCACGACTCATCGTTCGACGACGACTTCGGAAGCGCAAAAAAAAAACAACAGCCGAGAGCGAGGAAGGAAGGAACGAGAAGCTTCCACACAGTATACACGTATGTGTGTGTGTGTGTGCGCAGTGCAGCAGAGTATAGAGGAGGCGAAGAAGAAGAAGCAGAAGAAGAGGAGGAGGCCGGTTGGCGCATCCTGCACACGAGTGAGTAAGAGAGAGATAGAGAGAGAGAGAGCAGCAGCAGCAGCAGCAGCAGCGCCTGGGTTTCCGCCGGCCTTGGAGCCACTGAACCACTCCGTGGTTCAACGATTCGATGCCCCAGTGACGCTCAACTCGGGGAGACAACGGAGCAGACTGCATCGTGGCAGCGAGTACCGCGAAGTGATATAGTTTTGATGAGCTGGATTAAGCTGAGCATTAGAGAGACGAAGAGAGAGAGAAAGCTTTAACGAAGCTTGTTATAACTTTGATCTCTGCTGTGCTCTCTGCTATTGCCGAGAGAGAGAAAGAGAGAGAGAGGTATTATCAGGAATTTTTTTATCGTCGTATTGATGAATTTAATGACGGATTTTAACCTCGCTGTTTATACTTAGTAATCACAATTACACACCCATTCTTTTTTCGAGCAAAATGATTCGTGTTTCGAACGTCGGAGCAAATAACGAGAGGTCATACAAAAAAAAACCAATTGCAACAACTTTATCCTCATAATGCCATCGTTGAAGGAACAAAAAACTGAGAAGCTCTCGGGCAGTCGAGTGAGCGCAATATTTGCACCTCTCGAAGAGCAAACAACCGAACTCTCGCCAATTTCATCGCGTCCTGTTTTCATCTCTCCCACGAGCAGCGACACCATCATCATCTTTCTCCGTTCTACCAGAAAATCGGAGCTGCTGCTGCTGCAGTTGCGCCGACAGATAAAAAACGCTCTCGTGTACGGCCTTGAACGTAGCCTGTACCTATATATCCATATCTACGTTTCGGTTTATAAAGCGAAGAGAAGCGCGCGACACACAAAGGTGCGTGCTTACCGGCGCACGAGATACGCGCCACGTGCTTTTTTCCCATCCTGTCTCTCTTGCTCTCTCTTCGCGGTGTATATATAGCTATGTGTGTATAGCTGCTCCCGATGCGCAGACGCGAGGCGGACGACACCTTTTGTTATTACGCCGGAGAGCTCTCGAGTACACGTGCAGCTTCTTTCTTTCGATTTCGCTCTCTTTTTTCCCTGGTTGCTCTCGATTATTCTTTATTCGAATTGTGAATAACGGTTGAGCTTTAGAATAGTTTATGGAGCTTTCGAGGGATATAAACAAACTAGCCGATAATTCAACGTAAATAAACAAGAGGCATTTCGTTGAAAAGCAAACGAAAGGTGAGAGAGATACAGATCCCACCTGGAGATTTCATGACGCGTTTGGACAACAAAGGACCGGTGTATAGAGCTGTATAGGTATATAACACCGCACGGTGAAAGAAGAAAAGAGAGGACTGATATGCGGCGGAAAAGCGAGATAGCCGCTCGTTTGTTCGAGATAACTCGGGGCCTTTTTTTCGGGCTGGCGACGATTGGTCGTGTGCACAATAACAAAACGAAGAGGAAGAAAGAGAGGTCCAATACGTAATAATGCGCAGCTTATAATCCGTCTTTTCAAGGTTTCTAAAAAAAAAAAAATAATAAAATGCGGCTATTCTACGAACTTCTCGTGTGAGGTGGTCCAACCGCAGCTCAGAGGGAATTATAACGAAGACTGTATACAAAATGACATCTACTTTTAAAATGGAAAAGTACTCTCACACTGTATACACTCCATTTTAATCGTATCTATAACCATATAACATCGCAAGCTCTAACTAACAATGCATCAGTAAAAGCCGGGTAGCTGTATATACAATGCAAAGCGTTAACAGCCAGCGCAAACCAGACGCTATCTATATCTTTTCCGCGCGGCGTCACCTCGTCACCTCCAGACCCAAAAATAAGAGAACCGACCCAAAAAACCCCGAAAAAAGCAACAACGACCATAAGAGAGAGAGAGAGAGAGAAAGAGAGAGAAAGCTCCGAAGGCTGCAGACGGGTGCGAGGATTCGGGGAAACGCGTTATATACCTATACGGCCTCGAGCCTCCCGCGCGATCATCATCATTATTATCATGCTGCTCACGAAGATCTCGGCGCAGACGCACGAGCGGCGCTTCCGCTCTTTCTCTTGCACTTGTGTGTATATATACAATATAATAGGGAGGGACGTGTGACGTTTTTGTTTTTTTTATTTTCTCTCATCGGTGGAAAATTGTACACACTGAATCACGGCTACGACGACGTTCGGGTACGTCTTTGGCGAGAAAAAAAAATCATCGAAGCTTTATGGAATAATAAGTTACAAACGTCAATGCTTGTGTGTATACGCGTGTACGATGGCGTCATATCTCAATTTCAAATAGCGATGATACACGCCCGTAATCTTGAATTCACGCAACGTCAGTATAGCAACAACGACTTGAATTACGCGCGGTGACATTCGTTTTCTCTGAAGCGGCTCTATACTCTCGGCTTTCGTTCTTCTTAATTTTTCAGTGGAAAACACAATCGGCATTCCATAACGCGTCGAGTTGTTTATACGACATATTAAACGTATTTGATTTTCAGCAAAACTGTATTCTACAGGCATTTCAAGCTAACAAATTCGCTTCGAAATCGGCATGCGAGCATAATTCTGCAACGATTATACCGATCCTCTCGTCTAAACCTTCCATGGCATGCTTTCTCGAGACCCACAAACACACATGATCGCGCGAAAAATTACTCGCGGGGCCAACTATAATAACGGGTTATCCGCGAGACGAGTCCCGAAATCGTTATACTTCTGGAAGAAGGAGACGTGAGCGCACGCGTGTATATCAGCCGAGGCTGCGGACTCGAATTAAAGGCAATTTGTCGGGGAAATTGCAAGTTCGACGCGTGCCTGTATGCGCACGCGAATTCGTGAATACACACGAAAAATATATCGCGTGGGCCAAGGGCGCATTGAGACTATCGGTAAATCGCGTGATTTACCAGACGCGTTTATTAATAAATTTGAATTTAAATATTTGCGCGTATACATAATTCATCCTTAACACAGCTGTATCGAGGCTTTTTCGTCGAGAGAAATAAGAAAAGAAAAATCGGTGAAAGTTCGAGCAGCGACGAAGGATGAATTTATGAGCTTTAGCGGCTGTGTGCAGTGGGATTGGAAAAATGAGCGATTATATTCATCCTCGTGTTTTTCGTTGTCGGTACAGGTCTCTCCGCATGTAATACGAGGTATTACTCTGCGGCGAATGATGTTATTGATTTTAATGGCTCCTGATGCCAGAGACGTATAGCGAATATCCCCGCTTATTAACTTCCCCGTATACGTACACAGCTCACCGCACAGCTCACCGCGTCACATGCGCAGCGACTTTGATCCGGCACGTCGTTGCTAAATTTGCACTCCGACGAGAGAACCTCTCTCTCTCTCTCTCTCTCTCTCTCTCTCTCTCTCTCTCTCTCTCTCTCTCTCTGCTGTTTCAATCGTAAAACACGACTTTTCAGACAGAGAGACACGACTTTCATCGCGCGCACCCCGCACAACCTTGATATAAAGCGCGCTGCGAAATAAGATAAAAACGCTGTCTTAAAATAACCTCAGAGCTGACCGAGCAACAAGTGCAGTTTATAGCGTAATCCGCACCG
>CM053168.1:13063518-13073657 GCA_012977825.3 Pteromalus puparum | reverse complement strand
CTCTCTCTCTCTCTCTCTCTCTCTCTCTCTCTCTCTCTCTCTCTCTCTCTCTCTCTCTCTCTCTCTCTCTCTCTCTGTTTTCAATCGTAAACAACGACTTTTCAGACAGAGAGACACGACTTTCATCGCGCGCACCCCGCACAACCTTGATATAAAGCGCGCTGCGAAAATAAGATAAAAACGCTGTCTTAAAATAACCTCAGAGCTGCACCAGACAAAGGTGCAGTATTATAGCGTAATCCGCACCGAAAACTCGGCTGTGGCATATTTTTTTCTCAGTGACGAGTCGGCGGCGCGGTCGATTATTGCAATTGCGTAACGCGTGAAAGTTCGCCGCCGCCGCGCCTGCGGCGGATGTATTTATTGGCGCGGTAAACGCGGCCCCGATATGTACTAATATACGAGAGAACAAGAGACAAAAGATCGTGTCGCCGGTTATCAAAATATTGCGCAATATAGTGGCTGCTGCTGGGAAGTTTGAATTTTTTCTCGAATTAGAGCCGATAGCGGTACATTCTAGCGCTGTATCAAAGGGTCCTCTTTGATTTTACACATCAGCTCTTGGCAATCAATGCCGCGCGTAAAATCGCGAATCGCTTTGGGCTCTTAACGCTAACGACGCGTTAAGTGAATCTATCGGACAAGTGCAGCGAGTAGGAAACGACTCTCTCTCTTCTCTCTCCTCTCCTTGCGATCGTAAATCAGCGTACCGATCGTAATGACGAATCACCTCTTATTAAACGGTCTTTACGACTACTATATACTTCCTCGTGTCCCAACAGAAGAGAATTTCGCGCGGCAGACTGTTCAAACAAAGAGGCGCAGGTATACGGAGTCCGCAATAATCTTCGGAATTCCGGGGGACGACTCGAGAGATGACGTCTCTTTACCTGAGCCTCAGCAAAGACGAAGACGGGCCCAAGGATTTTCGGATAGCGTATACTAAACTTATACACGCGCATCTCGGAGCATAAGGCAGGTATGAAGAGGAAAGACGCGGCCACCAAGCAAGGCTCGTTCCGAATTTATTGCTTCGGCCGGGGATGGCGTATACACGCTGTATATATACAGTTTTAAGTTTACGACGCTAAAAGTGGATGTATCTACGAGGGAATGAGAACTACCTGTCGCACGCGCCTCTGCCAGAGAGAGAGAGAGGGCTCTCGTTCTTATTTAGAGGCGCGACGCAACGAAAGTTGTAACGCGTCGTGTATGGAGAGAGATCTTCATTTTTCCAAGATGACTGAGATGCTACGAGGAGGTATTTCGACTGTATAGTGCGTGTATCGAGAGTAAATCAAACTCCGCTTATCGCAGTCGTCATAAAAAACGGAATCATTCCAGAGTGTATAATAACAAACTAACAAGCCGCTGCAGCCGTTCCCACCGCTCGCTCGCGCCTCATCAGCAAAATAAGAAGAAACAATTTTACGAACAAAGCGGCGGCGTCTGCTGAGATACTTTTTCACGGCCGTTCGAGGGCAGTGAAATCGAAGGAGAAAAAGAGAGAGAGAGAAACGCTCGCCGTTGTGTATAGAGCTGAGAAGACGCTATAACGGAAGGAGGGGCGCATGCGTCGGAGCGAGAAAAAGGAGATACAGGCTGCACACCGGCGCGTCCAATTTCAAACTCCCGCACCTGTGCGGCTGCATTACGCGCGATATTCGCTCTCACTGCCGCGTGTCTCATGCTCGTCTTGCGCGTCTTCTCTTTCTCTCCGAGTGTATTTACTGCTCTGAGTTTACTCACTGCCAGGCGATAACGCAGCAGAAGTATAGCCGATGAGCTTACCTGAAACAGAAAAAAAAGAAATGGATTAGAGCGCGATTCGCAGTTATTATCGTCGCTTATAATTAGAGCCGTATCGGCAGTTCGTAAAACGTAATTAGCGCGTATTATAAGAGAGCCGCTGGCTGTGCCTGTGATAAATCGCCGAAAGGACGGAAGGGAAAAAAGAGAAAAGAACGTCGAGAGAAAGACAGCGAGGACACATCAGCGCCGCGCGCGCTGCAGACACAAATAAATCGCGACGAGCTTAATAATAGCGAGTGGTAGCAGCACCGACAAGTGCGCAGGACACACGAGGGCTCATTCGATTATACCGAGTTGAGACTGACGGGTCCGCTTAGCGCTTGTGTATGGATTGGAATTCAATTTTTCAGTTAGTCAGACACTTATTAATATTCTCTTTTTTCGCGTGAAAAATCGCTCGTAAGTCACACGCGCTCAACGACTCGAACCCTTCGACCTCCTTGAGTGCATAGTAGCAAATTTCTACTATACTGCTCAGCGATTCGAAAACCGCGAGGCAGGGACTTTCTGACAGAAATATCGGCAGTAACAGCAGCGAATATCTGGCGCTGCTGCTCTCCTGTGCCTTTGTCTCAAGGCGAGCGAGTGCAGGCCTGCGCGGCATTTTCAAACGCAATATACCTATCTCTCGTTCTCTTCGGACACAAAGAGGCTGAGAACAGCAGTCGTTCTCCTCCGCGGTGTATATAGGTATGTATATCCGTACGCACAAAAATCCATAAGTCAGCCTTCCTTCGCGAATTTGCACGTCTTTGTGCTGCGCGGAAAAGTCGACGAGCGGATGATGGATACTTTGTGCATCGATTTTGATGGATGGTTTTTTGAGATTGTGTTCTTGGGTGGTTTCGGAATTTTTGGTGGTCTTTTCTTTTCGTATAATACCTGTATGTATATAATAAACTGGTCCGATATCTAAATTAGAAGATCGCGTTCACACAAAAGAAAATTTTCCATCATCCCGTACGGAATGGGAGAAAAAGGGGACCACAGGCGAGAAAAGCATTAAATAAGAGCGGAGAATTATGAATCGGAAAACGGCACACACATTGCCGACGAGTTGAGAACCGTCCGGGTGGTTGCGCTCTCTTTGTCTATGCGAACGAGAGAGTCTGGGTCGTCCACGAGGTATCCGGGCGCAGCACGAGCTATTAAGCGCCGGCGGCGGTGGCTGCTGACCACTTGCTTTCTTTTTCTCAATTTGGGCGGCCCTGCTCCACCTCCTCCTCCTCTCTCTCTCTCTCTCTCTCTCTTCTTCATCGTCTTCTTTTGCGGCGAACTATACAGAGTTACAGGTTCTCTCGGTTGATTTACCTTTGCCGGTCGAATTCGATCGAATAATGCGCGCTAGTTCCGATTCTTAAAATTTAATTATACGCGCACAGAGAACGGAAAGAAAATAGTCAGAACTCGGTGCATTAAATCTCGCGGAATCTCTCTTGATGAAAACACTAGTTCCCCAGCGAGGAGAAATGAGACCGAAGAGACTACTAAACCCGCGCGAATGAGGAGCAACAAAAAAAAAAACGTCGCGGGCGCGCGCGATGAAATTCGCAGAAGGCGGCGCGGTGGTTTCTCCCGACCATAATACAACGCGGAGCCGAAAGAGCGCCGCGCGACGACCCACGAAAGAAGAAAAAAAACGATCCTGAGGAGAGAGAGAGAGAGAAGAAGGCCGGAACGAAAGTGAGCGTGCGAAGAAATTCCCTCGGCCGCGCGAGAGCAGCAGTAGTGGCGCGGTAGTAGGCTCCTCGTGAATTTTGGAATTTACGATTTTAGCATTTTGCGGTGCGTTCAAAAGAGCCATAAACGGGAAAACTTTGTATACCGGCGGATAATGGTCTGTTTTTCGAAAGCAAGGATCCACCGCCGCGTAATAAAGTTATAGCGATAAGAAGCTTGCTTTTTTATGCAGCGATTTGTATTCGTGTATACCTGCACCGGTGTGATATGATTGAATTCAGTAAACTAATTTCTGCGACTCTCGAAGCTCGTCTCGAAGGGAAATAAACAAACGGCGTTGGCTCGATATCCTGTATGTATATATAGAACATGGAAAACGAGCACCCTTGCACTTGAACGAAGCGGGCAAATTTACCTTGAGAAGCTCGTTGGTTGGAGCGTGCGTCAGACTTAATTAATTTACATAAAAGCCAGTACTTCGCCCACACGTCAGACAGTGCACGTGCAGTCGGGAGAGGTGAGAGGTGCATCAGCTTCCTGCCCTTTTCAGAGAGAGCTGATGTATCCTGCGTCGGAGATATTATTAATTTAAAGAGAATTTAAAAAAAAGTCGAAAGGAATGTTAACGACGCGTGATCGGGATTTTTATTCTAGATTTTAGAAAGACACACGTGGAAAATTTAATGCTCGGTATGATTTACGCGCGTGGAGATGAAGTTTAATCCAGCGCCAAATTGGAGATGAAGCGCAAAAAGGGCGTCGTTTCCGCGAGTGCCCACACGCGGGGATTTCGTTTTATTGGAACATCAAATCCGCTTGTTTATACATACACGTGGAAACTACCCTTCAACGAATTGCACATACAGTCGTAAAATTTTAGTTCAGGATAATATTACTTTTCGAGAGGCACTCGATCGCACATACGGTTGTTATTGGATTTTTGAAAAATAGATTTTTACCGCGTGTTCAGAGAGACATGTATCATCCAAGTAATACAAACTAGGCATTTTCACAACAGCACGCGCTCACGTCACCGCATCTCATCGCGTGTAATAACGAGGCTTAATTTATGAAAATGAGAGTAGCGTACAGGCTCTCCTCTCCGTATGATGCAATTTCAGCCGTAACGTAGCGTAACTTGGTTAGTGCCTAAATCGGGGCTATAGAGTCCACGCTCGTGCCTTTTCGTACACGCATACATTTTTTGTTCTCTCTCACTCCCGCTGATATTCTTTTCCTATACTTAGCGGACCGCGCTTGTTAGGAGGCGTTTAGTAACTTAATTGCCACACACGCGGCCTCGAGAAAGCAATGGCAACGGTCATTAGAATAAGCAGGCGGTGAAATCCGCGAAATTTTGTTCTTCTCTTTGGGCCCGCTAATTCCTTATCTTTCTTAGAAGACACGCGTGTGGGCGGAGTTCCGAATATTGATTCTTTTTTTGGGTCAGCTTGCGTACGGTAAATTCGAAAAAGTATAGCCGTTCGCGAGAAAATTCGCACAAATCGTTAGATTTCGGTAAGTTTTAGAAACCGCGTATATACGAGCGTGAATCCGCTCTCTTTCTCTCTCTCGTAGGTTGACACTTTCAATTCTCAGTAGGATATCGGCTATCAGCGCTAACTGGCCAAACTGAATAGGCACACAGGCGGCGCTCTTTTTTCTCCGCGGCAAAACGAATTGGGACAAGGTTCGAATTTACGGCCGGTTTATCGTTCGTTCGCCCCCGGAGGTTAAGTGCGAGGATCCGCTGCTATAGCGGACAAAGAACGCGCGACTGTCGAGCGGCTGGGAAGAAGGCGAAATCAAACGAGTGTATGTGAGTTTTTGCGACTGATTCTTCTTCTTCTTCTTCTTCTTCTTCTTCTTCTTATGCCGTTCGGTTCGTAGAGCTTTTATTGCGCTTCAGTCCTATTATCTGTTGCTCGAAAAGACTTCGTGTGATTAGAATCGCGATTACGCCATCTTTACGACCCAATTAATTCAATTTCAAATCGTTATTGTAACCTCGCGCAAATTTCGCCACACACACATTCTGGGCAAGGCTGACCTTTTCAAGACGCTGCGCAGAAATTTTGCTCGACAAGAAAGATACCAATCTCGCGTGTGCGCGCGCGCGCGCGAAAACGCTTATTTTTGCACTAGGAGGTCGAAGGTCACGTGGGAAATGCAACGAGTGAAAAAACACGGCAGTTACCGGTAGCAGTGGTCGTAACTATACAGAAGCGTGTACCGATGAACGTGGCGCTTAGCTATCCGGGAAGTGGGTCAATGTCGAGATCAACGGCACCGCAACGACGACGGTTAGAGCATTTTTTTCTCTCTCTCTCTCTCTCTCTCTCTCTTCCCCTCTCGCTTTTTCAAAGGCTCGCGCGTAATACATTACGGAGACGCGGCCGATGCCATGGTAGGAAAACCGCGAAAGTAATCGAATTGTGTTATGAGTACGTGTGTGCATGTAGCGAGAGAAATGCGCGTCGTCATCGGGTTTACGCGTCTATTCGATAGTCGTTGCTTTCCCTTTCTTCGGTATTATGTGGCTGTCTAGGCTGCTTTTTATGAGCGAAATGTCGATAGGGAGGTGCGATAGTGAGATGTGGAATTGGCTGCTATGTGTACAGGCTTTGTGCGCAATTTTGTACTAGGCGACGGTAATTAAGAGTATGTTACCTGACCCAAAAGTGCGAGACTCTATACGGATGAAGGATTGCTCGCTTCCACGTGTGTGTTTACAAGCCGTTGCGAAAGGATCTGTATAATTGCCATCCAGTCCAAAATTCGACCGTGACACGATAAAACAAGATCCGATCGGTCATTTTCTATTTGCGTCTTCGCGTTTTGATCTTATCAGCCGTATTTTGTCTTTGTATATGCGTATATCTATATAAATAATTCAAAAGCCGAAGATTATGAAATCTCCACGCATCGATCCCACAATCTAATCTTTCTCTCTCTCTCTCAAATAGCCCGTCTAACTTTATCGAGTTCAGGTGCAAACTGCATATCCCATTTGAACTTCGGGGCAACATTATACGCAAGTCGAGCACACGTGGCTCAGTCCCGGTAGATACCAAGTATATGGAGGGGCGCTGAAACGCGGTGCATGCAGCACGTGCTCTCGCGTGCGCCGAATAAACGGACAGCCTTGACGGCTGAGTGAGAAACAAAAATTGATGATGATGATGATGATGATGAGCCTTTCGGCGAGCTTTTATTAATAGAGATATGAGTGCAGCGGTTTTGATGGTGAGACGTGTGAGACGTGTTTGTTTTCTCCGAAGCGATTCTTCGATTTCTTAAAAATATGTACGTTTTCTTGTAACACTTCCAAATTGTTCGAAAAGTATCACAATGCTTCGCAATAACACACCGAAAAACAACATCTCAATTATACCCCGACGCTAACAAGCCTCAAGGCTCCAAAAAACGGCTAATAAAATCGCAATAATAAAGCCGAAGGCAAACAACAGCCTCGATTTTTAAGCTGTAGCTAAAGCCCAGCTTCTTCTCCTCCGCGCGCGAGCATGAGAAACCGATCCTCGCGTCGAGAGCAAAAAAGATCCTCGCGTACAGGCCAATCAGCCAATTATTCTTCGCTGGTAGAAGAGTAGACGTTGCGTGCTATCGCTCGATCGAGCGAGCTACTACCGATTCCCCTCTCTCTCTCTCTCTTCCTCTATGTAAAAGAAAACTATGGGCTGCTGCAGAAAAATTTCACTGCGAGCTACTCTTTCTCTCTTTATAGTAAAGCGATGATCGGTTTTCGCATTGATTGGCAGCCGTGTGCCTCTGATTCGAGACACTTGGGAATTTATTATACGATCGCGAAGAGAAGAAGAAATCTCTGTAAATATACTGCACAGGAGTCAGGGTCAAAGTCGAGGATCGCGTGTACATAGATAGCTGCATACACAATGGCTCGAGTAAATTTAAACAAAACGAAATTGTCGGATTTGTATTCATAGGGCTCTGGAGACTCCTATAACGCGCGAACGCGAAGGAACTCATTGTCGCGTTGTATTCATTTGCTCGCCTCCATATTACTGCATTTCTGTTATCTTTATTGTGTGAGTGCAGAGGATACATCTCGCGAGCTTTTTTAATCTCACGTGGGCGTTGCGAAGATCCTGAGCAGTATAGTAAATTTTAATCGTGTAAAATCTAGAAGACATTAAAACCTAAATTTACCACCACGTTTCTCTAAAATCCCGACTCTTACATCATCCGGAACGGATGAAAAGCCACTCGAGCGTTGCACCTATTCTCTCGCGGGCGAGTATAGAAGTGAGTGGGAGGGGCGCCAGGAGCGATAAAGCTCCGAGTGGGTTAGTGCCACCGCAGCGCTGGGTGTATAGCAGCAACAATGAGCGAGAAATAAAGCGAGAGCGAGAGAGAGAGAGAGAGAGAGAGAGAGAGAGAGCAATCTAAGTACGTCGAACTGTTACGCGCGCGCTCTGCGTGTCCTAGGTCAAGAATCAAGAAGCCCGACAACTGCGCAGGCGCGTTTTTTTTTCATCGCCGAATGGCTCTCTTTTTCTGAATGGATATACACAAGATTGAGTTTATTTTTTAAAAATATATACATTTTAAATTTACAAGTTTTTGTTTCAGAATACACAACACACAGCGGTGCGATTAGTGCCACAAGGATCTGGAAGATTTTCTCGCGAGGAAGTCAGACTAATTAGGTCGTTGCACTTATGCCATTGTGCATTTCAAAGCCTGTTAGCATTAATTCACGGCTACTCAGCCGGAGTGTGTGTAACTAGCCGACACCGCCGCCACCGCCGCGTTGCTGCAGTTTCATCGGAGAACGTAATATGAAATCGCGCGAACGAACAACCATTTTCCTCGCATTTTCCGGAAGACAAAGCACGCGTACTGGAAAAATTCTCGCGTCTACAGTGAAAAAAATACACGAGGAAACGTCGATGTATAAAAGTACACAACCTACAGGCATCATCACAAAAGGGCTCTCTCTGCATTCGTCGATTATTCGATGACCCAGTTCGGTATAGGCCAACACAACACTGCACACGTTGAGAGGATGCGTATCTCCTCTCTGGAAAGACGGAGACAGTGTGTTACGTAGAGAGGCTTTCTTCTCTGTGTCCGTCGTCCGAGCGGAAGTGCCGGCATTGTTGCTGCAGCAACCGATCGGCCAAATAGAGCGAGAAAGGATCGAGACAGCAGCACGTGAGTGTGAGGGAGAAATCGTGATAATAGCTCTCTTCTCGATCATGAGAGAAACGTGTATACACTATATTATGTACAGTTACGCAATGGCGAAAGAAAACACAAAAGCTTTTATAACTTGCATACGCATCAGTTTCCTTTCGAAAACTGCACCACGCTCGCCATCTGCTTGTCGCCGCGACATCCGCCGATATTTTCTTGCGCAACGCGAGGAAAAGGGCCTCCCAGGGCCGAGCGCATATTATATGCATACACGAGTATCCGATTCAGCCGAAGAGAGAGAGAGAGAGAGAGAGAGAGAGAGAGAGAGAGAGAGAGAGAGAGACCGCACACGCATGTGTGCTGCAGCGACGAGAGCGAGAGAGAGGAAGTGGGCTGCACCCACATATAAGACTATGGGACCTCTCTACCGGTTCTGTCTGAATGCGTCTATAGCTTGGTTTATTCGATTTCTTGCGGGAGCTCGTTCGGGTGTGGGTGGCTTTGGCTATATAGTTTCTTTAGCCGCGGGTTTGTCGGACTGGTTAATTGTTTGATTGAATTTTCAATATAACCGCGAGAAAGAGCTCGAGTGTTCGGATCGCGGCATTGAACGCTTGGGAAAGGGTATACAATATTGTATATACACGAAGGAGGAAGAAAAAGAAGGACGAGGCGGAGAAAGGTGCTCCAGGGGATACTCGATACCCCATCAGCTCCCGTGCGACAAACAAAAGGGTTTTTCGTACTTCCGATAACCCCTGTTTTATCGGCCGAACACGTTCTCTTTTTCACACGCGCGGGTACCTTGAAATCTTACGCTACTTCGTATGTGGTGGAGTGAGAAAGAGAGAGCGATAACGACGAGAACACCCAGAACGCTGTCAATTTTTTATCGAAATAGGATCGTTGCCGCTGCTGCTGCTCTGCTGCTGCACCGGAGAATTATTTGAGTTAAAAAAAAATTCTTTTGTAAGAGAATGTAATGTGTAAAGAAATAACCCCAAGAGCCACACTCTGCACAAGCCCGTCAATATTAGTATCCGCTTCCTCATTTGCTGCGCTCGACGCTCGCTATCTATTCCGGACGGCGGCGGCGGCGATGATTCACTTGCGCAATCGAAGGCAACGGCAACAGCAGCAGCAGCAGACGACGCAGCGGCATAATCCCTATATAAAAAAGTCATGACCGGATGAAGTGAAGCCAAGAATGCGTCAATATGATTGGCTCGTGTAGTGCGCATGCGTCAAAAGTATCGTTAGAATTTTTTGATTTGTTTTTGATTTCTAAAATTGATCCTAATACAAAGAATGTAATATATTACTATAATACATATCAATAATTATTAGTTGTGTATTTATAATATTCTATTGTAAATATTATCATTGTTACAAAAAGTGACATGATGTGAACGTTGACACGAACTGAGTTGAGACATAACCTTAAAATTTTAAAAGGTAGTTGGTGACGA
>CM053168.1:13043381-13062689 GCA_012977825.3 Pteromalus puparum | reverse complement strand
TATTGTAAATATTATCATTGTTACAAAAAGTGACATGATGTGAACGTTGACACGAACTGAGTTGAGACATAACCTTAAAATTTTAAAAGGTAGTTGGTGACGAAACCGCGGCAATTTTGAAATTTACATGAGCGCGAAATGAATCAATCATATATTGTAAAGTTTGATATATTTCCGTAATAGAAAACAAATATTAAAAATATCAATCAAGCATTTATATTTCATTTAATAAGTTAATGAATTAATATTCTACTACAGTGCGCGCAGCGCACTGCGCCAAAAGTCTAGTATTATATACTCTATCCGCGAAAAAAAGGCTGCGTAGATACACGCATAATAATACATGTGCGCGTTCTCACGGTGTGCTTTCCTCGCACAGGCGCGAATTTCGTTTAAAGTTACCCCCTTCTTTCACTGAGCGAGTTTTCGAGGGCCTTTATTTTTTTTTTCAAATAAGAATAAAGCGAGCGTAGCGCGACGACGACGTTCTTCTCGAGGGCCCATTATGCGCGTCGGTTTAACGAAGTTGCCTACGGTGGTGAAACCCAGCAACGTATGCGATGCGAAGTGTCTGAAACGTTTCGAGTTGTTTTGCAAGTGTCGTATGGTTTGTTAAAGTTTTTTAATTGATACCTCTGAATCAAGAACGACGAGCTAATAACCTAGTGCTTCGCAACCTGTACCGACACTTGCGCCGAAATTACGTCGTATAACCGAGCGTATACAGCTTCCGAAGAACATGTGCGCGACCTCGTCGAAAAGGTGCAGAGCTCTCTCTCTCGCATCCGGGCGAGTGAAAGAGCGGCATGGGTGCACATGGCAGACAAAATAAATACAAAAAAAAGAAGGAAGAAAACCGCGCTCGTTTCGGCCGGCCCGTAAACATCTGCTAGGCGAGAGCGAGAGATGCCACCGCCAGCGGCGAGAACAGTGCTTCTCAACTTTCAGCGAGTGCGAGAGAGTTGATACTTATACTCGTCACAAGTGTTATATTCGAATTTCGCGGGACGATTATTATTATTATTTTTCTAGTGTGTAAAGAGTGGAATAGATCATCATCATCGTGATTTACTGGACATAGCAGGTTACGGTGATTTTATCGCAGCAATTTTTAATGTAGCCACTAGTCGCTTAATCCGCACTTATATCCAGCGGAATGTAGATAAAGTATATAATCGATCGGATTCGCGTCTGTCTATGCAGTCGCGCTCGGCTAGATATATCTAGAGCCGATAAGTGAGATAATTTAGTAGTAGCTACTTCAAACAAGAGTGCGACGATCGATCAGCGCGATGATTAATTTAGTTTAATTGAAGCAAACACACGTGTTAGATGCTCATTTCCATTAGATCGGAGTACAGTTTGCCGACCGACTAATTGCTCGGCATTTTGCAATTTGATTGGCCGATAAATGTACGCTTATTAGCTAGCGACTTACGTGACATTTCGCTCGCATAAGCCAATATTGGAAACTCACCTGTAACAGAAAGAAAAATCGAAATTAAATACACATTCGAGTATTATGAATAGTGTAAATTGTATACATTATTAATTCCAAATTTATAAATCTCAACCGACTCGACGCGATTCACCGACTCTATAACTCCCCTCGAGTTTCGAAACCAACAAAATTAATGAAAATCCAATGACACCGACGAAAAAAAACTCGCAACCCTGCAGTCCCCCATATTTCATCCAACAGTTTCTGGAAGATTCGAAACTACGACTCGGAATACATCCGTCCTACACACGCGCGTATACCCACACGAGCGGAAAAAGCGTCGGGGGCCCGGTGCGGCTCGGGCCAGCTGCCAACGCACACGTACACACACACACGCGAACAGGCGCCGACACGAACGATCGAATTGCTCATGTGAGTCTATGCTGCACACAGGGGCCACTTGAAGAAAGAGCGTCTGCCGAGTGGAGATAAGCGGTAAGCGCGCGTGCTCGTAAAGGACGATGATTATTTTTGGGGGGTTTGTTTGCGGCGCTGAATTCGTTATCGGGAAAATTATAGTTGAGGATTATTGTCGGATTTTTTTGGGAAAAGTGTCTTAATGGCGGTTGTTGGTTATAATTTTTCAATTCTTATCTGCTGGAACGCGAGCTTTAAAATTACTTCTCGGAGTGAGAGAGAATCAAAGGAAGATAAGTTCTGATGTCATATTACGCATCGGCATATCAGAATATTTGCACAGCCGCTTTTCGCTAAAGTAAAAAATCGAAAGTAAATCAGAGACAGCTCCGCAGCGAAGTAGTCAATATTTAATCGACCGAAGCAACATTTAAAACGCTGTTATTCGACTGTAGAATGCACACAGCGAGAGCAGCGCGCAGTAGTGAAAACAGACCTCGACGACCTTTCAGGTATACACACTGCGTCCTTCAAAGAAAACACGCACTAATCTTCTGCTCCCCGGTGCAATTAACTGTTTCGTGAGGAAATATTTCGGAGGATCCTAAAACAATAAAGCAACGGCTGCTGCGCGAAGACGCCGAGGAAGAAACTCGACGCGGCGGATACTTAATCCCCAGAAGAGTTAGCCAAACAGCTTCTCTCCTCGTCCTCCCACGACACTTTGCGACAAAGTTTACGTGCACCCCGGCAAAAAGGTCCTCGGCATCGCTATATAGTTTACGATCCGTAAGAACGTTGTTATATACACGAGAAAGAGAGCGAGAGACATCGACCAAACGGAAAAGAATCCGACCGCATGGTCTCAACCCGTCATAAAAGCGTAAACAATTTTCGTTCAGTAACTGCAGCCCGGTATACCTTATACGGTACATAGAGTGAAAAGGAGAGCGGAACAAGCCATTACATATATATATATATATATATATATATATATCTCAGCGGGTATATAATAATCGTTCGTTTGTTGACCCTTGCGCGCGCGTATACGGCATCTCTTCGGTTCTCACCGGCTCTGTGTGTCCGAAATTCCCGAAGAAGAAGCAGCTTTTCGCGTGGACGAAAAAAATAAAGAGACTCGGCCGGAAACTCTCAATTTTGTGGTCACCTGACAAAAGAAGCGCGCGCGCGCGCGTTCCGCTCGACGGTTAATTTCGCTCTATAGGTACTCCTTTCTCGAGAGACCAAATTGACGGAAGTTTTTCTGCGCGATTTTTCGGCAATGCACGAGAGACAGAGAAGACAGTGTCGTCGTTCTTCGATTCAACAAAAAGGTTATTTTTCGTGTCTGCAATTGCGGTTGTAAGTAGTGTAGGTATGGGCTGCTTCCGACCGCAGAGGTGCATCGTCGCTTTTTTTCTGCAGCCGTGAGTTTCTTCAAAAGCGAGTGCTGTTGCTGCTGCTCTCGTGCAGTATAAAATGTATAGGCACAAAGGCTCTCGTGAGCATTGAGAGGTTTCGAGGAATCAATCACGTGACTGCTATGACGAACTGGTCTCTGCATTCATTCGCGAGAGTGTTATTGTTGCCTTATCGTATTGAATTCGCGCAAATAGATCAGGCATAGTTGTACGGCTTCCGATCCAGAAATTAATATAGCTATCCGAATTGAAAAAGAAAACTACGTCGTCAAGCCACTCGGTGCATCAAAATAACAACACGCGTCAGCTCTAAAAAGAAAAACTCGGCACCTAAAATACGACACCGCGCTTGCGCGTTCGAAAAAAATCCCGACGCCGTGGAATCCCCGGCACAGCTCAGCACACGGCACTGCGCGATAACGACGCGTTCACACGGCGAAGAGGATGAAAGAGAGAGAGCAAGCGGAGAAAGAAACAAGAGCAGCGCAATAAAGAGCTTCTCGAAAAAAGTGACGCGTCGCTCTGCATGAGGTCTATACACGCGTGTTATATAGTGTGCGCGCATTACGAGGGCGCGAATGCGTTCGATCCCATTTTATTCAGGACCTTGAGCGCGAGCACGTTATTCTAGCGAGATTTCAATTGAAGCGAGGAAACCCTCGCGAGTGTTATTATTACACGGAGTCCCACGCGTTTCTCGTCGTCGTGTGACGCTCCAAAACGCCATCTCTCTCTCTTTCTCTAATCTTCGTGTAAGTATACGCGCGTATCTCCGCTCGTACGTTACGAAGCGAGTGTCGTTCCGAAGCCGAGTGTAACGTCATCATCGGCCTTATACTCGCGCTTGCGTATAACAGAGCAAGAGAGAGAGAGAGAGAGAGATGGTGGCGCGACTGCGGTGCTACTCATTACTTCTTCCGGTCGACTCTCTGTACGATACACAATATTGGTACACTTATCTCTCGATTTTGCTTTGTATAAGTGTGGATAGGAAAAGCGCGGAATCAATATATCCCGGTGTTTATGTAGCGGAGCGATAACCGCGAGTTTTGGGTTAGCGTGACGGAATAATTGCGTTAATTTTTTTTCGGCTGTTTGCTCATTATTTCGCTAATTGAATTTGTGCCGCTTCTATAGAAAGGCTTCTCTGACCCGCTTCGGATCTTCGCGCACAGGTAGACGAAAACTCGTGCTTGTGACCGCGCGCATGTGTATTGTATATCAAGAGACAGAGCACGACGTAGAGTGAGTGAGAGAGAGAGAGAGAGAGAGAGAGAGAGAGAGAGCGAGAGAGCTGAATAAATAGCCACATCCTCATAACAGAACGGCGTATCAAACTCATTAAAAGTCGTTATTGGCTCGACGCGATTGTGCTGCTACTGCTCTGTGTTGTAGTACACATACAGTATAACGGGTCAACCGAAGAATATAGCCGCAAGAGAGAGCGAGTACAGCATTGATTGATCCTGGGGGTTCAGCGGCCTCGCGCGGTCACCTCCCCAAAGTTCGCGCCGCTATATATACGTAAATCTGTGGATGTATGATTGTGTGAGAGTTTCTGATGGATATTTTATATGCGCTCCGGCTCCGGACGAAAATCGATAGCGCAAGCTCTCACGAGATGAGGAATGTAGCGCGTTTTTTTATACTTTAAAGTTTTCTATATTGTTACGCGCAATTCAAGGAAAAACGAGTAATTGTTATCTTAATCGTGAACCACCTCCACTATACAATACACTTCGAGTGATTCATATACAGTGCTCTATATCGCCAAACTGGTTTTCGCTACTCTCACTCCGAAGAGCGTCTCGCGCGCATACAAAATACGACACGACACTATATTCGTCCTTATACACACGTATTAAAAAGCTGAATTCGCACGGGATACACGTGCTGCGGAAAAGTTTTCAACATCGAACGACGACGACTAGGTTATACAGCACACGACGACGCGCTGGTATCTCTTATCGATCGGGGTAGCAGTAGCGTACGTCGAACTTTCGCGAGGAGTCGCGGGCGGCGACACTGCTGTTATTGTATACGGCAATGATACGCGAGGTGTGTGTTACTGTATGCGACAACTTGTTAAGTCATCGCGCAAACAAACAATTACCGCGAGCGGATGTGTTTGTGTAAAATTAAGAGGATATTCTTGCGCGATGTGCGCCGACGTATGAAATAAATTAGTATTATGATATACAAAATAAGAGTGGATAAATAATGAATTTATCGGGAACACGTGGATACTCAGGTTCATATTGTATATAGTTGAGCGAAATTCATGTATCTGTAAAAAGAGTTAAGTCGGCAGAAAAAGAGATAGTCGGCGAGGTCGACCGGAAGTACGAAATCACGCTTCTCGATTCTCGAACGAGGCTTGAATTCGAATACGCGCGCGCGAGAGAGAGAAGAGGCTTATATCGTATACACACATATATATACGTGCGTTGACACCGTTAGAAAAGAAGAGCCCGATATACATACATATACGCGGGTATACAAGACACAAGTCTTTTCGCGCGCGCTTAAACGCCGTCTCTGTCACACATATGTATACTCGGTGCGACTCGCGCGTTATCGTTCTTCAAATATCGCTTGCGCGTTTACCTTGTTGCCGGCCGATAAACTATACGTGTGTGTATATACGTATTTTTGCGTGACTGAGAGAGTCGAACTGACCTCAGCCGAGTTAATTATTACGCTCGCGCATAGTCTGCGATAAAGGCTGTATTCCAAAACTCTCGTTCGTATGTTACGATCCGATACGTATGCGTATACTGTATTCAGTCGAGATCATTAAGAAAGCTCTCGCGAGGCTCAAAGGCCAAGAGAGAGAGAGAGAAAAAATCAAAGGGAGAAAAAGCGCGCCAGGCACAAAGGTGCAGTGCCATCGCGTCGTAAGAGCAGAAGTAGATCAGGGAAATAATGAGAAAAGGCGTGTAAAGGCGGTTATTAAGGTGTGCGCAAGCGCTCGCGAGAGAGAGAGAGGTCAACGATCCTCTCTGTGTCTCTCTTTCTCTCTCTTATTCCGCGAGCTACCGCGGCGAGTATTAGAGCGAGCTCATCTGGGAGTCTATCCAGATTTTCTCGAGATTGTGATCGTATACGTATATATGTATTTGTGAGAAAAACGACGGTTTTCGACGATTTCGAGTATGCGAAATCGCTATGCGTACTCTGTCTTACGTAAAATAATGGTAGGGTTTATTTTGAAAATATGTCAATACACGTGCTACTGCCGCCGAGGAGAGAGACAGAGAGTTTTACTGCGGCTGTTGGAAACTCGCCAATTTCCGTTGAAACGTTCTGAGGAAATTTTAAAAATCAACAATGCGATAACAAAGAATTTTAGTGGTGTCCGATTCGCGAAATTACATTTTCATTTCTAAATAGACTCTATTTCATCGTTCCAAAGTAAATTCAAGCTCATGTACGTGCCACCAGAATATCGAGTTGAGAATATCAGCTATTCAAGCCACGAGTATATCACTCGCGCGAAGCCCAAAATAAAGATCTCCACGGGCACACACACACACTACGGTCTATCAGTAGGCACCATTCGAATTGGGAGCAGTAGTCCATCGCTCATACATAATCGGCTCAATGTCGGGTTTCGAAAATTCGAAAGGGAAAAGTAGCAAAAAAAAAGAGAAAGAAAGAACGAGCAAATCATCAGCTCGAGACCAACGGCAGCAACAGCAGCAGTAGCAGCAGCAGCAGCAGCAGAGAAAGAGATTACGCACACATACACACGGTGACCGGATGTCATCGGCTGGAAGAGACGACGACGCGGCGCTCCGGTGATACGTGGTAGGATTGGTCAATGGCACGCGTAATCGAGCCTCGGCCACTCCGCGCGCATATTTATCCGCGAGACTTCTTTCTCTCTATCCCCTTTCCTCGCTCTCTCGCCTGCACGAGTGTTTTGCTTTCTTTTGGTGCGAGAGCCTCGTTTTTTTTCTCTTAATTGTTTTTTTTTTTCGCAGATATGATAAGGAAAACGCGCATAATTATGCCAGTCGTGGCTGATACTATTACGCGTAATCTGCTGAGTTTACACGTTTTTTTTTCTTTATATGCATAAGCGTCTTGAATCACGATTCAATTCTCTCTTAAAATAGCTCTCTCCGCGTAAGATAAACACTGTTTTCACGAATGATCGTCATTCCAGCTCGTCAAGCATCAATTCGAAGCCGAACAGCGCATAGATCGCCGGGAAATCTCAGAACGAATTAGCCGGAAAGCGAGCAAATAACCGAACGCGGTGGCGTATCACAAACGACGCGCTCGCGAATATGGCCGACAAAAGTTAATTGCCGCGAGAGAATTAAACGGAGCTATAATGCCATAACTGCAGCTACTACTACTGCGCTACTCTCATTTTCATTCGCGCGGCTTTTTTTTACGCTATCAGCTACTGTCCGTCTCGGAGCGATGTGTCCCCCTTTGTCACAGTTTACGAGCGCGATACCGATCTTTACGTGAGGAAGCGTAAACAAAACGGTCAATAATGAAAAATGTTATAAGGTCGTAGACGCTTGTTTTATTTTCGTGTCTGTGAGACACTTACGAAAGAAAGGAACGGTTGCGAGGAGGAGACGTTCAATGACGAGCTCCACACGATGGTAAACAAATAGATATAAGTGAAATTCATGTCCGTTATCTACAAATTTCTCGCGTAAAAATTAATTCCATCCACGGCGTGTATAGTCCAGCCGGCCTTGGCTGATTTGTTCGCATCTGCCAATTTCGCGTTATGACGGGCGAAATCGTCCGTTTCATAATGAGGGCCGCACGCGTGTACATACATACAGCACTTTCCAAGAGGAGGCCCGCGCGCAGCACCTGTTTTTTTTCCTACCTGAAGCAGGTGTGTCCGCTGTCCGTTTTTGCGCACATCGGCTCGTTTTGCAGCAATTAGGATACATATATTTTTCTTTTTCAGGGATCGGATTACGCGCCGAGCTTTTCGCGCCTGCTTTAAAACCTCATCTCGATTAAGATTTTTTTTCCATCCAACATACCTCGCGTATTCGACGAAGGAAACTCGAGCGGACAAATTGAAAGCGACGGTTGGCCTCGCCAATATCAAGACGTACGCGATATAATACGTTATTATCTTGCATGTGTTGTGTGTGTGTGTGTGTGTGTGTACACACGCTTCGCCGAAGCCGGCAGATGTAAACACGGGCCGAACTTCTCGAGCGATATTCTCTCTTGTATTATACTCAACGTATCCTACATTTATATAGGTGTGCACACGAGCCGAAGGTCGAGAGAGTGTGTCTGTCGTCTAAATAGAGAAATTATGAATTGGAAAAACGTGGAGTTCACGCGCGGCATGCGAGTATTTAAATTTCTCATGGTTATGCAATCTCGAGAAGCCCACCGCTCGATTGCTCAGTGAATCATACATAGATAAGAGCCGTGCGACTTACTGATATATAATACACACGAAACCGTGAAAATTTTGACAGTTCCAAGCACTTGTATATAAATATTATAACGATCGCGAGCGATTCCTTTATTCCACAACAAAGAGAGTGAGGAAACGGTCTCCTCCCGATGATAAATCGTTGAATATTCAAAATACCCGTATACAGAAATCCGATCGCTCTCTCTTCCCTGGAAAAAGCGTCTATATTACTCCCACAAAAAAGCGGTTGTAATCGTCGGCGGCTCGACTCAAAGATTTTTTTCCGAATCGCGAGTTCAAGGCCGGTACTCGCGCGAGCAAGAGAGAGATATTTCGCGGTGAGCGGCGTTGCCCACATGCGACCGCGGCACACGAGAGAGCCTCTGGTCAATGTTGCGAGTGACGGTTTCTTTTTTCTTTTCGCTCCGCGGAATTCGAAGGCCCGTCTTTCTCTCGTATTATACATTATAACACACTTCGATCTAACGTTCAGCGAAAGCAGGAGGATGAGAATAGCAGGAGGATGAGAATTTTTTTTTTGATCCTCAATCAATGATACTCGCGAGTGTCGACCCTGACATTCACTTTTGTGACGACGACAAGTGTCGAAATTGAGACTTAATTATTTGTTTGGTTTCGTAATTCTCTCGATTATACCAGCGAAACCTGTTCGAATCGCTTATCCTATACCCACTGTCTCGAATCAGTATTTGATACACGTGGTGTACGACGCGGGAGAGAGAGAGAGAAGCAAAAAAGGAGAAACACAAAAAGAAAAGAATCGAAGACAGCGCGGCTAAGTACGTGCGTCAATGCTCGTGTGGGCATGTTGAACTCTTCGGAGAAGCCAGCCAACAGGCTCCAGCGAAAAGCTAACCTGTACTTACATACGTTACATTATTATCTTCGCGAGGTGCGAGAAGGAAAGGATTTTTCCACCGCGTAAACTATGCGTGAAATTGACGGCCATGCGTGCAAAGGAGAACAAAAAGATTCGCGTGATTTTTGTCGGTTGTTGGGAATTATTCGGTTGTTCACCTCCTTGTATGATGCTTACGTTTATTTTTAAAAACACGTGTCCGCTTGTGTAGTACGAGAATGCGGTGACTATACTAACTTTCTCGCGGATGTGTCATTTTTTTCGATTTTTTTCCAGCGTTTCGACGCTTTTCAAATTATTCGTGCGATAGAACCGCCGACTCTTGGAAAACCCAGAGGTGTACGTCAGAAATAGAACGAATCTCGAGAAGTTCCGATAAATGCAATTTTATATCGGCGATTCCAGGAATCGTTGGTAAACATTGATCGAGTATTCAGGATTACAAGGCCGAGGCGATGACAAATTGACAATGTACGTACATACGGATCTCAACGCCCCAGCAACACCGCCTCTATGTCTATGGACGAATTGAAAACCGCCAGAATTCCTAGAATCCCCTCTCGCAAATTTCCGATAGATCAAAGTCGCGGCACTGCATGATAGCATGATGCACTCACCTTGTCGTCCGACGATCTCGGCCACGTGCTCGCTGCTGGGCACCGGCACGCACTCGGTCATGTTCTGGCTCTTCTTCGATCTAGCCTCTTCGAACACGCTGCTGGGTGTCTGCTGCAGCGGGTCCGAGTCCTGGCCGATGCTACCGACTCCTACACCGGCAGCGGGTCCGCCCACGCTACCGTTGACCCCGTTGACGCCACCGTTGGCGCTGCCCTGGTCAAGTCCGAGCATCGAGAGCTCGAAGGCCAGCTGGAGGGCACGTTGCTCCTCGATGGTACTGCCACCGGCTGAGCCGTTGCTCGAGACGACCTGGTTCGAGCTGACCACCGACGTCGCGCCGCTGCTCGCGCGCTCCATCTCCGAGAAAAGACTCGCCGGCATGTTTAACGCTGAGGTAGCCGTGGTGATGCTGTTCTGTGTTATGGCGATCTCAAAAAACGACTGATGCAGCTGTCTCTCTTGCACTTGCTCGCTTTACTCGCACTGACAACACACTGTGACGGCCACGAAAAAGCAAAACACTTTCTTTGCTGCTGACGTCGTCGTCGTTGATGCTCTTTGTTCTCACGACGGACACGTTATGGACGCGAGAGCGCGAAAGACAGACACGTGCTGACTCGAGCTGATGCTGCTGATGCTTCGACACTGTGCACAAGAGTTAGTTTCAACTCGAACGGCGAGATTCCAACTGCTCGACGGCGATCGATCGAACGGATAATAATATCTGGAGCTGTGTGTGTATGTGGGCACGACAAACGATGAGCAATAGTTGTAATAGCGATAATGATAATAACAGTCTGGGCTGGATACAGAATCTGCGCTACACTTGGCTTTGCAAAAAGATGCGCGTGATGTCTGCTTTGTCGGTTCGTGTATAACTCGTGTGTATGTATACGCTTGTAATATTGTTTAACGGAAGGCAGTGTGTGACTACCCTCTCGCTCTCGAGTGCCACTGCGACTGAGAGACTGAGGCGCGCGCCAGTAGCACAGGCGGCTGCTCTGCTTGCGCTCTCTCTCTCTCTCTCTCTCTCTCTCTCTCTCGGCGGCGCGGCGGCAGCTTGCGGCGGCTCGACTCTCTCTCTCCCTCTCTCGCACTCAGTCGCTCTTTTTCTCTCTCTCTCTCTCCGTCGCTCTCGTGCTGCCGCGAGTCATCCGGCCGGTGCGCGAGTGCCATGTGCTGCCGGACGCCGGCAATGCTCGCAGCTCATTGGCACGGCTTGGATCACGTGACTCGTTTCCCCTCCGTTGCCCGTGTGTCTGCGGCGGCGATGGGGAAGCGCGAAGCGAGCGAGAAAGAGAAGAGAGGGTGTGACGGTCACGGAGACGGTCGCGCGGAGGGAGAGATTCTCCGATGCAGCTCTTCTGGGCTCCTGTGCACTGTGGGAATTTTGAGCGGGGATGCTGCTGCTAGTGCTGCTGCTGCTGCTGCTGCCGCCGCCGCCGCCGCCGCTGCTGCTGTACGAATCTAGGTGCAGCGCTTTTGCAGGCTCTTTTGGACTTGGGTGGTTGACCTTGCTGCAGATATAGAGCTGCGCCGGTGACAGATGTTCGCGAGCGGAGAGTCGTCGCTTATTTCGAAATTTCGTCTACGGAGTTGTCGATCATTATATCGGGGAGAATTCTGGGGACGGCTCGGTGGCGATAATTGCTGGAATTTGAGGCGATTGTTGAAGTAGTTTTGGCGAATGCGACGTTGATTTGTTTAATGACTATTTTAATTATTTTCGAAAAACATTTGAAAAATCATAAGTATTAGGCAATTGAAATGTCTGACTTCAACAAAAAACTGCGGGTAGACTTAGTCGATGATTGCTCGATACATATAACGAGCATTAATCACAGGTATAATCATTTTTATATTATTTAGATGCACGCATGTAGTTTAATATTTAAGTCCATAATTTTTCCGCATTTGCAGCAAACGATGCATATGCATTATTAAAATATCTCATAAAAGCCTGCGAACAATTTTCAAACAATCTTTCGATTCGTTTCCACAAATAGCAGTATACATACAAAATTAATTGCGCGTTATATTCTGAGCACAAGTAAAATCACGCAATTAAAAAGTATGAATAAAATATAATATATATTCCATGATTGTAGTACCCAGCAAAAGTTTTTCATTTTATTGCAAACAGCAACCTCCCCGAATCTCCCCTGATAAGTACTCGCTCTCTCCCAGTTTCCCCTCGCGCGCCACTTTCCAGCGCGCGACAGTGTAACACTGACGGTCACCAAAACCGTCACGGAGACCAATCGCCGTCTCTCTCTTCCTCCGCACATCCACGTCGCGTGCGCGCTCTCTCTCTCTCTCTCTCTCTCTCTCTTTCACCAACCCAAACACACATACATTCACAGACGCAGCTCGCTATACTTCGCTTCTGCAGCAGCCGGCGTGTACAGCCATTCCCATGCTCGTATTTTCGTCTTTTCCTCGGCGTTGCTGGCGACGCCCGCGGACGTACGGCCAGCTTCCTCGAAAACGCCTGATGTGTGTCTGTGTGCGCGCATGTATTATTCGGCTCTTTTGCCGCGTGGCTGCCGCCGCGACGTTGGCACACGCCGCGCTCTATGTATAATGTGTGTATAAGTATACTGTACTACGTAGCTAGTACGAACTGCGGGAATTAAACGCGCGCCGCTGCGTATTATGCATGCGAGAGAAGAGAGAGTGATAACGTCGAATGCGCGCGAGAGATTGTTCAATTGTTTCGTGTGCAGCGGGGTCAGAGCTGGGGGAGAGAGTGATGGATTGACTGATGGGCTTTTTTTGGCTGATATGCGCTGGTGTTTTAATTTCTGGTGGGGATTGGGGTGGGCGAGCTTTTTACCGAGGGGTAATTTTTATATTAATTGGAGGTTCGTTGATAATATTCTCTGGCTAATTATAGACTGATGGAGAAATTAATTAATTAATGAATTAATAAAGCCCGGATTCATAGAATCTGCACAGTCGCATGATTAATTTATCCGTGAAAATATTTTCACCAATAAGCTACACCCATCTGCCTCTATAACGCCTACATTAGCGTGAATTTACACAGTATAATGTTGTCTATTAGTACGCAGTTTTCGTCTTTCTAAAACTAACCACATCTAGAATTTTTATCCTCTCACGCAGATATATCTATAAGTATAAGTAGCGCGATTCAAAGGTCGCCATCGAGCGATAGAATACATATTTACCGAAGACGCGCTTATTCCTCGATGCTTTTACGCTAAAAAGGATTGAAAATACTTTGGAGAGATTCGCAACCTCTCAAAGGCGGAAATGCACTCGCGCTTTCGTTGACGACATGCATATGCTATACTCTGATAATTTTATATCTATAAGTGCGATTTTTTGCGTCCATGCTCGTAAAGTCTTAAACGTTTCTCTTTCGTTGATTTTTTAATGGCTACTTTCCATAAGTCTGTTCGACTTTTCGTTGTTTCATACTTTTCTTATATTAAATTCGATATTTAAAGTAAGCCATAAAAGGTCTGCACCATCAGTTACTTTATATATACCATAAGCCGTTGAGTCCGAGTCTTAAGTTATTGTCGTCGTGTGGTCGCGTATAATGAATAAATTACCTCACTTTATTCCAAATATTATATTCAAATCTGCCATTTTTCAGGCTAATTCCCTGATTAATGAAACAACAGTGGACACTATTATGTTTGCAAAGAAAATCTGCCCAATATTCATACCTGCAGTGTATACTCTTCGTATCGAATTTACACCTTATAAAATCTCACATTTCGGAGAGCGGAAAGTCAATACAGCTACCCAAAACTTCCGAAAACAGGCGAAAAAAGCTTGCGCAAAAAAAGACATCCAATCCCGTAGTCGCTCCAGAGTATCGCTATCCGCTAATGAACGAAAGCCACATGTGGACAACCATATCCACATACACACACATACACACACATACACACACATGAGCGACAAATTGAGATTTAAGCTCTCGCAACGTACACAGCTGCTCGACTCGCGAAATAGGACGCGTTAATTGAGTGATTTACCGTGTACTCGGTGGCGGGAAAAAGCGAGAAAGGTGATATCGCGCGCAATACAAGTCGAAAGAGAGGCGCGAGAAAACATGTATCGGCTCAAGGTCTGCATCAGCGCAGCCGCCACGTCTAATCTTCCCCGAGAGAGCTGGACTGCGACGCTTAGCAGCGCCGCCAACGTATCGGGCTACTCCTGGGATTCCCGCGTCTTTATACCGAAATCCGCTCAATTAAGCTCGCCTATACTGTAACCTCGGGGGAAAGTATGTGTGTGTGTGTGTGTGTGTGTGTATAGAGAATTAGATAACGCTTCAAGTGGTTGTGATGAACTTGAGGATGCTTCTACTACAGAGAAATTTATTTCAAAACTCAAACTTTGTATATATACGCATGAAGAAACGCGATGCTCCTTTAAAAAGGCTATGTAATCCCGCCTTTGAAATTATGGCCGCGTATACCCTCCGCTCAGCTCCGGGCGGCTCCAGTTTCGTATAATAAAGAAAAGTTTCTTCGAGAGTGGCTGTTTTCGCAGAGTATAACGCGATGCCCAGGGTGCACCAACAATCTCAACTTGCGCCGTTTTTCTCCATCTCCCCGGCTATCAACACTATTCCGAAATTTGTCGGCTCAAACTTGTATACAGCTGATGTACTGCCATGTACACAAGAAACCTTTAATTTCCGCTTAAAAGACCAACGATTTTGGAAAAGTTTTCAAAAGCTCCAAGACGAGCGCAACAAAAAAGCCTCCTATATCCAAAACAAATCCAAACGCTTTAATATCTCACAGCCAAACACACGCGCGTCAATCCCCGTAGTCTGCAAAGCCATCAAAGTCGAGCTCACGCGAGCAAAATTCATAAACCGGGGGACAAGCCTGGTGCATGCGCGCGGGCGGCGCTTTGCTCCCCGCAGACCGCATCCATCAGGCATAAGCCCACAAAAGGCCAATATTGTATATATTCCGTGTGCATACTCTCGTACACGTATGTGTATGTATACCTGCAAGGTTCGATCCGTATGACCGGTCATCGGACGACTGCACGCCGCACACGCATGCACCGCGGTGGCCCCCAAGGCCGGCGGCTACGACCCCGACTCGTATGGTATATAGCGAGAGGGAGAGAGAGAGTAAACGAGACGGAGAGATGCAGGCGCCTCGCGATCTTGCTGCTGCGATGGAAAAATGGAGTTTTCTGCGGCTGCTTATGATTATTGCTTACTTTTAAAACTGGCGCACATGAGCAGAAATCGGATAAATTTGCGCGGTATAATACACATGCCAATAAGCCGTACTTTATGCACACGCGTATACCGCAAGCATAAAATCGTTTTATTACGCAGTATACGTAAATTTATACGGCACACGCGCGATGCGTAATATACCGCACCGTAATAGTTATTCGAACAATCAATTTCACGACATCGTCGAGTCGATACACACTATATATATCAAAACTCTTTGCGCAATTTGATCAACAGAACGAACTTTTCTCATATATATATATATACATTTGATTGTTCACACGATCTTCAGCCCCTGCATGATCTGCACCGATGAAGTATGCAGATACGGAAGCTCTCGAGAGAGCTCAGAGCCGTTTATTTTTTGAAGTGCGCTCTGCGAGCAAGCGACGAAATATATTATACGGAGCATCATCCTTTGAAGTCGCGTACAAGATTCTTGAGGCGCGCTTTTGATCACCACGGCGAAGACGTGCTCGAGTATACATGAGTATAACGCCATCGCTGCTGACAAATTTGATACGTCTCTTATTCGGGGGGTGAAACAACTTGTACTAGTTTCTTTTTTACATTTTTCCCCATTAATAACCAGCGAACTGCTCGAGGGTAAGGTATTGTATCTCTCTGTACCCCTGGGGTACACCGCGGTCGTCTTCGTCTGCGGCGATAAATTATAACGGCGATAAATCGCAGCCGCTCGCGCTTGCGCGCGATATATAAATCATATAGAAACGCTGAACAATTTAATTGTTGCGCTTAATCACCAGGAGTGAGGAGTCAATTTAACGTATATAGATGGATCGAAAAAATGAAACGCATCACATAGTCGCGCGAGATGTGTTCATTGGAGTGAAAATCCAGCAAATATTCGCGGATATAATCCGGAAAAATCCTCTTTCTCGCATACGCTTAAATACACATGATAACTCAAAACAACGCGTCTCATTACTAACCCGTCGGGAGACTACACGAAAAAAAACATCCAAAGCACAGAAAACTCGATACTCAGCAGCTTACTCACTTTACCGACGATTCGTCCGTGAACTCGAGGAGAGAGGCGCGTATATACCACAGGAAAAATAGGCTTTATCCTCCCTATAATATACAAACCACGTATATCCCGTGTGTCTTTGATTACTCGCCGCTGCTGCTGCTGCTGCTGTTGCACTGGCATTATCGTTCGCGCGCGAGTAGCCAACTTTAATAGTCGCGATATATATCCCCCGGTGCAGTGTGTGACGCACATACACGTAGACGACGGAATGTCGGCTTTCGAGTGTGATGGCGTAGCTTTATGGAAGTAGTTTTTTTTTTTTTTTTTTTTTTTTTTTGCTTTTTGAAGATTTTTAATAAGCCGAGCTTTAGGGCGCCGTAATGAGAGTGTCGCACCTCATGCGGCGCTGAGGTGCAGCTTGCGGAATTGAACGGTGCTTTGCTGGACGATGTAAAGTGGCTGGTTTATGCTGATGTACTGCGGACTACTGTTATTACAGTTTTAATACATTGAGAAATGTATACGATACGCTGTTAGGAAAAAGTCGATCGTATTAATTTTATTGTTTAAACGAGTTTAAGTAAATCCCAAGAAATCGTACATCACAGGAACAACAACGTGCACCCAGTGTGCTTTACGATCCTGATGTGTCCACGTCGTCGTGCGCTCTTTTGATTAGTCATTGCCCAGCGCAGGCCGCGAATTAATCGCCACGAGAGTCCAGCTTGCTGGAAATATGATGACTCGTTAACAGGTTTCTCTCCGATACATCTGTGTTGCTCTAATATGTACAAATCGAGTTTGAAATTCCCGCGCTTTTCAAAAACTACAATTAAGCCTATAATAATATTAAAACCACCGAATACAGCAACACGATGACAAGAAAAAAGATCAACGATGCTTAAGTATACGCAGAGCGAACTAAGGACGTGCATACATCCTCCTGTCTGCTCGTTTTTTATTTCGTTTTCGCCCACTCCGTGACGTCACCGCGCGGTTTGTTCTCCGCGGTCAGCCACCTTCTCTCTCGAGTGCAGTTCTCGCTGTAAAGCTTTTTCTCGCAGTTTGTTTCTCCGCTCTGCATCAGAGCGATCTGCTTGTGTGGCTGATTTTTTTTTTGTCGTTGGTTCGAGGATTTATCGGGGTTTATTCTGATTGATATCGTGCTCTTTTTCTCTGTCGTTCTGACTGTAATATTATATTTTGTTAATTATTATTATTCAATGCAATGTTTTGGGCAAAATTGACTTATTTTAAAACGGCCTACTCACTACTGCACAACTTTACCACAGTAACTAATTTACCAAAGTAAATTATTGCCTGTTTAAAAGCGAGTCTTATCGCGCGACGTAAAAGCGCTAAAGATACATATACGCAGAAGTACATCACTTAAATATAGATCACCTTCGCGAGAAGAGGGTACATTTCTTCCGTTCAATTCGAGAACGCAAATCATGCGCGCTTTCAATCATGCAAGTAGCGCTTTCAAGCTCGCATGTGTCACGTGCGCAGTGTGTCGGCCCGCTAATTTTAAACTTTCGTATTATTGAACGCGACGAGCGTACGCAGCAGCCATGAAAATGCGTCGCTCGCTTCGCACAAAGCCGTTGCAATATTATATACTCTAACGTCGTTTATCCAATCTCAAAAACATAATCTCGAAAACTCGCGCAAGTCCATCCAGCAAAGTTCGAACTCCTCAACCAAAGCAGCAGCAGCAACAGCAACAGCTTCCACAGTCCACACATATACAGACAAACTTACACAGTCTTTCTCTCTCTCTCTCTCTCTCTCTCTCTCTCTCGGTGCAGTGCGTATTTTTAGCGGAGGCAACCGGTTGCGATCATTGTCGTGCTGAGCGCGAGAACGGACCTATGCGCGCCAGTCCGAGGTCGTCCGCGAGCTCTTTCTTTCGATGCGCGTCTCTCTCGCTCGGGAAAAGGAAAAACGCGCGGAACGAGTGAGAGGAACGGATGGTACACTAACCGCGGGGTTAAAAGGAAGGACGCGAAGGTGGAGGAGTTGCCGCGTCTGTGCATGTGTGTGCGTGTGTGTGTGTGTATACGGCTAATGGAAAATTGTTCGCGATTATGTACGTTCTTTTACATACTTGGATGAGACTCCTATTTATAGGAGCGGGTAATTGCGAGAGCCAACCGCCTTGGATATGCGCTGTCTTTTTATCGGGGAGAAGATCAAGAAAATTTCGTTTTGGAATTTTGCAACGCTATACGCTGTGTTGTGTGTTGAATTAAGGTTTATTTTTGCGTGCTTGATGAGTCTGTACCGGTAGTTTTTCATTTGGGGTACAACTCTATTTCGCGTTTTTGATGAATTTATAATTGCCGTGTATGTGTAATACACACTGATTGACGATCGGCGCTGGGCTGCGCGAAAAATTCACTTCATTAAAATACCATTATATCGCGGGCTGAAGAAATAATTTACAATATTAATTAAGTTTTAGAATGTATACATACATCTCAGGAGGATAAATTAGCGGAGCTTCGTCTGCGATAAATTACTCTTTTGAAATCCCTCGCGATCTTAATAAATAAAATTCCGTACAAGCATTTTTCAAAACCAGAGCAACGAGAGGCGTCAGAAGAGCAAAAGCGTAAGTCAGTGAAAAGCTACAGCAGTGTAGAATGTGGAAAAGAGCCGGAGGAAAGTAAAAAGACGCTCAGCCGCCAGGCATCACAGCAGCAGCGCCAAGAGAGCAAGAGAAAGAACCACATTGCTGGCCAGTGAGTCGGCGACAACGTTTGTTGCTCCCTTGGCACGCGCGGGCGAGCATGCTTCAGCTGCACCGAGAATTTCGCTCGACGAGAGACAGAGAGAGAGAGAGAGAGAGAGAGAGAGAGAGAGAGAGAGAG
>CM053168.1:12979831-13043306 GCA_012977825.3 Pteromalus puparum | reverse complement strand
GGAGTGAGGAGGAGAAAGAGAGAGAGAGAGAGAGAGAGAGAGAGAGAGAGAGAGAGAGAGAGAGAGAGAGAGAGAGAGAGAGAGAGTAGTCTGCCACCTACGCTTTTAGCGACAATTTAATTACGCTTTTTGCACTTGATGCCGAGGCCGAGCTTGTAATCACTTTTCAGCCTGGAAGAGCTTCTCGTGAGCGCGGCGATTATGATTGATAATGGTATGGTTTGCGGCTTTGGAATTTCATGATGCTCCGAGGTGATTTCACTCGGCAGGGATGAAGATTCATGACACGAATGATTGCTTCGGATTTTTTTAACGCTGCGCGTTACGAGTGTTTTGTTTTTATTAAAATAATATCATCTGGTTGCTGTGTAATAGAAGCAGATGATATAGCAGAACTTTTTCAAATTTCTCGCAAGATTGCGTCTCGCGTTTCTCCGGGTTAAGACGCGTACGATACAAACTTTTCCAGTTAGGGGATATACTAAAATGACAATTGCACTGTAGCAGTTTCGAGATAAGTGTAAAGAATCTCGACGTGCACGTAAACAACCGGAATAGCCATGTAGAAACTACATCGCAGCTACCGGTATACCTGGCGTCATATAATAAGAGCCGAAGCTTTCCTTATCCGCGGATAATAAAATGATAAAATTACGTCGCGGTAGGTTTCCTCATTCGACAGTAAGTGTAGCTTTTGCAATCTACATTAATGAAAAAAGTTTTTAGCTCGATGAATTTTTATTACTCCGACTTTTGAACTCGGTGAAAATCTATATTCTATATATTATTTGTAGATTCGGATGCTGTTTGGCTTTTCCACATAACGAGCTGTGATCCGAATAAAAGTCGCGACATTGAAAGAACCTCCCGGATCATCATCCCTTACAACGACAAAAAGAGGATCGAGGTTCAGTAACCTAATCCCGGCACGTTCTACCACTTAGTTAACGGCAACACCGGCGCAAAAAAAACGCACCGAAGAAAGGAAGCTTCAACCCCCGAACAAAGTTCGTTATGGGCGTCTGAAACTTCATTGACCCGCATCCATCTATTCCAAGGTCAACCTTATACAGGCATTGAATCCCGAGGCATCATCCACGAAAGATTTCTTATACGCGCGAATTCGAGCATTTCGTATAGTACACGCACAGCATCAGCGCAGAAAGAACCACCGTCGTCTTCTCATCACAGGAGAGAGTAACAGTATACAAGAAGTAACGCTCCGCGTTGTATACAGCGTCTTTTATTCGTTTCCGGCGAAGGCCAAGCTGCTCATTGTGCGGCTGTGTGTATATGTGATGTGTCCCCGAGAAGGCCTCGGAAATCCGGGGGAGCAGCGATTTTGTTCGCCGCAGGTATATTATACACTGTGACCGCGTAAATTTCTGCAGCCTGCGCTCTCCTCCTATATATAGGTATAGGTATATACCGTAGTGTATACAGTACATTGTCGCCCGGGAAATATGTTAATTTTTCGACTCTCTCTCTCTCTCTCTCTCTCTCTCTCTGGGCTCGGGATGGATTCGAAATATCGCTTCCGCTTTGTCTTCGAAAGCAGCGGACGGGGACAGGTGCAGCTGCCGAGCGACGACGACGAGGACGACTGAAAGTTGGCTTTTTGCTTCACACAATATTGGAATGCTGATTTTGTTTTAATTGACGGTAGAAGACGGCGCGGAGTCCGACAATTACCGGTTGCGAGGGGAACAGCTGTTTGGGGGTGAATGCAGTGTTTTAAGCTGTATTTTGGGTAATGGTTGCTGAGGCAAAAATCAATTTTACAAGCTTTTACCCGATAAACAAGAACTTTGGGGTCAGAATATACATAACTCTTTTTTCTTTATTTGACACACACTTCGCTCGATCGCATCTTCTCACGCGTGAATTCTCAACCCCTCAATCGAATCAATCCCAAATCAATAACCCGATATAATCGCTCGCTTCCTCCTCCGCGCTAACAAAACCTCTCCTCCCGCAACCCGAAACTCAGAAAAAAAAACCACATCAGCAGCCTTCAATCCTAATCGCGACTAACAAGACATGCGTATGTACATTGTATACAGTTCGTACACCCCGCAGTCGCGCGGGGATTTTCAAGCCTAAAAACCGAGAGTCGAGAGAGCCGCCAAGCGAGAAAGAGCCACTGCAGTGCGCAGCTCTCTCACGTTTATACAAAAGGCACTTTTCGAAGGCTCTTTGGCTTTAATCGATCTGGGAATCTGCCTATAATTGGCTGGCCGCGCGCTGCACACGAAGGATCGCTCGCTTCCTTCCTCTCGTACAAACACTCACACGCGTATACACACGTACTCACGTACACATACTCGCGCTTCTTGTTCCATCTGTCTCTTTCAGGGCGGCGCGGAATAATGCCGCGTGTATGCGAGCGACGAAACAGAAAGAGCTGGAGAATCGGTTTTTTGGCTCTGCACAAAAGCGCGACGCGGTGCTATACACCATGAGGTACTGGAATTAATATTTTCCTTCGGGCTGACGATGAAGAGGGTACATCTTTTGAAGCTGCTGCCTGGGTAAGTTTTTTTTTTTTTTTTTTTTTTTTTCGATCGTAGAAAGGACTGGGATACACTATATAAACTATATAGGTATATACGAGGCTCGAAGTAGAGCAAGAGTTTGAAGCCAGCTTGCGGATGTATAGAAGGTCACCTTTACAATGGTAATTTTTCCAGTTTTCTCGATTGGACATAAAGAAGGCGGCCTACCTGCGGCTACTACTGTGCAATAATCTACTCGAGATCGAATACCGCGAGAGATGATGCAAGATCTTGGAAAGTGGTATCACCACACATGGGCTTCTATCTCTCGCCGAGATACATACTTTCGAATGGACACGTTTGAGATTATCTCGTACTGATAGCCGTTGCAGAGTTTCGTTGGTGGTTTGGTTGACTTTGAAACAGTTTGCTAGAGGAACAAATAAAAAAGAATTATCATCCTTATCCCACTGCAGCTATTAGACAAACCGCTCGGCACGCGCCTCTCTTTCCTCCTAGCATTTAAATAGCCCACATAATTCACGGGGGAAAAAAATCGCTTCGAATTCTGCAGCAGCCTTCGGAGCTCCTCTGAGAAAGAGCGGATAAAAAATAAAGAAACGGGACGGGAAACCGAAGAAGCCCGAAAGAGAGAGACAGAGAGAGAGAGAGAGAGAGAGAGAGAGAGAGAGAGAAGAGCGAAGGTGGAATATTCGCTTTTGAGGCTGCAGCAGCAGCGCCGAGGCCGATACATAATGAGAAAAAGAGCGCTTCTTTTTTTCGGCGGCACCGCCACTCCCACTCTTCCTCCGATCGAAGCACAATGGAAATCGGCCGGAAGTCCGCTGTGGCGCGGAAGCCTCCCCCGAGAGAGAGAGAAAAAAAGAGAGAGCCTGTTTTGCACGCACCTATATTTTTACCTTTTCATGCAAACACGGCGAGCACACGAGCGAGAGAGAAGATGAGGGATACATGAGGGAAAGGGAGGCTTTGTGCAGAACGTGCGAAAAGTCGTTCTTGCTTGTGCAGTTTGAAGAAATCGACCGTCCATGCGGTTGCGCAAGGCGTCTTTTATACGCAAAGGTAATGTATATGGATAATGTCATTGCGGAGCTTCTCTTGTAGTATTCTATTGATATCCAAGTAAATGTGTTGATAATAAAGAATATAAAGAAGGAGAATATAATGCAACGAATTTCCACTGTTTACCGAGTAACAGGAAAGTATCGATCTAACGACTGTTTCACGAACTGTCCCCCTCTACGCTGTAGACCGAGCAAAGCTAACGTTGAATTTAACGCTTGAGACTTAAGCTTTTAGGAAAAAAATCCGATGCCGACCCGCATGATATGCACATCTGCGCGTAAAAAAGTGAGCCGGCGCTAGTGATTTAAAGATTTTTCCTTCGGGGAATTTGGAAGCCAAGGTTGACACAACATTATGAAAATGTCTGTGTACTGATGTCGTCACAGAAAAACATTGTTATTTAACGGTTACATAATTGGAAAAGACTACAGAGTGTCGTAGAGTGTACAAAGTCTTCCTTTCCTTTATGCGGCATTTCTACGATAAAATTCAAATTGAATAAAAATGTATTCATTGAAATTCAAACCGAATAAGAATACCGTTGTAATTTCTTACTATAGCGATTCAATGTTCTAAAACAAGATTTTTAAAATAAAGTTAGAATAAGAGATCCCCTCTACAGCCAAAGCGGAAGCGTAAATCCTAAATAATAAAAACTTCCTGCCTCCTAAGAAAAAAAAACAGCTCACACGCTCGTGATTTACCGGACGAACATCAGAAATTAAAAATCGGTCCCAATCAAGAAAAAAAGCATTTAACAAATCGAGGGGCTGACTTCGGCAAAGCGCAAGTAAAGCATAAACGCGGGAAAAAGACACCGTCTCCCGCCTCTCTCTCTCTCTCTCTCTCTCTATCCGTTACGCTCGATCTCTCGCACTGCTACTCTCTCCGCATAACATATCGGTCTTGGCAATCGTGCGGCAGTTGGCAGCCGCGGCGGGAGGCTCTTTGCTCTTCCCTACGGTCCAGGTGCTACCTACTATGCTGCTGCACCTATATACAACCCCAAGACTCGATGATCGATGACAGGTCTCTCTCTTTCTCCCTCAGTAGCTACCGATGGCTTCCATAGCGGGAAATTCGTAAATCCGGAGGTCGGCTGCTGCTGCTCTCTCGCAAATACGATTACGCGTGCAAGAGGATGCCCCTCGTATGCTTACATATAAGAGCACGCGTGGACAGATGTTTGCTTCTCGTAGAGAGAGAAGCTTGTATTTTGAGGCGGTTTTTCGACGCGCGAAACTCGCTGTATACCTTTTATACGGAGAGAGATGTAACGAGAGAGGGCAGTTATTTAATGGGCCGACGAGTTTTGTGTCGAGCTTGAGTAATGAGGGAGAGACGATTATTAGCCACTGTGCGGCTCACAATTATGTGCTACATGCTCATCAATCGCCTACACCCTCTTTGCTTTACAATAATTATGCTCGATACTCGTGACGACGACAAAAAATAATCGAAAGAAATAACGTAGATTCATAAAGGTATTACATTTCTCTGAGAACGGAATACAAAGAAGCCGATATTTTCTTGATAAACTTCCGTCACTCTGCAGCCCGAGAGCATCTATAAATATTGACGCACCAGATTTCAGACAAAGCTAACCAAATAATTTCCGGCGCCAGTCCTCGGAACCCTGATTATTTAGGTTGCACCCTGGGAAACTTGAATTCCGCGGTCACCTTTTCTTTTAGCCGAATTACATCCGATAGACTGAGACAGTATTTCCTCTACATCAGATGCAAAAAAAAAATATCAGGCGCACGACACTTTTCCGGTAAGAGCGCGCGTATGTGTTTAGGAGCGATAGACATTTACTTTTCAGAGAGAAAATCTCACGTTCAAAAAACAACATTAGAATATTTCTTCATAGTTCTAATTGTACAAAATTTTTTCAAGAAACGAAATTTCAAATATGTAATTTATTACATTTTGGTTCCTTACAAGCTTATGAACTTTTTTCAAGACGATATTTTCAATAAATATGTAATATATTACATAGTACACTTTGTCATCATGCAAACTTATGAAATGTGAATCGCCGTATAAAATATGAAATCATACTTATCGTTAAGAATACTTCTAGTTATAAAAAATTCTTATAATGATCGTTGCTTATGTCTTACGACATACTCTTATAATATAATATCCTTTGAAGAATTAATGCCTGTATGTCACTTTGGTTGCACACTTGTGCAAAGAAGTTGAGAAGTCCTTGAAGACGAATTCTTCACTTTGATTTACAGCCAGCGAGCCATCATACACGGTCCAGCCAGGCAGACTGAACCCCTGCTCAAATACAAACAGGATCTTGAACTCTGATCCTGCTTCAATGATTGGTAGGAAGCTAACACTTCCTAAAATTGTGATACGTTTCTAGAGAAATGTCAATGCATATAAGGAACTAATTGCATATAAGGAACTTACCCAACACTTGTTTCAGCACAGCACGTATCTCAGCTTGGATAACAGTGACATTCTTGGATCCCATTTGGATGTTGTTGTTTCTTTCAGCGCTGTCACTGCCTATTTCGAATTCCCATTTTTCAATGACATTATCAGTGCATCTTTCAAATAGAGCCAGGATAACTCTTTTCAATCCTTGGGCGGACAAAGCTTTTTCTGCATCATTTAATATGGACCTCAGACTACTGTCATCCTTCATCATCATCAGTGGTAGACCATATTTATTAACCATTTCAAATTCATCAGGTCTGCATACATCTCGTTGAAACAGAATACTATTGATGGCGAATGCTGGAAATTTATCGAGAAAATCCGTTAGCAAGAAAACACGCATTCCTTTGTTTTAGCTTCTTATACCTAATACTTACAAAGGTAGTCTTTTACTACCACCGCAGACCCTTTGAGGGTTAAGCCCTGTGTGACTTGTGCTTGTGCTACTACGGGTAACGGCATGGCGTTGCTGCGTTAATGTCCGCCTTCTTTACGAAATTCGCAACTGATTTTAATCAAATCGTCGATATTGCGCGAGCAGGAAAAATATGCTGCTGTCCAAATCGTGTATAGATAGACCGTAGACGTGTATAGACGAGTGATCGTAAGATATAGACTTATAGACACAACTTACTCGTCGAAACTGCGATTCGTAATGAGTAATGACGCGAAGAACGCAACAAGTGTGCGACTTTCAACGGTCAAAAACAAAAATGATAAACAAAGCTGGAGCGGGGAGCAGGGAGCTCGCCTTGCGATCGCGATTCGCGGATATACCTAAAGTGGCGCCACTGTTCCACATTGAAGAAAGCGAAAATCGCATTGTCATTGCCAGGGTTATTATCCTTAGAAAACTCTATTAAAAGCGAAACTATGATAGAAATATTGTTAGTATTTTTAAAAAGTAAAATCTGCTGTTCGCTATTTTCACCGTGTACGCTACGCGACGCTGCACTGTGTCACGTGATTGACTCCGTATACAAAGCCATACCCCTTCAGCAGAGAGATAAGCTTCTCGCGGCCGTATTATGGCCATTTTTACTAGCTCATTTGAAATTGATTACAAGTGTCGCGCAGGAATAATTAGGTCTGATGTTGAGTCGCTTAATGGATCGAGTAACTGTAACGTTTATAGATAATAATGTAATCTGACAAACAAAAAGGTCAATAAAATTTAATTATTGTCGAAATTAATAGGAGAGAATTGTTACACAAATTTTGCGGGAAATTTAAAAAAACCTAAAATAAATTTTTCACATAAACTTCACATCACTTCCCGCAGACATTTCACACTATAATCACGTATTATACTCGACTATACTTTGATTGGAAAAAGTCAGTAAGAATATATCGTCACGGCTTATCGCGTCAGGGGCTAAACGTCCTCTCTCTCTCTCTCTCTCTGCCCGTCTTCGCCCACGAAACACGCGAATAATAACGATCGAGCGATTGACGTCAATCGGACATTTTTATTGCCTTTCCAGGCTGCGACGGGAAGATGATAATTGCTAGAGGGGTCGAATTCGGTTATTTCCCGCGTTCGACGGAAGGATATCTATTATCTATGGTATTATATTATACAGAAATAGACGGCGCGCTTATTGTGTTTTGGTCGTGTACCTCAAAACATTGTTCATTAAAAAAAAAAAAAAAGATAAAAATATCTGATGGTTTGAGGAGATAAAAAATCAATATTTTCTCGCGAACGTCTTTCGACACAACTATATGCGTATATCGAACCCCATCGGGGGAATCTTATTTCACTATACCATATACCTATAAAATCAATCCCCTACTCAGACAACTAGAGCAGCGACACATAAATTTGATCTCTTGAAGACGGTCCCGCAAATAAAGAAATATATAAAAGATATATATCATATAATAGGCATACACATCGCGGTCTCTTCTCTCTTGACAGAGAAAAAGCCCGCGTGTTTCAAATCCCCATATAACGCGCGCGTATGAAAATTCACAAAAGTCGAGTGAAACTCAAGGCGCTCATCAGCGATCTCCCGCGCAACCTAGTTCAGTCACGTGTATATTGTATAGGGTGCAGTTATCCACGCCGTGTATAAGTGACAGTAGGGGATTTAAAACGGCGCGCTGTGTATAATATACGTGCATGTGCCCTTATAGTATTGTAGAAAGGTAACGTTCGAGGGGTAGCTTGGAACGAGGGATTTCTTTTCCTGTCGGAGAAGCGGTTCTTCGGTGCGTGAGGTTGCGTTTTTTCGATCGCTTCGCTGGAGAGATTTCTATACGGGGATTATTTCAACGACGGATCTGTTTTTTAATCCGCGCGATGCTCTCCTCGTTATTTACCGTCTGCAATTAGTCGAGAGTCATTATCGCGCGACACTCTCGTTACGCGTTTTAAATTTTAATTAGCGATAGGTACACTGGATCAGATCGAACTCATCAGAAGTATATTATTATTACTATTATTATTATTACAGTAAACTGATAATCTAGTGGTGAAGTTTTCGACAGTTTTACGCGCGCATTAATCATATAACTGCAACGGTCGCACACACGACGTCAACACAGCTGGAACTCCAACTCGAACTCCAACGCACTATCGCTCGTAATCATTTCGTCAAATAACTTATAGCCGAGAGCAGTTAAAAATTAAATTCCTCTCGAAAACATCCCATAACCCCCGCCAAAAAAAAGAAACTGACTATACAACGTCATCCCCGACTTCCTAAACCTCTCGATCAAGCATCATCAAACGCCGCTGCACAAAAGCGCCTGGATACACACAAATCGAGAGAACCGAAAAAAAAGAAACGTCCCATTTCGAAGACTCTAAAACTCTATTATTCCTCTCCCCCACACGACGCCGTAGTGGTGCGTGTAAATACACGCGCGCGCGCGCGCGTTAGTTTTTTCAGGACACACAGCGTCGTCGCGTGGCCTCTCTCTCCCTCAGCACATAATACGAGTTGACAATGCAAAGCCAGAGCTCTCTCTCTCTCTCCCTCCCTTTTTACGAGGAGGGAAACAGCTGTTGGCCGACAGCAGCAACGACCTGAGGGATATGCTGGAAGCGAGGCTATACGTATAGTAGAAAGAAAGGGAGGGAAAAAAGAGGTTACCACCTGGCGTCTTCTTCGGCTTATGTATAAACGCGCTGTGGCAGCGGCCAGCGCGCGTTTATACCTGAAACCGGCCAAGTACACACACACACACACACACGCACAGGCCCATATAGTCGTCTCTCTCTTTGCGTCTACCTGGGCCGCTTTTGTCAAGAGAGAGAGAGAGAGAGAGAGAGAGAGAGAGAAGCATTTTCGACACGCATATACACGCTGCCATTATCGAGCCAGCTCTCTGCGCTCTCTCGTCGTGTGCGAGAAACTCTTTTGGGAATTATTATTCTCCGTTATATTGTGCACCGCTGCGCTACACTTACACACATTCGTCTGTATGTGTGTGTGTGTGTACGTACGCTTCCGATTCTTTCTCCCTTTTATAATATATCACAACTCGCGCAGCAGCAACCCTTTGCATTGTGCTCCGAATCTGTCTGCACGGCCGCAGAAAGACTTCTGCGAGTTAGCCGAGTTTTTTTTTACTTCTTTATATTTTACATGTTCTCGCTGGCTCCTTTATCTACCGTTTCTGGGCTCCGATGTGCGCGCACGCGAATTATTATTCGGATCCTCTTTTTTGAAACTAGCGCCTTTTTTCAAAAATACTCTACGGCATGCGATCTGCGAGAGCTTATGTGAGAAGCAGTTAGCGCCCGGTCAGTTATTATTATCCCCTTATTAGTTTCAAAATTCAAATTGCTTTCATCATTTCATCATAAATATTGTATATATATATGGATCATCATGTCACAGCGTTTAAATTAAATCACGCTGAAGACGGTCCATTTACTCCCCATTTCTCATTTCATTAAGCCCGACTTCCTCGACGCTTCTTTTACGAAGCGCACGTCCCGCCGAGACTTTCACGGTGGTATACCTATATGTATCGAGCTCATCCGTCAGCGATGCAAATGCGTCGACGATTTTTATATTGTGATGAAAAATGAAGGTACGATATTATACGGATAGCATATACGTGACGCTCAGGCCGGTAAGGGTTTTTTTTTTTGGCAGAGATGCGATGCCGTGGAGAAATTAGGGAAAATATTTTCGTGCGTGAGAATGAGAGATGAGCCGCCTCGGATGCTCTGATTTTCGTTTTGAAAACAGTTCATCCGTGCTTTTGTCCGACGCACGTTATAGTGTAAAATGGGCTGTAAATCCAAGGCTGATTTATACCGTTTATAATTTTTTAAGATTTATAATGTTTTTGCTTTGGTTATTTATTGCCATTTAATTGATATTCAAATTAATTTCTCATTGCTCTATATAGCACATAGTAGAATTCCTGTAGATCTGTCAACTCAGAACCATTCGTCAAGCTTGAAAAGAAAACTCCTCATCGAGCATGGCAATTACATTTTTTTGGCGCGCAGAAACACCGCGGCATTCTCGCCCCGAAACTTGCTGCCTTACTATATACCTCCACCAAAGCCACATCAAGAGAATGCCAGGAGCCCAGATGACCGAGGCCCTTTGCTTTCGACGATCGAGATTTCGAGATTTCGACGCATAGGCTATATTCGCAGTGGCTATACACGACGAAGTAAATACTAAAGGGGTTGCGACTTCTCTCTCTCTCTTCGTACACCGCAAGTGTACGGTTACAACTGTCCGATGGAAATTCAGCGAATCGCCCGCATAGCTGCGCGACTGCAAGTGCATCGGGACACCTATATACTGTGCACTGCGCGCAGGCAAACGTTTCCGCTAAAATCCATCGGTCGCTCGCTTGCGCAGTTTCTCGGCGTAGAACAGCTGCCGTTTCGGCGAGGAGAGAGAGAAGGAGATGTAGAGCACAGCGAGGAAGAGAGAAAGTATACAACATATTGTCGACGCGCCTCGCATTGTGTCGATTGGATTTACGAGGCTTTTTCTTGCCTAACTGCCGCTTTCTTTCAACGATACTTTTGCGCGATTTTACGTAACAGCAATATAAGACTTTTTGTGTGCGTGCGCGCGCCCGACAATGATTGGAGTTTGCACAGAAGTCTTCTTTTGAAAGTTTTTGCTTAGATGTGTTAGAATATAATAATAGAGCAGTTGCACGTATCGGAGACGATAATTTTTCGCTTAGTTAACGATTGATTTCGTGCAGTAGGTTCTACCATTGAAAAAAGTCAGTCGAGAATTAATTGACGAACGTTGTTTTATTGTTATAAAACGTATTACCGAGTTTTGGCCACGGAAAAAATATAACGTTCTCGTTCTTATTATAAATTAAATTTGCACATAGTTTGAGATAAAATTATAACTTTGTATTTGTGCAAATAATACATTTTTGTCAATTTTATAAACGATATAATGCGACTAATGCGTGTTATTTGAAAAGTCGTCGGCGCCAATAGTGCATAACAATATAATGAAGGTTATCATATTTACAATGGTTCTATGGATTGTTAGTATCGGATATACATACTTAAATAGAAAACAACACTATTTTAAAACGGTGAAAGCTTCCTTCTTCAAAATTGACAATAAATAAAAGTTTTCAATCTACTGTATTGTTAGAATTTGAATTCAAAATTAAATTTTTTATGGACCTATTATTACGATTGCACCATATGATTATTTTTATTTTTACAATTATTATTGAAAATGTTCAACTACTTCGAAATTCATCATTATGCTTGCGCAATAATTTTATCAGGAGACGCTTGATTACAGTGTAAATGAAAATCTATCTATTTTACAATTTTATTGCAATAAATATAAGCTGTTTATCGAACACAATAACAAGCTAGTAACAGTACAACAATCACTGATTGTAATACAAGAAAATTGCTTATCAAATTACGGCGTTTGTCAATGATTACGAACAATGATCTACTTCAAAAATTCTGCGCAAGTAATAAATATATCTTTTCGATTCTCAGTCTCTGCACATATGTATTGTAAATAAATAGATATCAAATTCGACTTTTCTGCCTCACGCCTCACAATTGCTTTTTCGCAAGTCCTGAAAAACCACGACTCCTAACATTATTTACAATAATTATTCTAGTAATCTCATACAACATTTGCCTTCGATGTTTATACAATATGTGAAAGTGTATAAGGAATGAATTGTATGATGGGTCTTGCTGGAAGGACTGTGACTAGCATTTCTGCTATCCCTCCTGAAACTGTCTTCCTCAATTCGATATTTTTTTTAGAAAACATTTATTACAAATACGATTAACATGATTTTATAACGCACTTACAAGCTAATAGGAGAAAGAGGGAGAAACTTTGATGGTGCGAGCAAGTGAACGGCGAAGAAATATCCTAGATTCACGCGTAAATAGAACGTAATGCCTCTTGCAGTTTTTTCCTCGCGATGGCTACTCGTTCTTCTTGTCGTTTGATGTCGTCGTCTGCTATCGCAACAGCCTAGAAGTTAAACAATTGTTTTAATATATACGCCTATATGAAAGTATTTAAATGCATATAGCGTAGTACAAAAGTAATGCAGATTTAATCTTTATTCAAGCTTCGGTACAAAGAGAACCCATCTTAAATATTCCAATCGTTAAAGGCGACCCGAACTCGCTGTGAAATCAACCCACTCTACCTGTACAGCTGAAAAAAGTCGCTTAATTATGCATACATGAGGCACAGCTTTAAAGACCTGTATTATCGTCGGAGTGCAAAGTTCTCACAAGTCGCGCAAAAAGCTACTTCTAGACCCGATTGCGACCTCACCCTACTCCATAGTATACAATCCAACTGTACGACTCACCAACCATACAACAATGTAATAATACCTGAACAAGCGGCTGATCGGGATTTAAGTAGACGCCAGGGTTCTTCTCGAGCGAAGACTTGGATCCTGTCTGTCCAGTGACCGGTTGCGTCGACACATGTAGAGCAGTGGCGACGCTCTGCAGCAGCGTCTCCTCGGTAATGTAAGGTCCGACCGGCCGCAGCGATTTTGGCAAGTCCATGCCGTCGAATTCGTAGCCATCGGGATCGCAAGCCCTCAGGCCCTCTAGTCGCTTTTCCCAGAACAGCTGTAAAATAGACAAAAGCCCCGGGGTTATTGAGAGCTGTCTTATCTTTCCGCCCTTCGTTATTCTGAGAGTTTCGCAGATACGTAGGTACTTGCACTGTGTCAGAGAGATGAGGTACTCAAGAGTTCAGCGTTTTATTTAACCCGTTTTATTTAACTCGGGTTTTATTGATATTGGAAGAATTTACCAACCAAGAGGCGTTTGTTTTTGAAAATTGGTGTGCTTTACAAGGTAGTACGCTGAGCCCTTAACAAATTATTTTAATAAAGTGATGGCTGTTAAAGAAGATCCTCTTTTAGTAATGCCAAGTATTTGTTTCGTTCTGTTTCTTATATGTAAAATATGTTACAATAATTATGCTTATGCTGAAAAATTTTGATAGCACCTTCTAAGGTTAGATATGTCACATGATTATCATTTATTAATATACAGAAGCTCATGCACCTATGATGAATTTATTGGCCAGAAATGTGAGTTTATTTTATGTCTGTTACTCAATGAAAACTTAGTTTTATGCAAGAGTAGAAAATAAAAGAAATTCATGTATGAATAATGGTGACGACGTGCTGCAAAAGAATTACCTGTTTAGGTTTGTCTTGGGAGCCGTTTTTGCTGTCTGTTTTATCGGCTCCTTCCTAAATGAATGATTGCAGTTTTGTATCATGTGAAATTATTTAGTCAGTAGTTTGGAAACTTTTAATTTATTTTCTTTTCATAATATTGAATCTTTAAAAATAAAATATCAACAATGATTTTTTTTTTTAACAAGGAATGGAGTTATGAATTTTCTGGAAAATAAGCTTCATAAGATTCACAAATTTTTTTGGACTTTAGTGCAGTTTCATGAATTTATCATTTTTGTCTGAATGATAAGGTGTAAAAATTGGTTTATGAGCATTATTGACTAATATTCTCACCTGCTTAGGTTTCTCCTGATTTCCATGTTTAATATCTTTGACTTTGCCATCTTGTGTTTTGTAAATAGTGACTGGTTGTTTGAAAATTGATGCAGTTTGTCTGATTGGAGGAACCAGGGAAGCATCGTTTCTCACTCCTCGACTGAAAAAGGTAAAAATCATGTAAGTTTATGACAATTATAGAAATAAGGTACCTTTCTTCTTGCTTTCTAAAATTTGAAAAATAGTATTACTAGGTACTAACTAGCAAATATTTATGCTTAATTGTAGTAACAAGCTTCAGCAAATATCAATAAACTATTTATAAATGTGAAAAAAAAAACATTGAAATGGAGATATCTGTATGCGATAAGAGCTGTCATTATTACGAGCAAAGTATTTTAAGATTATCATTTAATTGAGTCATTTACTTTAATATATTCAAATTACCGAGTCAAGCATTATCTGCAAAAACGTGAGCAGCTGAAAAAGATCAACGTAACAGACATTTGCAAAAAGAATCACAGGAACAGATAAACAGCAAGAACTGCATTGCAGCATACATAACGTGTAAATAACTGTAAAAAGCGAATACAAAGTATTCAGCGTTTCTCCTTCTCATGATTTTCCAATCGCCGTATATATATATCAGGGAACGATTGATCTATTCCATTTCCAAAAATAAAAAAGCCCACCTCTAAGACATTAAAACGACACAGTGTTGATTTAAATTTCAAAACAGCATCAGGAGACAGCATCGCGTATTCGCGGTGCTTACACAGTTATCACTCCCTGCGCATCTCGCACTCCAAAAATAAAATCAAACCGCTGCCCTTATCAGCTCCGCCCCAAATCCATTTCCTCCGCGTACCAATACCTATACTTATATCCCGTTGCTCTAGCATTTAAAAAGCGCTCGCAGCCGCAGCGACGCTGCTCAATCGTATCAATTGTATATGTATAGGTTATACACACAGAAACACGTACCTGTAGTAGAAAACGTCAACCTTCCCCGTGGAGGCCGTGGACGTCAACTGTTGTTGGTTTTGGCTCTTCCTTGGCGCCTGCTCTTCGCGCGACGACCAGTTTGTGGGCATCACCGTTGGATATTTCTTCTTCTCCACTGACATATTCATCTTTACGGCTGGTCTGTTTGATCTTTCGTGGCGTGCGAGAGTCAAAAAGCCGCGCGTAAACACACGTGCGGGACAATAATCGAGCACAAGCTGTACGACGCCGTGCTAGAGCTACGCGTTCGCGGCCATGTTGGATGCCGCGGCCTGCGTGCATATATATATACTGTCATGGCTGCCGCGCTCCCCAGCTAGGACACGTTAACTTTTCGGACATCCAAAACTTGACCGTTAGCAGTTGTCTTATAGACATATCAAATTGTTACCAAAAAGATACCCTTCAGACAAATATTTTGAGTATCCAATTTTGAATATACTTTTGGCATCCGCAATAGATGTTCATTATTTTAACCAAATGGTTGACTGAAAATTGGTTATTCAAAATTTAACAAAACGTTATCAGTTTTCGGTTAGCAATCGGATATCATAATAAGGTGTTCGGAAGATGCCTTTTTAAAGATATTTTTAGAGGCATCGATAAACGGTTGTCCAATTGATAGTAAACAGTTGTCTACTTTTGGACAATGAACACCTATTCCAAATTTTATAAATTTTTAGCTATCGAATGACCATCCAATTTTTGATGACTTTTTGACGACTTTTTAGGCATCCGATGGTTATCATTTACCACAAGATGCCCATCGGATATCAAGCTCATATAGTGAAGCGAGCATTAAGTATCTATAGATAGTCTGCGATTGTCGCGACATTTTGCATGTGGCGCGAAAATACGATGTAAGAAATTCTATTCAATTTTTTTGTGCAATAAAAGAATAAAGAAATAACAAGTCCATCAATCTAGTATATAACATATGCCAATTTTTACTTTCATTCATTTTGAAAATTAGAATTGTGTAATTCAATTAAATTTACGGATCTCAACTATTGTCCATAAATACTAATACGGTACTAATATTTTTTTCTCAAACAATTATCCTTTGAACTGAACAATCCACTGGCAATATTTGGATCACGATTTTAAAATATATATCTTTTACTGAAAACACTCACTTCATTATAGTATAGCTAATACCCATTTCCTTAATAACTTATAGATCAAGACCTATAATAATATTCAAAATAATAAAGTCTATTGATTTCCAAATATTACAAACAAAAAATGTGAATCGAATCATCGTTATGCCATATAGACAGATCTTATACATTTTTCAACGATTATCAATTTACTCTCAATATAGAAATTTATTTATAATACTTCGATTTCAAAATTTAAACTATTGCTATGCAAAAAAAAATTCTTTAGTTTAAGTAATGGCTCTTCCGTAATTTGTTGCGCCTATTTAATGTAATAACTGAAAAGGGTCTCTACCCATTTATAGAATAAAATAAAAAAAATATTTTTTATTATAATAACTATTGATTTTCACTGTTATGGAAACTGTTGTGGGTATATGATAAGGAGAAGGATTTTGTTGAGGATAGATAATGATGTGTTAAATAAAACTATGAAAATTTTATATATATTTATATATATATGATCATACATACACATATACATAAATATGTAAGCCGACACATCTATGCATACGTACATGTACACAATTTAATTGCCAAAAGAAACAATTTCCGCGTAGCTATAGGAACAACATGGACTGTGTGCTTGAAAAATGATTACGTCTTTTTTCTTTCACAGAAAAAAATATCGATCGCCCTCGGTGAAAATGCTCATTAAAACGAGCGATCTCAAGTCGCTAATTAAAACGATGATACGCCAGCCTATTATGTACGAAAAACGCGAGCTCGTAGTGTGACAATTAAAAAGATGCGGATTAAAAGTGAGTCTACAAGTAATATAATTTTTCATCGAATCACGGATCTTTTGCATTATGATTTGTAATGTTCGTTTTTATTTTTTTCCTGTTTTATACTGTAAAAGAATATTGATTTGTACAGTTGTTTCATTAGCGGTAATAATCTATTGAGTCTTGTTGAGGTATAGTTGTTTCTATTGGTCTATTTATCGGAGCCGTGATCGTCCAATGTCGGCTCTCGTATTTTCTTTTATCTTTATATTATAAAGTCTCGCGGCACTAAGCTCTTTTCTGTGTGTACTTAAAACCTATTTATGCCTTCTGCGGGTAAAGAACAAACTCGGGAGCGACTTTGCACGATCACGGCGGTGTAATCATTTGTGTTGTCTTCCTGTAACAAAATATAAATATCCGTATCTGCATCTGACTCACAGCTGGCTTCGAACAATATTGCGCTATCTAAATACCTTTTTATAAGAGGCCCTTGGCTCCGTTCGAGGCACTTCAAGGTTTTCTCATTTTCATATTTCATAGGGATTTTACATTTTTACCGAACGACACTAGTCAAATAATCAGGCAGCTGTGAGAAACGTCATGTATCAACATACTTGTGTTTACTTTGAGAACGAAAAATCGAAAGAAGCACATATTCTCGATAAAAATGCAAAATTGTTGGGTAATCGATTCAATACCCTTATTTTGGCCTTGTCTTCCCTCGAACGAACCATTTTACAATGACAGTCACAAAAATATCTCGTCGAATATCTCGTAGTGAGTGGCGTTACATGATTTTTATTTGTTATCATCTTTTAAGTATATCATCAATATCGTCATCTCGTCTGTGTGTCTCTGCGCATTCTGCTGATGTTAGATCAGCAATACAGCGCGCTAAATTTGTTATTTTCTTCATGTGTTTTTCTTATTCTTTTTTTTTATTCATTACGTAAGAAATTGTATGGATTTCGTAGCAATATGCACTTACTTAAGATTACTTTCACGTTCTCTCTTGCTATCCGCTTTAAAACTTGTATTTTATAATTACCCCTAGCGCATCATCAATCACGAGGGTACACGAATAATTTAGAAGCGACTCAATCTGCGTCTAAATAGGCAGATTCTCATTCTGCGTTTCGCACACTTATTGTATCTTGTAATTCGCTTTCCTTGTAACCCTGGGCATATGAACATAAGCAATGTCAGTATCTCCATTATCTTAATATACAATCGCATATATAACGTGATACACGCAGGCATTCACAACATTCGTACCTAAAAATTAATAAATTCTATTTTACAAATTTGGTAATCGCGCGACCGAAGGTGTCGGCGAAACCGTTCTCGCGAATACATCTCTCACTTCTCAGCGCACGATCTACTTACAATTACATAAGTTTGTTTTTATTTTTATACAATATTAAATAACGGCCTGTGATTTCGAATTCCATATAGATTTTTCTCAAATGTTGTAATATATAGCTCTATATAAAGAAATTTCAGCTGCCTTTTAATCGTCGTAATGACGGTGCAACTTTACAAGAATTTGGTCGATGCCGTCATTATTTTACGTTAAAATCAAATTAAAATAAGTCAATGTCCGAATTGTTAAAAAATAGTGCGTGTTAAAAATTTTAAAGACTATTCGACTCGAACACTAGCTACTACTAACATAGTAACAGTATTCTCGCTTTCAATTCTCATCGAACTTCATTTATTAATTATTAATCATGGCATCCTCGTATCAGCTCTCCAGCTTTGTTATCTTCTCTTTAGCACCGTTGATTTTTGCGCACGGCTTAGTAGTATTTTGTTTCCATACTTTTTTTTTTCATTAAACATTTTCACGATCTTTTACTGCAAAATATGCACTACGCTCTCACGATGTCGAGAAGCTCCTTTCGTACATACGTGAGATACTTCTGGATACAGTGCTTTTTCATAAATATCTTAACAAGCTTAGACTTCTAATTTTATTTATATATTAACAGTCGCTTCAGCGCTTCAATATATCACTTCGTAGACGGTGGCCTTCTTATCACCTGATCCTGTCACGATGTATTTGTCGTCTGTTGAAATATCGCAGCTCAACACCGAAGACGATTCCTTGGACTGAAAAAAAAAAAAAAACTGTTACTTTCACTGCGACAAAATTTAAAAGCACACATTGCGCCATCGCGAGTAGAATCAAATTCGTGCTTACCTGGAATATCGAGGCTCCGTAAGGAGTGCGCCAGGCGTTGAGTAGGTTGTCCTTGCCCGTGGAGACGAACCACTTGCCGCACGAGGCGAATCTCAGCGACAGTACGCAGGACTCGTGTAGGTGCAGCTGGTACTTGTCGGGTTTCGTCGCATGCAGCACTTCAACGTTGGAGTTCTCCATGCCCACGGCCAACCATTCTCCGGTCGGACAGTAGCCCAGCGAGAAGATCTGCGACGAGAAGTCGTGCTGCTGGAGTTGTCTGCCCTCCCTCAGATCCCACGACCTGACTGTGTTGTCGAGACCACCGGTCCACAGTTTCGTCCCATCTGCGGAAATGTCGATACAGGATGCACCGTCGGTGTGGCCCTGGAACTGCCTGACGAGGGTCTGATTCTGCAGATCCCAGACGGCGATGTTGCCGTCGCTGCAGCAACTGAAGCAGACCTTCGAGTCAGGAGATATCGCCAGAGCGTAGCAGGCTGGCGCAGAGGATGTCAATTCTGCCTTGATTCTCGGCGTCGGACTTGCGAGATCCCAGATACTGAGATTGCTGGCTTCGCCACCGACAATCAATGTCCTTCCGTCAGGTAAGAGTTTGACCGATCTGATGTAGTTGTCCCGCTGTAGACAGTCAAGTTGCGAGACTGGCTTGGCACTGGAGCTGCCACCCTGGCTTATGTCCCAGACTTTGACACAGCCTTTGCCACCTGTGTACACGTATTTTGTTGGGTTGGAGATCGTAACGGCGCAGACGACTTCGCCGTGGGTTAAAGTATTGATTTGTCGAGCATGTCGTGGAATCCCTGGCCCGATCAGGGCATCCGGCGGAAAGGGCACCGGCTGCATTTGGCCCTCACTCGACACGTGGAAGCTGTACGCTCTGAAAAATCGTATCGCATGGTTAGATTCTTCTTTCAATAGGTATATAAGAATGTCGTTAGTGTATCGTGTTGGATCAATCGAAGGGGAATACTCACGGTTTGCCACCTGGAACACCTGGAACGGGTAGGGGACCGAGAGGCGCCCTCATGTTGCTGTGATGATCGTAGAGCTGCTGTAGCGGTGGCCGAGCACCGGGATAACCGTTGAGGGCACCAGGCGGGTAGCCGAGCATGTCGACGTGCGGTCCCGCGGGCGGATGATGCGGCGGCGGATAATGCGGTGGATATGGACCGATGGGCGAGGCCGAGACCAATGGCTTGCTCGAGCTCGAGGACTTCAGACCGCCGGAGCCTGAGCTGCTTCCTCCTGCAATAGCACAAGGAGAGTTAGTTTTTTCCTTTTTATTCTGCGCTGATAATTTGAATTGATGCTCAGAAGGATCGTTTGCATTGATTTCGAGAATTAATAATCGATATTCCAAGAATACGAATGAAAACAAAAAGAATATTCTTGGGTACCGATGTATCGCCTCGTGACGAATCAATCTCGACAGATCCTTCCAGCATCGAAATGAAAAATAAAAAAAAAACACTTCAATTTACCATAATAAAGCTCACCTGCAGACGTGGGCGTCACAGGTTTGGAGATCGGCGTAGTGGGTTTCTCGCGTTCCTCCATCTTCTTGGCCGATGGAGTACTCGCGTTGCTGCTGGTTCCAGATCTGGGCGACGGTGGTGGAGCCTCTTTCTTGACCTGACCACCTAGTGGTACTGAGGACGGGCCCATCTTGTCGAGGCCGTTTTCGCGGGGTGACGAGGTGCCGTTGGCCGCTGGGCTACCTGGTCGACCGTCCTCGCTGGCGTCATCAACCACGAGATCCTGGTCGCTCTTTTCGCCGTCGCTCTGCTGTTGGCACAGTGAAGGCACATTGTGAGACTTAGGAAAAATATTTTTATACGGAATATTTGCAAAGATTAATATATGAATAGTGATTTCTCTGATCAGAGAAATGATGATATTTTAAGTAGTGGAAGAAATAGTGTTCCTTTTATGCCTATCAGAATCCAAAAAGTTTGATTTATTTAGCTGATTATTCACCTCTTAAAATGATGGCGTTTCTTAGTTTTTAATGGAACTTTCGGAATCAGAGCGTTCGTAGTAAATGTGATGATTCGAATACCGAGATGTTGATGCAATAGGGTCATAATTCGACGTGTCTTTTGCTCAAAAAATTTAACCTATGGGTAACGGAAAAAAAAAATTAAAAAAAATAAAATAAAAAAAAACATAGGGACAAACACAAACATTTACTTCTAATAACAATTGTACTGATTGTACACTGTCTTCGAAGCAATTGAATCATACCGAGATAAACTAGGTGTTATTCTTTTTTCAAATAGAACTTACTAAATTATGAGAGGGTTCGCCGAAAGACGTTGAAGCATAAGATGTTGGTGCACGAGGTTCGGAAATCGACGTGTTTGCTTGCTTAAGAGACTTATTCTGTGGGTAACGAAAAAAACAAAAATAAAATAAAATAAAATAAACAGGGACGAGCACAAACATTGACTCCAAATAAAAATTCAGTATAATATTGATTGTACACTATCTACTATACAAGAATGAACGATCAACTATACATAAATGTTTCCTTTTCGAAATTGTTCGCAGGAAGACGTTGATGCCCGAGAGGTTGATGCACGTGTTTTTTACTTTGTGCTTTTTTACGAGACTTATTCTGTGAGTAATGGGGAAAAAAAAAAAAATAATAAAAAAAAAAGGGACTAACATGAACATTTATTCCTAACAACGATTCAGTGTACTGATCGTACACAATCGTATCTTCTAATCAATTGAATTATATCAAGATAAACTACTAGCATGTTTCCTTTTTAAAATGTTAATCCTTTTTTAAAATAAAACTTACAAAATCATCGGATGGTTCACAGAAAGACGTTGATGCGCGAGAGGTTGATGCGTGAGATGTTGACGCACGAGGTTCGGATAACGACGTGTTTGCTTGCTCTAAAGACTTATTCTGTGGGTAATGGAAAAAATAAAAAAAAATTAAAAAAAAAACGAAGGGACAAACATAAACATTTACTTTTAACAATAAATCAGTGCATCTATCTGTCTTTTAAATAATTTATTTATATTAAGATTAACCGCCAGGGCGAAAAATCCCTTTAATGAAATGACCAACATATTTGAAAAGATTTATGTGAAACAAAATCACGAGTCGAGAGAGGCATAAAGCAGAATAAGGAGGACATAGATTTCCCGAGGAAACAAAGAACAAAACTTACGTGACTGATATCCTTGTCCTGCTCCTTCTTCATCTTCTTGAGGTGAATGTTGTGGTCGTGGTGCTGAGAGTCTGGGGTGCTTCGTGGCCTGCTATATTTCTCTCGCTCAGCTGGCGATATTGAGCTCCTCTGTAACAAAAAAATCGTCAACGATTAATTATGCTTCATCGCTGATTTTACAAATCAACATATTTCATAAAGTATTTCATCGGTTAAGAGAATAAGCTGTATAACACCTTGTGAATGATAATTTTGTACGAGTGGAAAAATAAATGTTCTGTCAGACGTGTATGTTTATATGGGTGGCATTGTTACAAATCATTTGCAAATATATTGCATACGTGTATTCAACCGCGCGACAGTAAAACGAACTCGTTTTAATATTTTTCATACGCATAAACTCTCTCGGATGTACGTCCCAACAGAAGAGCACAACAACTGTATCTTTTACGTGAGAGCCATCACGAGAATTTAATCCCCGTCGAGTGGAAAGAGAGACAGGGAGAGTAAGCGTAGGAACATTGTACACCCCTGACTTTTACGATTAAACGAGCGAACGAAGCACGACGGCCGCGCGGGAGAGCGAGAAAGCGATATGAATTTACAGCCCAGTCCCTCGCAGCGGACGAAAAAAAAAGAATAAAGAATCTATTTCCCCCGTGATTCCTTCGCCCTCCTATATCCCTCCCTCTCTACCGATTAAATAAAATGGCTTCTTCTCGGCGCGAATTACTTATGCTGTCTCTCCTTCCCGGGAGGGATGGCAAGAATAATGCGAGGCTTTTTCTCGGCGGCATCGGAGGGTGCGAGAAATCGAGTAGCAAACTTGAGCGATAAATAAGTCCCAAGTTATTTCGCCCGGATGTACATCGTCGCTTTGTTTGCGTTCGACTTTGCGATTTTTTTTTGTTCGTTCGTCGCGTCGTTCGCGTTCATCGATTTTCTCGTATATAACATAACGAGTCGCTTGGCAAATTAAAACTTTTCATTCCGGGAACGAGAAATAATTCATTCAATTTCGCTCGAGGCAATTTCAACGCTCGCGCGCGAATCGTGGTAAATTAACGGCATCAAAAAACGAGAGATGCGCGCGTCGCTCGATTTTCCAGTAGCACGGGCAAAAAATCATCCTAATTAAACTTTTCTCTCTCGCTTTTTTTCGACCGACGACGATAGAGCCGCGCGTCGAATTTGTTATACGCAATTTGTCCCGCGCCACGGTAATTTCCCCCGTCGCGTTTGAATTGATCGCACTTAATTAAGCGCCGCTTGCGAGACGGCGCGCAAGCTCTCTTCCTTCAATTTCACCCGGGCGAGCAATATTTATGCAATCCGGTCGCGGCCTCCTTGAATTATGGCTCTTCGCTTCTCCCTCCCTCTCTCTCTCTCTCTCTCTCTTTCTCTTGGTAAAGTGCCTCTTTTTCGCGCCTACGTGAATAAACTTACCTCCGGGAGTTTTCCCCGTCGTTTCGGAAGAAGCTTACAATGCCTCTCGGTGATTAATGGAAATTAATTATATTTCAGCGCGATATCGTTATAACTATATGCTCGGGAACTCTTTCTTTTTTTTCGAAAAAGCTGGGCCGTGCCAATAAAACTTTTGCATAAAGTCGGATCGAAAACTCACGGGAGAAAAGGGTCTCCGGCACGATCGAAAAGGGTCGCGTCGTGTCCCTCGCGTAATTTCTTTATAAGCCCCGAGCAGCCAATGTCCACCTCGATTCAGACCTTTCCAATGCAAATCGACGAACGAAGGGGGAAGCTTATACAGCTCGAAGAAAACTTTTCCGCCGAGGAGGTGAAAAGGGCAAGGATTTATGCTCGGGCTATATGTAGGAGGGGCCAACTGTGGATTTTGCGCGACGAGCATACGTAAGACGCTACTGCGAATGATTAATGCTTGGCCGTATGCGTAGCGAGAGGTCGTGAAAAATACCTTTTTTTCGAGTTCTATAGTGTATTCTACACCGCACGAATATACAAAGTTACGTCGGCTCGAGAACGACAATAATAAGAGATTTCTCCATTCGATATTACAGTCAAGAGAGAGAGAGAGAGAGAGAGAGNGAGAGAGAGAGAGAGAGAGAGAGAGAGAGAGAGAGAGAGAGAGAGAGAGAGAGAGAGAGAGAGAGCATCGGGGCGTCTCGAATTTCGGCATTGACCCCAGCAGCGCAGTCTGCGGGTATCGAGTGCCGTCGTTACCGCAGCGAGAAGTCGATACGGCAGGCCACAGCTGAGCGGCGTCGGTACGCCAGTGCTATACCTCGGTTTCGTACCGCCGAGACAGAGAGAGGGAAGTTATAGTTCGCGGCTTCGGTGGCTGAGGGAGCTTTACTCGCGGTCCTTTGTCTATGCCATGGCTTTTTCATTTTTGTTGGTTGACGTTGTTGCTGGTGTGAGACAAGATTTTGAGAGATTCTCAGTCTTACCGTACCGAGATTTTTTTACTCAACTGCGAATTTCCGTTTTTTTTTTGTACAGTAGAATGTGTGATTGATGATAAGAGAATTTATACGGTTATGAAGTGTCAATGTTGAAAGTATTTTTTGTCAACATCGATAAAGAAAAAGTGATGTAAATGTATGTACATATCATTGCAAGAAAACGAAGCATATAAGTATAACATTATAACGAAATCATAAAAACATACATTTGTTTCCAAGATACACACAGTAGCAAGAGTAAATAAATCTCATTCAACGGAAAAAAACCTTGAAATATAACAGATTTACAAATGCGACTCTCGTCCCGTGTAAACAAACGTTTTGAGCCACAACAACGAAAAAACAGTAAATCATATCATATATCATATGCATATATAAGAATTGATGTATAAACAAACTCAAACTTGTCTCATTGTTATGCATGTATATATAGAAAGAAAAAAAAAGAATATACATATATATCGACCAACGAAAAATAAAAAAAGACATTTCATAAACAAATTGGTGCAACGGACTTACCGCAATCTTTTTTATACGCTCAACCCAACTCAGCGAATCCACCTGAAGTCGAGATAAACAATAAATGAAGAGACAGCNTGCGGCAAGAAAGTTTTCAGCGGAATTTTGCTCATTTGCCGTATCTCGTCATAGCCCTCGAAAGAGGGAAAGAGAGAGAGAGAGAGAGAGAGAGAGAGAGAGAGAGAGAGAGAGAGAGAGAGAGAGAGAGAGATGGATAGATAGAAACCACCTCGACGCCCAAGTAAATCTCCTCTTCTCAATTACCCCCATCCCCCCACGGTCGGTGCTCTGCAACGTCGGCACAGAGGAGAGCGCACAGTACTGCTGGCTCCCCGGCCTTTTAGCCTCGTCCTTCTCGCCGCCGCCTCCTCCTCCTCCTCCTCCTCCTCCTCCTACCGCCAGCTACTCGCTATTTCACTTCCTCGCGCTCCATTACCTCGACGCCTTCGCGCGCCGACGAGCTTTCCCACTTCCTGCCTCCCTTCTCCCCCACTGCTGTGCTACACACTGTGTATATATACATATAGATACACACCCGCGCGCTCGACCCGAGCTTCCACTTCAGTGTTGGAGGAAGAGGGCTGACTTGTCCCGCGGCATTTGCGAGAATCGTCGGACAGTCGCCGAGTTAATTGTAGCTCCGCTGCGTAATTGCTTTTTATTAAGATTGTAGCCGGCTCGCCCAGTTTGCCGAGAGCGAACTCGAGAACTCGGGGGGACTCCGTTATACTCGCGTGCTTATTGATTTTCGACGTTACGTACAGCGCGACGTAATTTATCGCTATACTCGCAAGCTTTTTTAGCCACCACCAGGCGTTATTTGTTCGAACCGATCGATCGGAAAACACCGCGTCCAATCGGCAAATCAAACGTAAAGAAGGCGCGTACACACGGCACACACACACGTCGTTTCTACAAAGCCACGTATCAACGAGCTGCGAGCTTTTCCCGGGGAAAAGCTCCTTTGTACGGATCGAAGGCGACGGAGAGAGAAAAAGGAGGAATCGAGAGTTGAGGACGACGTGCAGGAGGAACCGGTGAAATGACACCGCGAGCTGATCGGATCAGGGGGATATCGCGCGAGAGTGGTTTCCCGCTTTTTCCCCGCGACTGAACGAGAATAAGTTTTTCCGGAGTTCCCTCCCTCCCTCTTTCTCTATCTCGGGGAAGCTTGCGGAAAATGCGAGAGAGAGGAGTTTTAAAGCTCCTTTCAGAGAGCGGCTGCCGCTGCCGCTGGTAATTTGAATGATTTCCTCATCTTGTCGTTGCAGTTTAATCTACTGTTAAGTATAAGTATATAAGGATATTACGCTGAAAGAAGGACTTTTACGCTTGAATTGAATTGAATGGTTCTTATTTTTACGCCGCGTAATTTCCTGCCGAGAAAAAAAGCTCGCTTACTCCTCTCTCTGCTTTTCAAAAAATTCTTCACACCCGTCCAAACACACACTAAAACAAAGTACACCCCTTCATTCCTGACAATCTCAAATTACCCGTAGAAAAACCAACGCCAGCGAGCAGACCGCGTGAGAAGAAAACCTTACAAGGCTCTGTACACAGTGTGCTGCGCGAAGGGAGAAAATCGCGAGCAACCGCCCTCGAGCTTCGCGCAAAAAGCCACGGAGAAGAGGAAGATCGCGTAGAAAGAGAGACGCCGAAAGAAGACCCTTGGGGATCCATATTACGCGTTTCTATACCTTCACCGCTGCAGCTTTGCGCGAGAAAAGAAAAACGTCTACGTGTATAGCCTTTGAAGACGTAACTGCACTGCGCGAGTATAGTCTCCGTCTCTCGTTACCGGGTAATGGCGACGACGACGACGCTTATCCCCTCTTGGCTTCTGTTGCTTCTTTCGGGTCAAGGGACTAATTCCAAGCGCGAGCTTTTTGTCGAGCAGCGGCAGCAGTGTTTTCTCGCGGCTTTATATCCACCGCGCACAGTTTCTTGAGAGTTTGAGAAAGAGTAGAAAACTCTCGTGCGTTTTCAGAATAGTTGAATCTTCTATTTTTCCCCGCAGCTTCGAGCGACAGAGAGCAAACGAAAAGCTCGCGAACTGAAGCGACTATACAAGCCGGCGGAAAATTTTTCCTCTCGCGACGGGAAAGGCTTCACGGCAGCAGAAACTTTCTTCCCTGGCTCGTCACGAGAAAAGCTGCTCTCGAAAACTCAAACATTCAATTCGCGCCCCCGCAGCTCGTTCGACTCTTTCTTCGAGAGAAAGAGAGGATAATCCTGCGCGCGGTGTGGATTTCTAGCTTTGACGTCGGCACAGATATATACGTATAGCACACCTAGATCTCTCTTGGGTTTCATTAAAAACGGCTTACGCACGACTGAAACTTGTCGAAAATGCGAAAAATTTTTGTACTCGCTAGCGCGAAAAAGCTTGCTTGTACGCGATTTTTAACGAGCTTCCGAAACGCCGCGCGCACAAAAGAAGGAGGAGAAGAAAAGCAAACTCTTCTCGCTCTCGGTAAACATAATGCTTCCATTAAAACAATCGCCGCTTTTGCGCTGCGAGAGAGGGGCAGAGTAAAAAGAAGTATATAGAGAATGATTAGCCTTATTAGCAGCGTGTAGTCTTTGTGTACCTTCGCCCCCTCTTTGCGCTCTTTATCGCTAAAAGCTCCGTGAACTTTTTTTTTCTCAATTTTACGTCGCTTTTTTCCCCTCTCGGTGCGGTTTTGTTACTCGATGAATTTGTACACAAATAAAATACTGTAATAATACATAAATAAAGCCGCAGTCGATAACTGAATGACCTCCGAAAAATACGGCGACACATATTATATATATTATCCCTCGCGCGACTCTCTCATTCAATCGAAGCCGTTGTTCCCCTCCTATCCTCTGTGCAATATCTCTTCCCCAGGCACTTGGCCCATCTCTCGTCTTATCGGGTCTACACTTGGAGGGTTGCACGCGCGACAAAGGCGGTTGCTGGCGGCAAAACGGCCTCGCAAACTGCCTCGTCGTCAGCTTCGCTTCGCCGAGCTTCTTCCGGCGGGCTTATTGTGCGCGCGGCGAAAGAAGTTTCAAGCTCTCACTGCGAAGGGGAGACGCGTGAATTAAGCGGTGTCTCGTGAGAGTTTTCTGGAGAGATAAGTTGTTGCTCTCTTTTTTTGTATCTTGATTTTTTATTTAAAAAAAGAAGATGCAGAGTAAATGTGTAAGAGCTTACAGTTATATAACGATGTGACTAATGCAACAGGAGACTGAATTTTTCCCGTTATATCCACGCCTCAAAGTTCACGGCTTAAATCCATCTTGCTCAAAAAGCTTCTTACACGAATACTTTGACAACTCTGAGACTTCTTCTTACACACGGCTCGTAAGTACTTCTATGCTCGAGTACTACGACGAAGTAGCAGCTTTACTTCGTCGTCGCCGACGTGTCTATACGTCAATCGATTCCAGCGACCTTTTCAATTTCTCTCTCGGGCGTATGATGTCTCGAGCTTTCTGATAGGGGAGCTTTTCGCGCGTCACCGATTTCAGTGTATCAATACAAGGAGAGTCTTCTCCTCGTATTTTTATTTACTCCGCTCCCTCGAGTTTCCCGTCCACCGAATCAAAAGGAAAATCCGACTCGTTAGCAGCGACCCAGCCCAATCGCCGCCGCCGCCGCCGTCGTCGTTGTCGAAGAAAAAAAACACTCTCGGCAAGTCAAACAACGGCACTGCACAACAAAAACTTTCATTAAAGCTGGCGTCGTGCAGAGCCACCTACACAGCTACACAGCGAGAGAGGAAAGCGAGCAAACAGCCGCGATTAAGAAGACGACACGGCCTCGTCCTCGCGGTGTCAGCGACAGAATCCCGCAAATCCCGCCGGCGGCGCTATGCAAGATTGTACCCCAGTGGCGCTCATTTCCTCCGTACGTAAGCAGCAGCAGCAGCTCCTTCGTATTTGCCCAGGCGGTAGCGTAAAGCGAATATTAGCAGCAGCAGCGGCAGCAGCAGAGAAGAGAGAGAGAGAGAGAAGGGGAGTTAACTGATTGCGCTTGCTCAAGGGATTAGACGGATGAGCTCGCGGAAAGGGGCCTTTAATCGATTGCTTTATCGCGTGCTCTCGCCGCGCTATGCGCAATCCTTATCTCTGGCTTTGTCTCCCTCCCTCCCTCTCTCTCTCTCTCTCTCTCTCTCTCTCTCTCTCTCTCTTCGCTCGGTGGAGTTTCCTTAATTGCGCGGTAACCGAGGGAGACTAAGGCAAACAATGCCCCGCGAGCTTCTGCCGCTGTTACCGTCTTATTCGCCTTTTTTCCCCTCTCCTCCTCTCGCTCTCCTCTTCTTCTGAATCGTTGAGTGGTTTTAAGTGCATTCGCGGGTATGTCGACATTTGAATACGGAAAATTGCACGCCCGAGGATTCTCTCTATTTTTCTCCTTTCTCGAGAGCCCGCAATTCTTGAGATCACCACTGCTTTTTTCCACTCGAGTTTCGACTCTCATTCTTATTTTCAATCGTGCGGCGAAGCGACTCTCGCGCTTAAAGCCAATAATCTCCGAACGCGAAGCGAAATTATATCTACGGACAGCCTAGTACACACGGACGGTACAGAAGCAATAAGTAAAACGTCAATGATTCACCAAGGCCTCGTAAATACGCGTGTGTGGCTGCTCTCTCACGCAATTCTGGTAATGTCGTGTCCTCTCTACTACTCCGACGTGTCACTCCCTCGGGTGAGTTTTGCCGCGCACTTTCTCTCCCTCTCGTTTTTTGTACACTTGCCGTTGGCTCTTTCACTGCTCTTTTATTTTTCGTCTACTTCGCAGTTACCTTCCACGCGCGAGCTCACGTAACTTTGCAATTTGTTCGCGCTTTCGAGGAAAAAAGAATTATGCTCGCGGAAGAGAGCTTTTTTTCACCACTGCGCTCGTCGTCGTTTAAATAATAACGCGGTAATTCCGATGGATAATTCGTGTAATGCGGTTGAAGTGCGCGGAATTGTTCGCGGTTTGAAATTGGCCCGATTATGCGAAGTTCCTCGTAAAATGCAAATTGTTACATTTCGGACTGAATGTACACACGTGGAAAATGCGCATTATCTCGTAACGCTATATATACACACTGTTTTTACCAAGTACACGAGGAGCTCGAAATAATTATGACGCGCGTAGCGCAGCTGATTAATGCAGCAGTGCTCGATTCTCTGAAAAGTACACAGCGAAACAAGCTGTTCGAAACAATGCGTGAATTTCCCCGAAAATCCTATATACACCAGCTCTCTTTTCGCAAAACAAACAATCGCCTTTTCCCCCCGAAAAAGCTCTCTCAACGCGCGGAAAAAAAGCTCGAAGCCCTTTGTCCGGGACACGGCTTCGACCGCCCCCTCGCTTATATTTCCCTACTGCAGCGGCGGGAAAATTTGCATTTTTAAATTAACCCGCACCGGGCCGTGTTTGCAGCTATCTCGGCCGACGCAGCTAGCTCGTCGGGGCTTTTTGCAATTTTATGCAGCGTCGCGCGCCTCTGCAAGCTCCCGCCCCGCATAAACTCTCTCGGGGATCATCGCGTCGCTGTGCGCTTGTTATTGTTGTCATCATCGCGGTCATCGTTAGTCCCATCAGCTCGCTGTGCACACCTCCTTTTTTTTAGCAGCGATTTTTCGTTTGGATAGTCCAGACGCGTAGGACATCGCGTTGATTGCGATCATTAGCGCTCGGGGCGTGTTTGCTCAGTTCGCGTCGAGCCCGACGACGACGAGTTTCCTTATTAAATCGAGCGTGCGCTTGCGCGGAGGATCGGGTTACAGCGACACGGGCTCGTGATAACGACGAGCACTTGTTGGCGCGGCTGGGGATTTGCAGATTGAGTTAATTTCGAAAGAAGCAATTCCGCGCGCTCTCGAAAGTTTGATTAATGCATTAAAACGCACGAAATTCCAGCTCTCTTCGCGTTGCGCGTATAATACGCATTTAAAAGCCGCGCGCTATTAATCAACACCTTTGAAAATGAAATAATCCCGCGGTGTGCAGCGAGGCTGCAAAAAATTTTTAATAGGTATAGAATTTCCAGAGAGCAGAGAATACAGCGCGCGCGCGCGAATTATTCCGAACCGCGCGAGAGAGAAGCTTCGTCGCTGCGGAGAAAAGGGAGCAAAAAAGAGAGAACGGAACCGAGAGAGGGAAAAACGAATTAAGAGAGCGGAGCGAAGCGCGTGGATTTTGTTGTATTAACGCGGAAAAAGGGGGTCGCGCGAGAAAGCGCGCGGAGGTATAAAATTTGAATAATAATTTATTCATGAAAAAGGAAGGAAGCTCGCTCGGGAGGCAAATAAGAGCACGCGACGGAATACACGCGCGAATTTGAATGAGAGCGCGCACGGCCGGAGAATTAGCGAAAAAGGGAGGAGAAAACAGCAGCGGCTGCTGCTGCTGCACTCCATTGTCCGTGGAATATATAAGACACGTGCGCCGCGGCGGCACTGGTACTGTACAGCTTTTTTTCTGCGCGCGCGAAAAAAGAGAGGAAGCGCGCCGCGCTCGGTAATTGAAAAGCCCGCGAGAGATCGTCGACTGCTACGCTTTATCTCGCTTAGCGCTTCGTGTCTGCCTTTCATCTTTGCCTCCGGGGCCTTTTTGCTCGCCTCGCTAGCTTTTTTTTTGTCGGCTCTTTTTTTTTACAGCGTTGCGGTGCTGCGGCTTTTTTTTCGAGGTCGCCTGGTGTATCGACGCGACGTCTGTCTGTGCGATGAAAATCTTTGATTAAGCCAACTCGAATTTTTTTTTCGTCTGTCCATTATTCTCCAGAGCTGATCATCGTCGCGTTGTTTGCGAGAAAGATAATGCTGAGAGCAGAGCTACTCACACGCGGCTCCTAAACGAATTAAGTCTCGGTAGGTAGAGAGAAGGGAGTCTGGCAACAAAGCAACCGAGCAACTAGCAGTAGAAGCTACTTTGTTCGAAATGGAATTCTCACTCCGCCGCAAGATATAAATTTCACCTTAAGAGGATAAAGAAGGCAGAAGCGGCAGCGAGAGAACAGAAGAAATCCAGGCAGCAGCAGCAGCAGCAGCAGCAGCAGCGACCGCGAGCAAAAAGAATATATATCCCGAGGAATTGGAGGAGCAAGGAGAAGAGAAAAAAAGAGCCGCGCAAGTCGGACGACCGCAACACGAAAGCCGACGGCGGCCGCAGTGCGTGTCTCGTAATCTCTGCTCCGCCGCTTTTTGCGGTGTGCAGAGTCTCGAGCTGCTTCTACTGCTGCTGCTGCTGCTGCTGCTGGAGGAGGCATCTCGAAAATTTAGCGCTGCGGTACGCCGGGATTCTCTCTCCGCACCGCGTGCTTCGTCTTCTTTTTCTTTCAGTTGCGCGAGTTTCGAGAAATGGCCTGTGTGGGCATGGCGTGCGAGTGAGAAGCTGAGTAATTTTCGGGAGCGAGCTTTTTTTTTCTTTCTGTATCCACTGCGGTGTTAATCTTGTTGTGTTATGCTAATTTTATAAGCGTTGGAAGTTGGGTGATTTCATTGGGATGAAAAAATTGGCTAAAGCCGAACTCCCAGCAGCGCAGAAACGATTATTGTGAAATACAGGGGCCGCGTAATTGCCAGGAGAGAGAAAGACTCGGAGGCTCGTTAAATTACGAACTAATTACCGTCGGCGGATTATTAAAAAGTTCAGTCGCTCGTAAAGCGTTCCTCGTTCGCGTCGTAAAAGCGCGCTTGCTGCGAGAGAGAGAGGAAGTCGGCGATAAGGCATAAAAGCGGATGTTATATTCGGCCGCCGCCGGATGGATTTTAGAGCTCTAAACAAGCGACGGCCGATTAGTTCGCCGAAACGGGCCGCTTATGACCGTTTTGCGCGGGGAACAAGCCGGTGTAAGAAAGAGAAAGACAATCATATAATCCTCGCCATTGCTTCAATGCTCCCTCGAGACGTTATTGCGTAAACTCGTAATGTATTCCAGGGGAAAAAAAAGTTATCTCCAACTAATTTCGCAGTCGGCAAAAGCCAGGCTCGTAAAAGAAGAAGAAGAGAAAAAAAAACGCAAAGCCACCCTCGAGCAACGCGCGAAGAATCATCCCGACCCTAGTCCTCTACTACACCCTCACACTCCCTCGGCTCTTAAAAACTCCCCTCGTGCCACGAGAGAACGAATCTCATTTGCAGGCGAACGAGTAATCCAAACGCGTCGCCGCCACTATGTTTCAATTAGCTGATCGTCGTCGCCGGTAGCTTTTCTCCAGTCGTCGTCGTCGTCGTCGTCGTCGCTGTCTCGTAAATCTTGCCGAGCTTCGAGCGTGCTTTCTTATGCCGCTGAGAGAGAACGCGCAAAAAAGCAGGAGAGACTCGAGGGGACGGAAGGCTAAACACTCGTGATTAATTCGTTTCTTTTTGTGCTGTGTAAAGTGCCGCCGGCGCGATAATTTTTTTTCTCAACTGCTCAACTGCTATATTGGAGTGTTTCTTCGTGAGAATGTTTCATTCGATATTGGAAGTATCGTGTTTTATAGGTTTTCGGGCGGTGTATTTATCGAGGGATCGAACGAAAATAAAACACATTAAGCAGTAATTCGAAAGTAGAATAAAAAAGCGTCTACCGTCTGGATGACCGCTCGTTTATTTACACCACTTCAATGGCTTGTGTGCTTAGCATAGTACGTTTACACGTGCTTATACGTATAGAGATCCTGTGAAAAAAGCCAATTAAAGCCGTGCAAATTTGCTTCGTTTATCGTGTTTGCAAAAAGCAGCTTTCAGCCCTAAAAAGTTCCTCTCTTCGTTCGTCCGAATAACACATACATTATACACACGCGCGAGCGACATACAGAATATACAGAACGCGAGTAATAAAAAGCTCTAAACAATAGTCGAATCTCTCCTGGCGAGGCCTCATTAAAATTTCCAACAGCTGTACTTGAAAATACCGAAATCCTATACAGAATCCAGCAGCTCGTGCAGCGCAACAAAAAGCGGCGTCGCTCTCACCCCCTCCGCATTTAAAACATTAAACATCCCCTGCCAGGCGCAAAACTCGCGCGCCGGTTATCAAACGACGCGCTTTCAACGCCAACTTCTCTTTCTGCCAACCGAGAGAGAGCGAAATCACCCTCCAACTCGAAGCGCAGCAGCGGAATTGAGAGAGAAACTCGGCTTCCCCTCGAGGGCGCGAGCGGAGCGTTTCAATTAGTAATTAAAACGTGCCTTCTCTCTCTCTCTCTCTCTCTCTCTCTCTCTCTCCCTCACTCCAACCCCGGCACGAGGACGACGACGTGTATACCGGGGCGCTGGCGCGCAAGTTTGGCTGGCTTGATGCCGCTATTTTGAGATTTGATAGCTTCTAAGCGGATTACCAGACGACCTCTCTCTCTCTCTCACTCGACGTTGTACACGACGCGACGGATGTTTAAAATCGCGTTTAGGAACTGGCGCGCACGGAAGGGTTGCCCTTTGTTCGACAAAGGGGTATATCGTATTTTTTCCTCTTTTGAGACACCTCACAGCGTATAACGCAGGTTGTTATTATAACGAGCGACGTGAAATATTATACATGCGTATACGAATTTGCACTGGCTGCTAATTTTCCGTCTCCAGCCATCTTGTAAATTAATTAACGCGCGCCGCCCTAACGAGATCAGAGGTGTCGGCGAGGCGCGCGCGTGAGAGAGAGTGCGAGAAGGAGGAGAACTGTACTCAAGTGCCCTTCTGCAAGACCGACACGACGAGGCGGCTGAATTAGTTTCGAGCTTGCGGAGTTTTGATGCGCGCTACTGAGCTTTGTATTGTGATGGATTTTCATTTGATTAAATACTACAACTCGTTGGCGTACTAATTTATAATAAACATTTTCCAAAGAACACTGCCGCGCTTAGTACATACCATAGAGAAAAAAAATTTTTAAGCACCTCTCACGCACTCACGGGCTCTCAAGCTCGCTCTTTTGTCGCCCGACGGTCTGCAACAACCCCTTCGCGCCGGTGCCTCTAGCGCAAAGCCCCCGCGTCACTCGCTTACATAATGCAGCCACTTTAATTAAAATAAATTACACCCTATCCCCGGTCGGCGCGCTTTTTTTCGCGGCGTTTTTTTTTTTTTTTTTTTTTTTCGCTCTCACGCACACCCCCCGTCGGAGTACCACTTTCGCGCCAGAGTCTATATGCCGTTGCTCTCTTTTTTTTTCACTAAACGCGCGTCAAAAGATCGCCCCGCGCTGAAAGCGATAGCCTTTTAAATATATATATATATATATTTTTTTTCAAAGAGCTGCAGCGCCGCATACAATCACGGATATTGGATCTCGCTACTGCGCTGCGCTTAGACACACACACAAACGGGAGAGCTTTTTCACGTGTGCAAGCCGGGCGCGCTAGTCGCTAATTAATATTCCGACTGGCGTGTAGTAGTAGCAGTCTGCGGCTTCGAAGCCGCAACGCGAAAGTCCCTTTTACTCGGGACGTCGGGTTTATTTGCACTTTATCCGGGATTTAATTTACCGAGCGACGACGCCGTCGCGCTGCTGATGGGATTAAAAGATATAAAAGAGAGAGCGAGAGCGCTATGAGGGTGTACGCGGCGGACGAGGGATGAAAAAAAAAAGAGCGAGGCGGGGAGAGATAAAGGAAGCGCTAGAGCATCGCGAGAGGGATGAAAATTTTTCTTCGAATTTAATAAATGCTCGGCCGGCCGAGAGAAAGAGTTCCTTTGCTCCTCTTCACGTCGAGCTTCGTTAGGACGGCGTTCGAGGGCTCTCCTAATTGAGCGGTAATTCGATAGCGCGCGGCGACTTTGCCTCTTCGAAAATTAAAACAATCATCGCGCTATTTTTCTTTTCGAGCTTGCGATGGAAAAAGAAACTGAGAGTATAACAATAAACGCAACAAAGCCAGGGGGAAAAATCGTGGACACAAAAGACCGGGGAAAGAAGCAGCCGTCGGATTGGAAAATGGCTCTCGCGGCTATATGCACTGACCGGCGTCGGTCCGGATAATCGATAATCGCGTCGAACAATCGATCGCGCGTCCTCTTTTTTTCATCCGCGTTCGCGCGGTGATTGACACGCGCGAGAGAGCTAAAAGTGCACGGTCGCCGCGTTTTTTTTTTCACTCTCGCGCTGCACACATATGCTGTGAAAGCGCAGTCCGACCGATACTTACCTTTGTTTCGCGCGCCTTTTTCGCACCCTCTTTACGCTCGCGGTCGCTATATGGCTTTTTTTACGCGCAGCGCAGCAGTTTGTCCGCCGAAGCTTTTCATTTCGCGTATAATGAAAGGAGTGAACACGCGTCGCTTTTTGCTTTCCACCGGTCTCTGCAGTGGATTTTTACGTCGTTAATTTTGCATTCGAGCGATGTAAAATCCAGCCGCGTAGGATGTACAAGATACAGCGCGAATTTAACACGTCCTTAATCTCTCCTTCGGGGGAAACGTCGTGGAGAAACACGGAAGGCAAGAGGGCTGTAAATAAAAGGGAAATAAAATTGCGCTCTGGCTCTCGGCGATATTTTCGCGCTTCCTCTCCCTCCCTTACGTTCCATCAAACAAAAGTGATTCCCCTCGTAAAAGGCGCGGCGAATCTCACCCCCGCCTCTCTCTCTCTCTCTCTCTCTCTCTCTCTCACGACGTATTTACTGTCCGAAGAGCAGCAGCAGCAGCAGCTTCGAGATGAAAGTGCAAAGTGAACCATTCTCTCTCTCTCTCTCTCTCTCCCGGACCTCTTTTATACGTCCCTTCTCGTTTTCCCGAGCGAAGAGTGGAGAGAGAGAGAGAAAAGAATCGAAGCGCGAGCGAGCTCTAATACACAGAGAGCAGAGAGCGAGAGAAATATTTCTCACCACCGTCGGATGCTTCAAGCCAGACTCGCTCTGTGCAGCGCGAATAACGATCATACTCGAGAGACAGAGGGCCGAGCTACCGACGCCTTCTCGACCTCTTTCTACTCTGCTATCTCGTCAGTGAGCTAAGAGCTTGCGCGTCTGTCTTTCTCCCGAGCTTTTCGACGCCTGGCAGATTTTCGTACTGTGCTCGTTACACCTTGATTGTATCTTGTTTCGGAGGACTTGTTTCTTGAATTCCAGAGTATCACGAGCTACTTTTCGAATTCGCAACGACGTAATCGCTCAAAGCGAACGCGCAAATAATCCTCGCAACATTAACAAACGAGAAAATAAACCCCCTCGCGTTTACACCCTCCCTGAAATGCCTCAAAAGCAGGAGAGAAACCTCCTTTCAAAGAAAAGCAGAAGCGGCTAAAAACTTCTCTCTCCGCAGCTCAGAGAAACATTCTCTTCAATACACTTCTGCTCTCAATTTCCTAGCAGCTCCCGGTCGATCCTCGCGCGCGAGATTCCAAAGGAAAGGCTCCTAGCTCTCTCTCTCTCTCTCTCTCTCTCTCTCTCTCTCTCTCTCTATACAGCTCTCGAGCTCCTTGACAAGCACCGACTCCTTTCACGGCTGGCGGCGGAGGCGAATCGAGCGAAATCGGATTCCCCGGCACGTTGCCGGAAATGCCGAGACAAAATGAAATCGAACGCGAGAGAGAGAAAGCTCCTGGCTAGCTGTGTATAAGGGGAGGCGGGGGTGGAGGATGAAAGCCACAAAGAGGGGGAATTGCGTTCGACGAGCGCGCGAACGTGCGCGGAAATAACATTGACGATTTTCGAGCTTCTACTGATGGAAATGCATCGGTAACGTTTCTCGCCCGCTTGTGTGTGTGTGTGTGTGTGTGTGTTTACCGACTCTGACACGAGGGGAAGGGAAGTTTCACCGGAGAGACTTTATACATCGCGTATATAGACAGGAATGAGCGGTGAAAAGTTATTTCTCGCGCGCACGATGTGACGGCTGCGTATTGATAAAATTTACTCTCTCGGAGATAAGGTCGTCCGTTGAAACACGTCGCTATACTATATCGTCTGTTATACTGCAGGGCGTATCATGGGCGTAATTCCGATTTCTCCGCACGCCAGGGCGTGTGCACGATGAAGTTTTGATCGGCGCTGCATTATTTATGGGCATTTCCGTGAAATCGCCCCCGCCTTTAAAGCCTCGGGCGATGCTATAACGCGAGCCCAAGTGGGATGATGCTGTAGAGAGGCTCTATACACAGATATACAAAAGTCGTCGAGGTGTGGGTGAGCGATATGACGAGGGCTGTATATAGGCTCTTTACGGGATTGTTTTTTGAGTGCACTGTGCTCCCTAATACACAAGTGGAATAAGTATAATTTTTCGTATTCGTAGAAACGCGCAAGCCATCTCAGCCTCGTGCCATTATCATTCATATTTCAATTTCATGGCCCTCTGGTGCTGGAGCTTGCAAGCTCGCCTCCTCGGTCGGGAAGGAAGGAAGGAAGGAAGGAAGGAAGAAGCTCCGCCACAGCGCACCGCATAACGACTCGTCTGCGGCTATTACCAGCCGCGATATCTCGGATGAGGCTCTGCACCGTCCGCCCCCGATTATCAATCCGTAATAATTGCGCGTATTAAGCGCACGGCTAATTACCGGAGTAGCTGCAAGCTTCTCTCGGCAGGAATTGCCGCGTGAATTTACCGCGAGCTTCGTTATACAGTTATCGGTCGTTAGGCAACGTTTACGTACACGTGTATCAGAGTGCGAGACCGATTTAATTAGAGTTATCGAACTTTAACGCTCACCCCCGCGAAGTGAAACACGTGGAATAAAGCATTTCTCTTGGAAAAAAAAGAACTCCGCACTTTCCAATTAAGCCAACAGCCCGGGCTCTAATCCAGCTCTAAAAAGCTCTCGCTAAAGTGCGTACCTAAGAGAGAAAGAGAGCTCGATGATACGACGACTAAACGCGTTAACGCCCCGGACTTTTAATAAACGCGCCGCCGCCGCTGCTGCTAGAGCCGCTTTATAACCGCGAAAGCTCGTCGTCGTAGTCGTCGTTTTTGACGAGGGCAAGAGCAGAGTCTTTTACGGGTCCGTCGACGACGACGCAAACGACGCTTTTATATCTCCGCCGGCGGCCGCTTTAGCTCCGAGCGCGCGCGCGCGCGCTCACGTCGATCCGGTTACTACAAGGCGCTTATAGGTTGGCTCTGCGCGCGCTATACTATACTTTGCTCGCGTCGAGTAGCAGTAGCGGAGCTATAGCCCCTGAATAATCTGCTTTACGAGCTGAAATCGTACGAGAGAGAGCCGCTGTACTCATGGCTTTCTTGCTTCTTTTTTGCGACGAGGATTTGCTTTTTTGCGCGTCTTGGATTTACCCAACGATTTTTTTTCCCTGTACGCTTATTCTGAGAGGCGACCGAAATGCGTGCTTAGGTGAAATTCGTATTTTCGGAAGGAATAAGCTTCGTAATCCAATTACAGTTCGACTCGTAAAAACTCGGCATCGGATTTAGCTCTCCCTATATTATACGAGTAAGAAAATCTTTTTCTCTTTCCCGTGACGTTTCTCGCGCCGCGTAAATATTCCCCGCTCGTTTTATCGCTGGTTCAACGTGAGTTACGAGCTACGGCACGAATGGGAAACTCAATCCCGAGTACGATACATCACGAGCAGAAGACGCCCGCGTACACATATAGAAATCAATAAATAAATCATAACAATGGGAGATACGAGAAACACACACACACACACACACACACACACGGCGACCGCAATCTCTCTCCCTCTCGAGGATTCGAGAAGACGACGACGGAAGAGAGAAAGAGAAAGGCGAGAGATTAGGGGAGATAACGCGGGAGATAATGATGTCGAGCCGCGTCGCTGAGTGGCTGTAGCCCCACGCGCCGACGAGAAAAGGGATCGGGAGTATAATATAACAGAATGAGTCGGCGGGAATATAAGGGAGCTTTTAAGGCTCGTTCGCGAGAGGCGTTAGCCACTTCATCTCTCTCTCTCTCTCTCTCTCTCTCTCGCGCTCTCTTCTCTCTTCTCTTGCGTGTAGCACAGCGTATTATTTCGTGCTTTATGCCTTTCTATGGGCAATCGTCCGTTCCCTTTTAAACACGATTTCGGCTTTGCTCTTTCCTTTTTCTTCTCGACGCGCTGCTCTCGTCGGCTTTCTCGTATTGCTTTTAGCGTGAGACGCTCGGGTTTGGCATGTTATACGTTTCTTTTTTTACGGCTTTTGTTCTCGCGTGCTCTGGCAAATTACCTACGGTTTCGCTGCTCTGACACACGCGGTTCCCGAATACCTCACGTCGCGTCATCGCTTCATCGTTGTTTCCGTAAATTTTACATTCTCCCTAGATGTAGCGTAATAGATATCTCTCTATGCGCTTCTCTTTTTGTTTCTCTTAAAAAACACAGAGAGGCCCGCTATATAATCTACTATACATCTCTCTCTCCTTTGGCCTCGCTCCACAATGGCAGCCTCTTAACCGCATGAAATACACATATATATGTACAATACGCACACGGACACACGCACACACACCCACACAGTCGACTGCACAGACACAGGCTGTACAAATGTGACGATGAAAAGACGGGAGAGTATAAGCTGTGACAAGGGGGTGAGGGAGGATATCGGGAAGTAGAAAGAGAGAGAACAATACAAAGAGAGAGAGAAAAAAATGAAATGCGTAGTGATACTCACATGCCTCTCCTCCGATGGATTCAAACCTGCAACACAAAAGAGAAGAATCGCATGAGCTTTTCAGTCGTGGACGCACGTATGCGCGTAACATATACGTAGAAATATAGGGGGTCGAGCATCAATCCTCCTCTTTTTAATCATTATTCTCGTGTGTATCGGGGTGTGCATCCGTATGTGTACGCGTACATACGTATATACGTGCACTTGAGCATCGACAATGCGAGCGACGCATGAAAGAGGAAAGCACTCGACTATTTCGAAATCTTTTTACCTTCTTCTCCAGGGAGAGAAACGCGCTACGCGAAAAGTAATAGAAAAAGACGGCTGGAAAAATTGCGCGGGCGAATTCCGCAGCGCAACGCAGGCGTATACACGTGTGTATGTGTATAAAGAAAGAGAGCGTGTATACATTTTGTTCGCGAAATGCATGTCGAGATGCATGTTCTTTGAAAGTTTTTCTTTGTTAGGTCGAAAGCTGATGCTCCGCGTACACGAGCACTTTTTATCATTCGTATACATTTATCATCTCCGCTATATAATACAACTAGCAGCTGTCCGTCGGTATACGCCAGCAATTCATTTTGATTTTCATTTCGATCAAACATTAAAACATACCGAACTTTCGCACCTCGTCAAAGCGACCACCACGGTCCGTTCCTCCCAAAACATTTAGCTGGCGAAACAAAAGCTCTCTGCGACCGCATGCATATAAAAGACGGTATATACACAAACACAGGGTCGCTGAGCTGCTGCAGATATAAAGCCGTCGAGAGAGCAGAAACTCAAGGAAGAAGACGGATAAAGAGCCTCGGCGCATTCAGTCGCTCGGTAAAAAGAGGTAGGAAGAAGAGGAAGACGGCCAACTGTGTACACCGCCTGAACCGCAAGTTTGCTCAGGGCGAGCTTTCCGGCGTGTACACAGCCGGGAGGCAGCCCCCGGCTCATCCTCCTCTGCTCTTCGTAATAATCGGGAAATATGAGAAAATTCTTCGCCGCCGACGAGACGGCCCCATAACTCCGCGGTATGCCGAGAGAGAGAGAGAGAGAGAGAGAGAGAGAGAGAGAGAGAGAGAGAGGGAGAGAGAGGGAGAGAGAGAGATGGAAGGTATATTCCGAGTTGCGGGGTTTGTTATAACGGACGAGAAGAGAACGCCGAGATAGATCGGCTGTTTTGTAAGGAGAGCGATGATGCGAGCTGGATGCATAATTTATGAAGGGGGCGAAGCGTGGAATTAAGCTGAACTCTCGACAGAGGGCTTTATACCGCTCGCGTAATATTCAGTGTTTTCTTTCGAACGAACGAGCGAGAACACGCTTTTCGAAAAACAGATACTCTGAAAAAAGCTTGTAGAGCTTTTCTCCGTCCCCCTGGCTCTCGACTCTCTCCGCTCTTAGCGTCGCGCTTGATCTTCGTCCTCTTCACCCTCTACCGCGAAGTCCTTGTACATATTTACAGTCTAGCGGCGATACGCCCCCGCGATGTATGTGCGCGCTTCGTACGAAAGAGGGAGCGAGACCGGGTGCGTGACTTTTTGCACTTGGCGAGCGACGAGACTCGCGGCAGAGAGGGAGATTGAGACGTATACAGGGGTGGCTCTTCTGTGTGTTTCTCGAATTAATTTCGTGGTATTTGACGTCGGGGTTGTTTTCTCTTTTTTTTCCGAGGGGAAGATCGAGATTGCTTTTAGTTGATTCCAAATGACTTGCCCTTTCGCACGAAGACTGGTGATTATCGGTTCTCATTTTTTTCGGGTGTATCCGTTGTACAAATATCGTTTTTCAAAACGAACGTGTCGTCGATGTCACGAGCATATTTATTCACGCGATAAAGAAATGAGAAGAAGAATTAAGCAGCTCAAAAAGTCCACAGCAAACGGAAAAAAAGAAAACACGCGTTCGCGCGGAAGAGTTCGGTGAATTTTTCGCGAAAGTTGAAAAACGAGCCGAGAGAGAAAGAGGGAGAGAGAGAAAGGGAATAAAGGAGGAGTTACGCGGCGAGGATCGCTACATTATCCGGAAAAAGAAAATCACCGGATTCGAGCGCCGCCGGGAGAAAATATACCGGGGCACAAAGCTCTCGCTCTGACAATCGGATCCGCGTCGACGAGAGCTACATCCTCTTTTCCTCGCGGCTAGAGAGAAAGAGAGATAGAAAAATCCTGCGCGAAATGCCGATGCGCGCTTGGGTATATACTGTGCGATGTTTCTTCTACTCTCTGTCTCTTATTCTTCAGTTGCTGCTTTTTTACTGTGGATCGCGCTGATGTATCTTCTCGAGTATAAGCGCGACGTCTGCTTGTAAGTCAATTTTGCTAGAGGTACTTTTTTCTTTGTGAGATTTGCTGTGTGCTTATTCGTTTTTATTTCGTCCGTTCCATTTTTTTTAACGATGTAACTTTTAAAAGATGTACGTTATAGAAGCGTTCGTGTCTGATTGCAATGAGCGTTATGATGCTATAGTATACCGAAGACTAAAACTCGAGATCAAGTGCCTTTGCGGGAGTTTGTCTATAAAGTTTTGTGACAATCTACGATCGCACTAGCGGCGAATACCCGCCGCGCGCTAGTAGTTCCGTGCTCGTCCGCCAGGCGGACTCAGCAGTAGCGGAGCACGGCGTACCGGCGACTCGCAGCTCTTTCGTGTAGGAGCGAGTTGCGAGGGACGGTGTGCAACGTTCACGGCTTTTTGTCACAGGCTCACACTCGTGTAAGCCGCAGCAGTGAACTTGTGCCTTCGACTGGCAGGGTGCAACCTCCAGTCTCGGGTTAAGGGGTGCAACCCGAGTTGGCCGTCGGCTAAGTAACTTCCTGTTTTGCCGACAACCAGTACCGTACCGTTATTCTTACCCATAAGGGTATTAGACCGGCGACGGCCAGCTCTGGTAGGGAACCGCGATCCGATACTCATTTCATTGTCAATTCTATTGTACGAATAGTTCAAGTTAAACATTCTCTTCCAGGGATCCGGCCGACTCCATTGAAGTCGTCATCACCGAGTGATTATATTTGTATTTCTTATTTGTATCTATACTTTAGAATATATACTACTCTTAACTTGAATTATTGAGTCCTGGAAACGATATAGTGGTCCGAGTGCTTTACAGCTGTGGGGCGCAACCCGCGTGTGAAGTATGCCGCTCTATCGGCCACCTTATAGAACGGCCTACTCACAGCGTTGCAGTTTTATTGACAAACTATTCTGCGCAGATTTATTTCAGGCTCTCGCGTATCATCATTCATAACACGAGAGATACGAGCTGCGCAAAAATCACAAAAATCCGACCCACATTCCAACACCCGTTAATACGAATTTGAGCTTACCGCGAAAGACTGCTCCTCAAAAATCAATCAATCAGTCTGCCTCGACTCCATAAAACAAGTCGCTTCTCTCCGTCATCTTCGTCGTGTTTCGTTCTTCGAACAGTTATATACCTCCACAGCCTCGACCTCGTAAACGGACACACATACACATACACGAGCTCGGATCTATCTATCTCTCTTTCTCTTTCGCGCATAATTCTCCACTAAAACGCAAAGAGGTCGTTCCGCGGCGCGAGAGATACATCAACTGTCTATTTGGGAAATTGAAATAAGGCTGTGTCTGTCGTGTGCGAGTTGGGGGAAGGAGCTTTTACGACAAATACTAACCTCGGCTCGAGGCGCTTTATTTACGTCGGCGCGCGATCGTTCAGCACGATTCTTCTTCTTCTTCGTGTATATACACGAGAGAGATTTCAAGGAGACCGTGCGTGACTCGAGGTATATCGCGTGGAAGACTCTCTGCTCTTTTTTCCCTTTCCCGATTATGGGGTGGAGCTTTTTTCGAGCTTTTTACGCTGACGAGCGATGTCGTGCTTAATCAGCGGCGCTTGCGGCTCGCGTGATAATACCAGCAGGCGTTGTGCTAGTGTTGATTTCATCAGAAGGGGATTGAATTTTCGCTGTTTAGATTATACCGTTTTGCGCAGTTGTTTCTTTTTTTTTGTGATACGAGGCTCTTTTATGATTATGAATTAAACAAAGTATATAGCGGCTGTTCCATTATCTACTTATAACCAGCACTGCAGCGGTGCGGCAAGCTTTTATTTCCGTAAATTAAGGCATGACTTCGTAAAACACATCAGCGCGATAAAGCCCTCGAAGAAATACCCCGACAATTTGCATCGATCAGCATTGCGCGCAGCCAAGAATAACACAACGGAGCGCCGGTGGATCGAAAAATAAATTTGCATCCGCGCGCGCGCGCAGTTCACTGCAATCCGCTGCAATCTCATTAAAACGCAAAAAGCAGCAGCTCTCGGTCAAGAAAAAAAGAGAAAATGAAGAAGAAGCATCAGCAAGCAAGAAACATGGTGTAGCAACAAAGTCGGCGAGTCGATATTTAATCCCATCTTACACAGTGGTAGTAGCGGCGGCGGCAGCAACAGTAGTGTCCGTATAATCACTTAACATCGTCGTAGCGCTGAACGAGCTCTCGGAGGCGAGCGTTAATGAATCACGCTGCCAGTCGATAATCGCGCAAAACTACCGGCAATCACGACGCCCGGCGACATCGCTCTCGCTCGCTCACTCTCTCTCTCTCTCTCTCTCCGAAAGTGGATACACGCTCCCTCCGGGGGCTTAATGACTCGACAACGATCGCAATAATGCAGCTGCCGCGCGCTGGCCCGGCTTGTTTAACTCGTCGGCGTATCGAACAGTGCGCTGAGGAGGAGGGAGAGGAGAGAGAGAGAGAGAGAGAGAGAGAGAGAGAGAGAGAGAGAGAGAGAGAGAGAGGCAGCGGCGTGCTTCATTACCGCGCGCAGCCAAGAGGAGCTCGAGCTGATGCTCCGGTGCGAGTTAGTTTGTAAATTGGAGAGGAGGTGGTGAGCACTGCTGCCGCCGTTGTTAATGGTGCGCGAGGGACTTTTTTTGCGGTAGTTTTGAGTAGTTGCCGAGGGCGCGTGTACGTTGGAGTTTTTTTTCTCAAATTTCTGTTTGAAAATGCTGTTAGGCGGTGGGTACGGAGAGACACGAGAAAATTGATCGAACACAAAGTTTATCTCGCGCGGACAATGAGCCGGGGAGATGAAGAAAGAAAACGAGACTCGGGGGAGAGAGACGGTCACAGAGCAGTAGGCAGATGTATAAGGAGCTAGAAGCCAGAGCGAACGAGAGAGATAAAAGCGAAGCGACGCGAGCGAGAAGGACAGTCGGAAGCGCCCTCGTGTCGAGAGGAGATTCCGAGAGTTCTCGTCGGACGGGAAGAACCGAGCGAGCGAGTGAGAGAGAGAAGCGAAAACCCTCCTCCAAGGTACTCGAGACTTTGTCAGCGTTCCTCGGCTGGCTGGACAAGTGCGAACGCTCTACTCTCTCCCTTCCGCTACTCGTATATCGTCTTCACGAGGAAACAAGGATGTATATACGTATACCGTTGGATCGCGTTGGTCTGCGTGCATTATACACGGAGGAGGGAGAGGAATATAACGATACAGAGAGAGAGAGAGAGAGAGAGAGAGGGAGAGGGAGTGGAGGAGAATCGAGGTCGCGCCGCTGCAATCTTGACGGAAATTATTCACAGCTCGTTTGAAATGTCGTTTGCACGTTCGTTTGTTTAATCGCCCCCCTCTCACTCCGCTGCGTGCATTTTCGAGCGCAAAAAGCTCTCTCCTCTTCGTGTGCAATTAGTCTGCGGCCCGATCAATGGGGCTCTATTTTTGGCGGTCAATGACTGCGCGGTCTATGTACATATAGATGAGAAACGATTGGTAGCGAACGAGAAAAATCGAGGTAATCGAAACAAAAATTGGACAATCGAAAATAATCGAGTGGCCGGGGTTCCCTTTTAAAACGATAACAATTTCGGATACCGCGCACAACGCAGCGAAAACACGAGCGAAAAAGGAAACTGTAAATATTGCTTTTTCCAAGGCTTTTTCCATTTCTTTCTCTCTCTTTCTCTCTCTCTCTCTCTCTCTCTCTCTCTCTCTCTCTCTCGTGCACGCGTTCGTAAATCATTTATCCCGCTCTCGTCGTCCCACCGGGGGGTATAGCGGTTATTGCGCGACAGCGGAGAAGCGCGATGGGATTGTTACAAGTTTTATTTTTATCTACAGTCAGAGAAGAGCTCCTTTCTGAATATATTTAGTCTATCTCGTAATAAGTGCATTCCACAGAGCAGCAGCAGTGGAGATATCAGCGCAGAGCGAAAGCCAAACAAAAAAGAAACTCCAGACAAGATAAAACGAAACACTCTCGAAAGGCGACACTGTGAAACGTCTCCTCCTGATTACTTTGTAGAGGCAGCAGCATATATAGCAGCAGCGAGGACGACGACGACGACGACGACGGCTCCGATTGCGGCGCGCCAGATAAGTGTCCGCGGAAGTGGCGATCATTGGCCGTTCGCCGAATGAGTCGAGAGAGAGGGTCGGGCTCGTTGTGTCAAAGAGACGACGTGTGTAAGTGATCGTGTAACGCGATTTGCGGACGACCACCGGAGGACGTAATGATTAGAGCTTCTGGCTTTCGTGCGTCAATTTCGACTCGAGAGGAGGTGCTATTAGTTTTATTGATTGTTAGATGAAGAATTGGGAGTTGAACCTGAGGTCATTGCTTTGCGCTCGGTATGAAATTTCTGCTTGATGTCGAATTGTATTTCAAGATATTTTTGACGTAAAGCAAAATCCGTTTCAGAAGATAGACTCCCAGTTCAATTATAGGCGGCATTTAAATATTCAACGTCTCTCTGCTATCTCTATTTTCGCGGAGGAAGAGAAAAAAGTACAGCTGAGCAATCTGGTTTCCGGTGACAATTAACAGACCGGTATATATTTCTAAGAATTCGGTTGGGCTATTTGCACGGCTATATTCTCGGAACTCGTGCATCTTTGAGCAGTCTGTATAAGCATCTTGGTTCAGGAATAGGGTTAAGTGGTAACATTGTTTCCGAACGAGAGCTTTTTAGCTGCCAAAAAGGCTGCATTATAGTTTTACTTTCTTCAAGTCCATTTGCCACAGAAGTTTTTTAAAACGACTTTTGCTATTTCTCGACCCCAAAAAATCCAAATGCATTGCTCGACGTTGTTGAAACTATTCATAAATAGTGTCATCTCTTTATTAAAAAAAAAAAAGTCTTACAAAATAGTAAAAAGTGTTAAGCGTATAGATATAGGTACGAGGAAGAAGAAATAGAGAGTATAGGTAAAGTCTTGGTTAAGGCTCACCACCGTTAGATTTGAGATCATCGGGTTGACCCCTGTGTAGCTCAGGTTTGGCGAGCATGTTGAGCGGGTGAGCCGAGCCGGCTGGTGCCGCAGCAGCACCTGGCGGCAGACCCAGACCCAACAGTGCAGCCGACGCAGATGTTGGAACAGGTAGGCCACCTCCTGGGCCGAGACCAGGCAGACCCGGTAGTCCGGGGTGTGGTCCCATTGCTGCACCAGGTGGAAGCTGTTGTGCGTGCATCTGTTGCAATAGCCTAGGTAGATCTGGCCTTTGTTGCTGTAAAAGAGAAATTTTTTACAAGGTTAGATGAATCGTATATATATTTTTTTTCCAAAGTTTCGAGTTTCAAAAGAGCCGGTTTCAACTAAATCGGATTCTCTCTCCGATTCGCGGAAAAGCAGAGCTCACTGGAAAATATTTATATAGACTCGAGTGAGAGTACTGCGCGGCGCACAGAATGATACGGGCAAAAATATTCATATCGCGTTCCACGAGCGCTAGTTTCGTGTTTGTCGACACTTTCTACGCAGTATTTCGCGCTCTCTCCTATATACAGTTTCCCCAAGCACCGCTTTTTTTTTCTCGCGCGTATCCCGACGCGTTAAATATTTTATTCCCGCTTTAGCGGAAAAATCCGCAATCGAATACACGCGCACGCATTGTCATCGCAAAATTTTTTCGTCGCATACGTACGCCGATTCCGTCGAGCGCATGTATAACGATCGAGAGGCGCGATTAAAAATAAAAAATCGGGGATTAGAATAGCCGCATAAAAAAAAAAACCTCGTCCGCGTATATATTCCAGGAAAGCTCGCAAGCGTGATGGGAATTAAAATTCATCGCTCCTATTTCCGCGCGCCGTCGTCCATTAAACTCGCAGTGCAGTGCGGCTATATGCTAAAGCGCAAGCTCTAAAAAGAAAGAACCGATCGCATTATCAAACAAAGAAGCTCGCGGTGAGCAAAAAAAGATGACTGCCGTATAAATTACAATTATCGCCTCGTTAAAAGCTCCGCGGCCTTTGGCGGGACGAGCTTTCAAAATAAAGCTCAGCTCTACTCTGAAAAGTTTTGAAAAAAACGCGATTCATATAGGCGCGTATACACAAGCGAGAAACGTCGGCGCATAAAAAGCGGTGGTGGATTGAAAGAGCTGTGGGAATAAATAAATAGAAGCGCATGCAGCACACACGAGACGTCGGAAATATTTAGAGAGTCCCTAAAAAGAGAGAAGAGTCGCTCTTTGCGCGCGTGCACGTAGATTGCGAAATTCCTCGCGGTGAGCGGTGCAGTATAGCCCCCGACTCCCGCGTTAATTCCGCTCCGCAGGATTATACGTGTGCCCGGGCTTTTCTCTCTCTAGCATTTTTTTTTTTTTGCAGCTTCGCCCGGCAAGAGATCCTTTTTTCCCCTCTCCCTCTTTTTTTTTGTCGGTCGCGGCCATTTCGCCGCGCATTACCCTCTCGGCCGCAAATAAAATTATTTATTCGTCCATTCGCTGCTGCGTCCGCCCGATGGGGTATGCATCCCACGCAAGATGCTCTCCACTTTTCGCGCTCGCGCGCTCGCGCTCTCTTCATTTATATTTTACCTCGCGGCGAGTAGCACGTCGCTAAATGTCAGAGGCTAATGATCCATTTTCTCCCCGTTTTCTATTTCGAATCCTGTGTCGCCCAATATCTTTTTCATTTAATATCTCATATTTATAATTTATTATTTTTGTCTATCTTTTCTTTGTTACTTGCTCTTCCCCTTTATATTGCTTCTTTGCTTCCGTTATACTTCTCCCCTTTTTCCCTCTTCTACTCGGTCATACTTATGAGTGTCGAGTGTATTTGTTGTCGGGAGCTGGACATGTGCTGTGTTCGCGCTCGATATCGTTAAAAAAAATATATATAATAAAAGGAGAACGAGGGCTTGCTGCTGGTAGCCAGGCGTAGGTGTCGAGCTTTCTATGCGGAACAACTCGTCGATGGGGAAATGTTCGCTCGCTTTTTTTTTTTTTTTTTTAATATAATCGTTGTTTTTGCCAGCTTCGCGCTCAAAGCAATACACTACATACTGCAGTCGAGGTGGTGTGGAGGGGGGGGAGGATTTGTGTGCGAAAGGGATTTAGGAATTGCCGGCTTTGGGCTCTCGTTGATTAATTTACCAAATCGGCCTTTAACAAGTGTCGGCTCTCTCGTTTCGGGAAATTAACGGCGGTGCACGATTATCATCCTAAATAATAGTAATGATCCCGAGACGAGCTGATAATACACGTGCGCGACGAAGCTCATAAATCACGTGCGCAAACTTCGAGGCAAGAAATAAGCCCTCATCACGCGCGCGCTCAGCGTAAACGCGGAAAAGGCACAAAAAGGACAATCCATACGTAATGCGCTCAGCTTCTTCTTCTCCTTACAAGAGCTTTCTTCACCCACGTATACGCATATACGCACTTACACATACACGACAGAGTACGGAAGGGCTCTAAAACGGTACACACAATGTAATTTTCATTTTGACGAGGCAATCGGGCTCAGGCAGCGCAGCTCGTTCTCGCATAATTGCACACAAGCCTTGCGGGAAAATTATGCTCGCGCAGCGCAAAACAAATCGTAAAGTGGCCGCGCCGGCGCGTAGTTGCGAGAGAGAGAGAGAGAGAGAAGAGTTGCTGGAGTGGAAGGGAGAGAGAGGCGATGAAGAGGGCGGAATATTCCCGGGGAGTAGTTTGCCGAGATAATTAAATGGCTTAACGATATAATAACCCCGCCGCCGCTGCCGCTTGCTCAACCGGCCGAGATACACGTCCACACCTATATGTAGATACGGGAGAGCTGCTCGCGTATAATATACAGGTGCGGTGAATTTATACAAGTATGTATACACACAGAGTAGACGCCGCGCTGCTACGCTTTTCGGTTATGTGATCATGTTCTGATATTGTTTGCATCGACTTTTCGGAAAATTAATATTCTCTATAATGAGCTTGCGTGCTTATATCTTCTCTCGTAGGCGTTGTTATCGGCCGGTCCAGCTTCGTCGACGTCGACGTCGTCGAAGCGTTAATATATAATACTAGGACAGAAAGAGGGTAACGCTCGTCGATGCGCGAAGCGTAATTAGGTCCCCTCATCGCGGTGGAAGAATCGCAAGCCGTATAATTCCTCCTCGATTATCATGGGCGATAATTATGAACATTTTTGCCCCTCTTTTCCCTCGTTTTCCACGAATCCGCGCGAGGCACTAAGTTACGCTCGGTGATTCGTCGTTTCGAACGCGCGCTTCCGTGGAGAATTTTCAAATGACGGTGTGTTTGAGCTTTGATCGCTTATTGTGCTATTATTCCGGCATTTGGAGACTGTTATATACATGAATTACACCGAAAACGTATTGAGTCACTTCCGGAAGCCGAGCAGCGGCAGGAAAAACAACGCCTGCGAAGCGCTTGGGGCTTCCCTACACAGCACGTCTCACTTTCCCCGGAATTTCGGTGCGACCGCGTTTGCCGGTTAACCCCGAACGGCATCTGGCGGTGCGGTTCGAGATATGCTCACATGCACACGCGTCTCGCCGATTTCTTCGTTCGATTGCGCGAGTGCGAGGATTTATTATTACGAGCTGAGATCGGGTGTTGCGGAATTCGAAGGCTGGAATTGTTCGTGGATGGGGTGATAATCGTCGAGCGTTCGATCATTGTCGAGAGGAGAAGGAGAAGGAGGAGGGTATAATCGATGGTTTTCCTTTTTGCGTAGCTGTTCGGTATAATTTGCCGCTCTATTCCACTTTAATTAATCAGATTTCGCACCGTGCTGCTAATTATCAGATTCATCGCGTTTAATTAAGATTCTATACACTTTGAAATAAAACTGTGCCGACGGCACTGGGAGATCTAATTAACGCTAATTGATAATAAACCGACAGCACTGCGCTCTCACAAGGCTAATTTAAAATCTCGGCGTTATGCAAAAAGTTCCCTCGATATTAATATAAAATGCGCGCACGTATACTCAGCAAAAGCAAATCGTCGGTACACACACATATTCCTCCCGCAGCGTAGCAGCATCAACCGCCTAATACATTTTTCATCGCGAGTCGTCGTCGTTGGCAGCAACATCGCGCAAAGCCCGCACGCATACATGCATAATGCAATGCAAAGGTGGTCTCGCGCATTCGCGGCGTATAACGAGCATCACGTACATGGACGCACACACACACACACACGGGGAAAAACAAAAGCTCCGCAGCGCATCAGACACACGTTCCGCAAACTCCCCCCCCCCTCTCTCTCTCTCTCTCTCGCACAAGAGAGAATATGCGATTAAGCCGTTTCCGCGACGTTAGCCTCCGCTCTCTTGGCATTAGTCGATGCGCGCCGGCGTGTTCTCTCTCTTTCTCCCTCGGAAGCAATTCCGTGCGCGCGATACAGGCGCTGGAATAAGTTCCACTTATTCGCTGAATGCGACGGCCCCAAGGGTATCTCTCTCCTCTTTCCTCTTCGGTCGCAGAGCTGTATATATTTCCTAGTCGAGAAACTGCATCTTCGGAGAGAGCAGCCAAGATAAAGGGAAAAGAGAGAGATACGGAGTGGTTGTAAAGTAGATAGGTATATATATACACTGGGTTGGCTCGGCAGGGAAAAAGAATGATTGGATGCGCCGCGGAATTTATATATTCGAATGAGTATTCTCTCCTTTCGTCTTCTTCTTCCTCCTCCTACTCCATCTTCTCGTCCGCTAATTCAAATAAGATTTCGTTTGTCGAAATGAAATTTCGCTGCGTTAAGAGCGACAGAGTCGGTTTTATACAATACACGCGCGAAATTGCATCTGCGAGATGAAAAAGTAAATGCGGAAAAGGAATTTTAAGAGTTGGCTCGCTCTTGGAATAACGAGATATTATATTGCTTAACGAGACGCAATCAGAGCTACCGAAGCCGATCGGCAATTAGCGGCTCAATTTTAAGTCGATTATACCCACGGTACATAAACTATACTTTGTCGCTGTTATATCCTCTGCGGTTGCGTAATTCACAGACGGATCTCGGAAAAAGGCTAATGGACTTTCTTAAAACGCCGGTAAATTATTGCCGCACTTCATCAATCCGTTTCACTGCAACTCGAGCGAAAATAAACAAGTCGCTTTATAACCGCTACTCTCGCTACAAGGCGCTGAGAGAGAAAAGCGAAGACGAAGCGAGCAAAAATGGGAAAAGATCCAATTGGTAGAGGAGAGAGATGGAAGCGCCTGCAGCTAGACCAGCTCTTTCTCTCGTTGTGAATCTCGTTTTTCCGAGTTGAGTTTTCTTCCCGTCGCTAAAGGCAGAGGAGAAAAAGCCAGTGCAGGAGACAGACGGACGGAGATGGATATACAGCGTGCGGAAAGGACGAGAGAGATGCGGAAAGTACACGCGCGAGAGGCGAGTGACACGGCGATTCAGCGAGCGAGCTCATTGTGTTGCTTGCGTTTATTTTTTGTTTCTCCGCACTGCAGCTGTAAGTATTATATACACCGGTGCATCCGCGATGATATTTATGGATGGGAAAATGTCCCGTTGATCGTTCATTTTAAAAACCGCGTAATAAAATCGATCTCGCGAATACAGGTTTACGGCACCTGCACCGAGGAAAAAATAAACAGATATGAGGCTAGAGTGGGTCAAAGGTTGAGGAAGACGAGGCAGAGGCGAACGACGACGAGGAGGAGAAACCTCATAATCCTGCTAAGGATTTGCCGCACGTAGGCGACGTCGTCGTCGCGCGCGGATTCTGTAGGCTATATAGATACGATCTTGCGAGCGCGAAGTTCCAGCTTGCTATTTGTCTGTCTCCGTCTCTCGCCGCCCCCGTCACTGTCAGGGCCAAGAAAGAGAGGGAGAGAGAGAGAGAGAGACGGAGTCAGTCGAAGCGCGGCAGCAGCCGCGGGGGTAAAGGAATGCTGATTAGTCGGTGCTTCTGCGCCATAACACTATAACTTATCCGAGCGCAAGCGAAGGAAGGAAAGGGAAGATTGCGAGAGACGAGGATTATATACCAGGAGGGGGAGGGAGCAAGACTGCTCCCCGCTATCTGTCCTTATCAATTCCACTTCGTGTTCCTCGGCGAGCTGCCGGCGCTTCTGTTGGGAGGATAAGAGCAAGAGCCGTACGCGCGCGCGCTCGGGTGTGGGAGGGAAAAGGAGCGAGAGAGAGAACGGAAGGAGGAAGAGAGGCGGAAGACGATGCGGTGGGCTGAGGAAAGCCGGCGGCTTAATAGGGAGGAAATTGAGTGCTCGAGCAATATTGAAGGAGGATTCGGGATTCGGGGGGATGAGGGGGATCTCCCTTTCTCCCTTTCTCTCTCTCTCTCTCTCTCTCTCTCTCTCTCTCTCTTGCCAGCTCCTTCTGAATCGGGTACAAGAGAGATAGAACGTATCCGTCTACGTCCGCTTTCGAATTCCTCGAGCGTGCACGTCTACTGCTGCTGCTGCTGCTGCTGCTGCTTCCTAATACCCCCAGCACTATACTACCACCGCCGCCGAGCAGCTCAACGCGATCAGCGGTTCTCAATCGCGCCAAGTACCCTAACTATATTTTGCCGGCGTAATACACGTGGGAAGAGCAGCGGCAGCCGCGGTGAATACACAAGCCGTTTCTGCGCACACGTACACGTACACATATAGGTATACGCAGTAGTGTAGCATTGCAGCTTGAATCTCCTTGTTTTAGCTGGTCTAGACGTCGTCGACGGCTGGAAGCCGATAGATGTGTCGAGAGGTATATCAGATGGGAATTATTGACTTTGAGAGGGAGAGAGAGCGGGGGCGTGTCGTGTGTAGCACACACACGGGGGAGACGTGATTCGGCAATTGCTCGAGGTGTCGACGCGTGAGCTGTGATGCTGCTGCTGCTAATTTAATGGAAAACCGAATGGGAAGGATTCCGATCGATGTGCATGTTACACATTACACACTCTGGGTGTACGGTATGCAAATGAATCGGGAATTTCGGTTTTATCATACAATGCAGCGGCTGCAATTTCGTTCGTATGAAAAATTCGATTATCGCCCGATATTGCGTGGTATTTCAAAAATATCCGTAAAATTTTATAATCGACAGCGGATATGCATATTTTTGTAGCCAGATTTTTTTTTATCGCTTCACTGCGCGCATTACGAATCGATTGAATTATTCGGAGCACGTTTGAGACGCTAAATACAGCGTCGCATACACGCGAAAACGTTCGACGTTTAACGGACAGCTTATGATCCCTCATCGTGTATAATGCGCATCAGATATCCAGCAGATTGGGGTGAAATTGACAATCGAATTCGATATACATTCGCGGCAGAGATATAGAGAGCAGCTGTGCGTAGAGGCCGGAAGATAGATACACGTATGTTACGTGATTGATATACTCACTCCAATGATTGCGTTGAGCTCGGTCATGGTGACTTGCTTCGCCCTGTCGACGGCCGTTGCGACTTGCTGCTGATGCTCCTGCGAGAGAAACGGCAGGATCTGAGCGATGATGGCGTTCAGTCTCTTCGCTATTTCCGTCTGCAATCAGAGAAACGACAAATTAGTCCCATAAGCTCGCTCTCGGTCTCCCGAGAAATTTATACACGTACATTGTAAGGTAACGCGTATGTGTGCGAAAGAGGGTAGAGTTATAGGTGTGTTTAACCGTTAAATTAATCTCGGTGTTTGCGAGGACAAGATTGTTCAGAAAGCTACTCAGATTGTTTTTATTTACCGTTATATTATTAGTAAATTTTAAGTTTATTTACAACTTTGTAAAAAGCGCAGACCGATCGCGCATAAGCATAAACCAATTCATTATTCGAAACAAACTTCGTATCTTATACAAAACAGCGACCGAGGGCTATCCACTCCTGAAATCAGTTGATCACCCATCTTTGAAATCGATTTCATTTTAAGTGAAATCGGAAGAATCATCTAAAAATAAAGAAATCGGTGAAATCACTCTTGGAAAGTGCAATCGCGAAATCGCTCCAAACGGCTGGCGCTAGGAGTGGTGTGGGAGGAGCGGCGCGCGAGAAGCGTTCGGCGGCGTGTCGCGTGAGCGTCGAAGTCGAGCGACGATTCGCAGAAACCTGCGGATTTTTTTGAAGGGTGCGAAGATAAGCTAGCTGCAGTAAGCGCGAGCCTCGGCGCCAGATCTCGGAAATGCGTCCACTAAAATCGATACCTCGAAAAAAGTGTCAGTTGCTTTTCATCTCTCGTGGAGTATAGATGTATAAATACGCGTTGATTGCGGTTGGATAGTGCGTTCTTATAACAACGGTAAGTTATTGTTTGTTTACAAATATTCATGAACGTTTACGTTTATCCAACTCGGCATCCAGTCCAATGGAGGGTCCAATCTCGGCTCCAATAATAACACGAACGTCAGTGTCGTTACACCAAAGGCAACACCAATAAACTACTTTTGGGATGTATTGGAAACAGAAAACAAAGTCAGTATTCCGAGTTACGTTAAAAATATTTGTAAACTGAGTAACTTAGACAAACCAGCGACATTCAAATTTATTACGGATGAAACAATCAAAGAATTAGAAAATTTTGCTCGCACCTCTATGCACGTAATGCTTGATTGTAGTTCGTAAGTCATCGATATGTTGGTTATTAAATAATAATACACATAGTTTAAGTAGCGACAGATTACAGCGAGTGAAAGATTGCGAAATAAATAAATTAAAGAAAGATAATCATAAACGTAATGTAATTAGTTATACAAAAAAATGTGACGAAATTCACGTAGGCGAGTATTGTTTATTTAAAAGAAGGACCAAAACTCTAAATGTTACTTAGGATTAGTTCTTCACTTTGCATTCATGGCAGGGAAAAATTGGAAAAGTATACAGAGTACTCGAGTGACTATGCGAAAGTTTCTAACAATTCCAAATCTATTGGTGTATTATGTCAGTGGTACACCATAAAAAATACAAATGTTTTGACTACTGTTCCCATGGATGTTCATGGTTACATAAATATTGAAGAATATGTATTGACTGTACCACCACCTAATATCGAAAATGACAATTTAATGTTCGAAAGTAATGTATTTAAACAAATAAAAAAATATTTCTAACAAAATTCTTTATTTGACTAAATAAAAAAATATTTCTAACATTTTCTCCGTGTATTTACTATGTCCTATATACTTATAGTTATAACGTTTGCTTTTGAATTAACTTGATAAATAAAAAACAAGCTCAAGAATATTTATTTTATTCCATTTAAAATTGAATTTATTTGATGAAATCGATTTCATCGTGCTTATTGAAATCGCCAGAAATCGCTAAAAAAATGTCCATGTGAAGTCACATTGAAATCGCAGTGAAATCGCCTAAGATGTGCAATCACTTAAGCACTTTTTTTTTTGAGTGGTTAGCCCCTCTACAGCGACCTTAGCGAAGACTCGAGCAGTTAAAACGTGAGCGGCCCAAGCAGGACCAACATAAGGCAACTTTGGTATGCTTTGCACACCACTATATCTAGCCTCGGCATTCGGATTAAGATAAAAGGAAATGAAAAAGTGCCTATGCGCCACCTATCATCACTAGCCAGAGACTAGTGAGAAAGCTCAGGCGGTGCCGGTGGGGGTAAGCCGGCCAGTCTAACACTATTTTGCTTTACAGCTACTTGATGCCATTCATTTCACGCTGTACACAATTTCGAAGTTTACACCTTATACATCGCTAAAAAAAAAAACCGGAAAATACACAACATCACACAGTGGCCGTATCGGAGGGCGTGTTTACGACGCTTCGGAAGTGCCCGAAGCTGCAACACAAAACGTCCTGGTGAAGGAATTGAATTAAATTTGCGCTCGCGGCGGTTCAATCATGCGACGGAAAGCGAGTTTGATTGACCCACTATGTACCGCACACAGCCGCTCTGCAGAAGCACAAATATTTTCCCAGTCGTTTCCAATCAGCAACAAGGAAAAAAATATGAAATGGCGCAAAATATACGGTGGGGGCGTGTTTTTTTCGAAAGCTCGCGTGCGCGCAGATGGGAAAAACACGCGAGAGCTAGCGTGTGTGTTTGCGAGAGCTTGCACGGAAAAATATGCGGACGATGAAGACGACGCGTGCTCGATGTTGTCGCTTTGAATTATTGTATGGAATGGATATTTTCATACGATATTCTTCTTATTTTAGTTTCGAGGAGAGGTTGATTGAATCGATTGTCGATTGCTCAGTTCCTCTAATAGAAACGCAGCTGCTCTTGCATAGGCGAATCAAACGTGAAATTATCGATATTGAATTATAATAGCGCGATAAATACACCACTCAGATAATAAATCAATACCCGCAGTCACACGCGCGACATCGTACTCTATCCGAACAGTCGATAAATCTCGAAACGATCTGCAGAGCAGCGCATTAATCTCGAAACAGATACGTTATACACGTTACAAATAACCGAATAAGGGGTCTAAAAATATCCCTCCGCAAAAAAAAACAAACTCCGCGCACACGCCTCAACAACCACGTAAACAACGCACTCAACCGAGCTAAATCTCCGCGGTCGTATACTCTCGTGAACACACACACGAGAAAAAGCTCCCTCTCCGGAGAGTGAGTCACGCACCGGCGCGCGAGTTCGTTATACCCGCGTCTAATTCAGTTAACGTCTTTTTTGCCTCTCTCTCTCTCTCTCTCTCTCTCTCTCTCTCTCTCCCTCTCTCTCGCTCCCGCTCTCGCATTATCGACTCGATATCGCGAAGCGGCGGCCGCGGACATAAATCCGATAAGTAGAATTAATCGCGCGCTTTAGCAGGAAGCAGTTTAACGCCTCGTGTTTCTCCGCGAGTAGCGCGCGATGTTAATCTATTCGGCGCGCCACTCTATTTATACGCATTGATTTACGTCCATTACGCGGTATATGTATACGCGAGTATGCATGAGCCCGAGTAGAGGAGGTGTAAATACGCGCGTTCCGCACGTGCGCGCGCGTACATAGCGTGCCTTTCACTGCACTGCATGTATAGTCTGCGTTGAAAGTCCTCTGTGTGCAGCTTTTATGCGTCGATGACGAAAAATTTCGACGTCACGTTATGCATCTTTGATAAATCATATAGCTATTATAAGCGCGGACTTTGAAAAAGTTTCACTCGAGCGTATAAATCTCGAAGATATACACGAGCCCGGAGAAATTGAATTTCAAACAGTTTTGTCAGACTTTTCACGAGCGATTCGCTTTTGGCACAGCCAGTACACAGAGCTGCGGTGCAGCGCGGCGCGTATCTATGCTAATTGAAATATCGTCGAGACTCTTGGCAGTCTTGGCTGAAGTCCGGCGGTCGCGTTCGCGCCAAGACGATATATTCGCGAGATATTTAGTAATTGATCGCGTCGGGAAATACAAACGCGATGCATCATTGGCATCGGTATATTCCGAAGCTCAACTATACACGACTGATATTTTACGTTCGAGTTTCGTAAGTGACATTCGATTGCGTAGAGTCGCACATCGCCGTCAAAACAAAGCGACGAAGCGGAGTAGGAGAGAGAGAGGTCTTCGGGAATAAAAATTCAATGCACCTCGCTCTCGGGGAAAAAGGAGATGAGATGTGTATGGGGGGAAGGCATCTTGGCATATAAATTCAGAGAGCTCGGGGAGGAGAGAGAAATATCTCCGGCTTTATATCTATTTGGCTTTTTATTCGATCGCAGGCGCTCTCGTTATACCCCCCGGAAAAAAGAGTAAGAAGAAGAGGAAGAAAAAGAGGAAGAAAAAGCGAGGATCTCGGGACCGAAGTGCAGGAAGAACATAAACACCGCCCGTGCACTTGTCGCGAGGAAGGGAGAGAGAGGGGGGTGATGGTATGTAACGACATTGCAGCAGCAGCTGCTGCGGCGGTGGCGGCCAGCATCGAGGGATCACCGCCCCCCGGAAAAGTTCGGCCATTTCGTTTAGTTCACCGGAAAAGTCGCGGCGGTGCTGCGCCTGCGTCGAGTACTGAATTGCGGCGCGTACCGTGAAAAGCCCTCGCTCGCTCTCTCGTCGGGCCATTCATTATTTTCTTGGTTACCTCTCACCCAGGGAAAACTTCTCGGCAACGCAATTACGCCGCGCATAGCGTCGTCCTTTTTTCTCGGCGTTGCTGCTACTGCTGCTGCTACCCTTTTACTACAATTTCCCACGCCGCTAGAGGTCGCTATCTCGCGCTCTCTCTCTCTCTTTTTATCTCTCGGCCGTTCGCTTTGGCTCAGTCGTTCCATCTCTCATTCGGCGCTTTCTCTATCCTGACCTTTTTCCACTGCGCCAGCGCTGCCTCTCCTATTTGCGCTCCGTCTCTCTTTCTCTCGCTCTATCCCTCAGACATTTAATCACCCATTCTCCTTCTCTCTATACTCTTTCCATCTCTCCCTCTTACTCGCGGCAATTTCAGCCTGTCGTTCCTGCTCCCTCGACTCTATCTCTCCTCCTCTATCTCTGCTGTCGTTCTTTTCCAGCTGGCTGCTAGGTGGCGGCATATCTCTACCCCTTTTCTCGCGCGATGGCAACGGCGCCGGATGTCTCGACTCATTTTCGCGTACGTTATAATTAGTGGCTTAATGACTACCACTCGCGGAGAGGGCGACGGGTAATTAAAACAACAACTCCCTCGCTCTTCCTTCCTTCCTTCCTTCCTTCCTTCCTTCTCGCTGCTCTCTGCTCTCGGCAGCTCCTCGAGTGCGCGGCCGTGTCCGATTTGCTGCTCGGTCTACTTATTTTTCTTTTTCTTTCCAGGCTTGTCTCTTTCTCTTGTCTTCTTCTCAGGACCTTGGAATTCAACGTAAGTTACGTAAACTTCTTCCCGGCGTCTGTCTCAATTTCGCAAATTCGGATGCCGTTAAACGGAGCATCCCTCATACTCGGCACTCTGAGAAACGACGTTGCAAAAAATACAAGCCCCTCGAAACAATTCGGCTAAAATCGCGCAAGCAGGCGAGCGAGCGTCTCTTCCCGGGCAATTTACCAAATGGAAGAGAAAACTTGCAGCGACGGCTCCGGAAAGAGTAGTAGGAAGCAAAAAGGAAGGACGAGAAGAGTAAACGAGAAGCGGACGGCAGCCAAAGCATCCGAGAGCCATATCTTATATACCTACAGTCCTATACACTCAGGGCGAAGAGGCGTCAGAGAATCGAATAAATATCGCATCGGTACATCGCGTACTTGTGCGATTCCCTGTCTTGACTTTCGACTTACGTATATGTATACGCGCCTACAATGCTCGCGCATAATTCTCTGCCGCCGCTGCTGCTGCTGCTGCTGCTTCTTGTCGCCAAAGAGCTGAGGGAATTAATCTTCGAGGAAGAGAGAGGAGCTACCGCGGGATTCTTCTCGTGCCGAGAGTCGTTATTCAAGATCCGCGCGCGCAAAAGTCCTCCGGAACGTGGGGCGAAAGAGGGTTTGAGGGATAAGAGGCGAGAGTTATGCGCGCCCGATGCTGATGAGATTGCGAGAGGGATTTTCGCGGTAATTGTTTGATGGATACTCGGCTCAACTCGCTTGTGTTTCCATGACGCGAGGATAATGTCATAGATTCGAATTGAAAATATTTTACCGCGATTTCAAATTCAACACCAGAGCAAAAAAAAGCTGATCCCTTGTATGAAAAAAAAAAAAAAATCGAAACCCGCGCGAATAAAAAAGCATCATCGTCTATAGCGAAAAAAAGAAATAAAGAAGAGCGACACTGTATATAGGAAGCGCGGCGCGCTATGAAAATGCAAAGCGTCCAAGTGGAGCTTGCGCGCGTGCTTGCACCGATAAAATTCTTCGCCTGTAAAACGCCGACGTGAACCGAATGCTTTTGCTGCACCGACGTCGTCGCGCTGCAGCTCACACACGACTACCACTACTATACAACTCTCTCTTTCCCCAAGATACTCCGATAATCCGATACGCCGAGCAGCAGTAGCTCGAATCCCGCCGCGGCTCGTATAAACGAACGAACTGCACCCCTCTCCGCCCTTTTTCAGCTTGGGACAAAGTCGCGAGCAGTGCTCGATGTATCTCTCTTCCGATTTTTCCCTGTCGTACACGCTCTGCAGCAGCAGCAGCAGCAGCAGCAGCAAGAGGCTTTATTGAGATTTCTTTGGGCTCCGGCGCGCGCGCGAGAGATGCTTTATGAATAGTAAAAAAGTCACAGCGGGGAAAAAGCGCCGCCGGCTTTTTATTACCGCGCGAGCACGCGAGAGCTTTTTTATTGTGTACATCTCGCCGCTGCAGCTAGCTCGAAAAATGAAAACGGGCCTCTTGATTAATGCGCCGCGCAGTCGAGTTCGTTAGGTATGCGCGTGTGCTAATTAATCGCTCTATACGGCGCGTATAACGTGTCTCCGTAGCGCGAGCTTTTTCAAAGCCAACGCGTAATACTTTTTTTTCAACGGTACGACGCTTTGACGGAATTTTTTTTAATTCCCACTGCTTTCAGAGCTGATTGGCTGGTAATTGAAAGGGAGCGACTGTAATGCGTAGTTGGGAAATAATTCGATTTCGCGTAATCCTATTATTTTTTCGCTGCAGCTGTGCGGAGAGCCGAATTACGTGTGCGATCGGTCGTCGGCCTGAAAGAATCGTAAAGCAGCCTTGCGTTCATTTGCATCGCCGGCTATAATTGAATTAATTCTATCGCGAAATTGGATTCCCCGACGAGCGATTCTTGAAACAGTTAGAGCCTGCGTAAGACTATAATATAAAATATACACCGACGAAGATTACCTCGATATCACGCGTAAAAAACAAAGTACAAACACTCCTTTGCAGATTGGAGTGTAGAGCAAGCGAAAAATATTCTCGAAAAATATGCTCGCACAGCAGAGGCTCATCCGGGGGCGCGGCATGCATAACCAGATAAATTCCGCACTACAGAGCAGCGGGAGCGGGACATTTAAAAAACTGACCCATTGTTCGCGCAGCGGCGCGCGAATATTCAACTATAGGGAGAGAGAGAGAAAGAGCGACAGCGTATATAACTCCCGCTCCTGCTCTGTCATGGCTATGATCGACGGCCGAGCTTGCAATTGTGGAGGTTCGGTGTACCGAAAATTGCTCGTATAAATATTAAAGTTGGCGTAGCAGCGGTGCGCATTGTCGCTCGGCTAATTTTCCACGAAGCGAGCGCAGCAGCGGTCGCAATTTTACGCCCAGCCTTTCAATGGACCGCGAATACCACGCGCTATCTCGCTCGTCGTGTCAGTCACGCAACCGCGCGTCTGTGTTTTCATTTGTAAATATTCGTATCGTTTATGTGACCGCGCGCGTCGCGCGAACAAAGGGATATAAGTCCCGTCCGCTCTCTCCTCTCTCTCTCTCTCTCTCTCTCTCTCTCTCTCTCTCTCTCGGCGAATGTGTACATATTGTAAATAAATTTGTGTGCAGCAGCGGCGACTACTGCTTATACATGCATTTCGCTTCCACGTATACACATATACAAGCGAGTAGCGTGAAAACGCGTCCGTATATAATTTCACCGCTGTGCGCGGGGGGGGGGGGG
>CM053168.1:12950470-12974132 GCA_012977825.3 Pteromalus puparum | reverse complement strand
CCCCCCCCCCCCCCTGCTTCGAGTTAGCGTGTCTCGTGGTGTTGCTGACGGCATCGGGCTCCAAGAGATAAACAATTTGCAGCTATACACAGGGGGCTCAGAGGGGAAAAAGCTTGAAGGGTTGCAAGCTCGTTTGAATTGATTAGCGATAAATCTGCTAACTCTCTCGTCGTCGGGTTAGTGGGATCGGGATTTTTTATTCATTAAAATCTTATCCGTATACCGAAACACGATCGCTTATACCCTCCTCTGATGCATTAAAAGGAAACTTTCAGGAGTCGTAACTCAGGGGAATTTTTTTCGCACTGGAAACGAAGTCGTTATGGGATTCTCGAAGCCAACGGCACACACGCGGGCGTTTCGACGTTAATAACTGCGCTCGAGGCTTTCGGTAAATCGCGGAAACGTGCCAATAAAAGTGCAAAAAAAAGAGACCGCCAAAGCAGCAGCAGTAGCGATAAGAAAAAACACAGCGCAAGTTATACACACAGCTCTTTCTCTTTCTCTCTCTCTCTCTCTCTCTCTCACTTCGGATGTAAAATAGTAGCTGCAGCGCGCACGGCAGCGGACGTTTAATATCGCACGGCCGTTGCCTCGTAATCCTTGCGCGGGCTTTTTATTGCGCTGCTCTCTCTGAGAAAAATCCGCTTGAAAGCGACAGAATTAGTGCGCGAGCCGTGAAGTTCCACTCGGCCTTCCAGTTCTCTTTTTTACTGCGTCCTCGTCGTCGTCGACGTCGGCAGCGGCGGCGGCGGCAAATGGAATAATCCCGCGATTTTCCGAGGGGGATATTCGCGATGAGGGGAGGGACTTTGAAATGGCGCGAGAAGGAGGAAATGTGGGGCGGGTCATCGTCGCCGCGCGACGAGGTAATTCCCCGACGCGCTGCTATGAAAATCGTCCTTAACGACCGAGTTGGCGGACTGTTTCTTCCATCTCGCTCTCTCTCTCTCTCTCTCTCTCTCTCTCTCTCTCTCTCTCTCTCTCTCTCTTGGGCTGGAGGGAGAGTCTTTGTCCGCTCGCCGAACGACATTTCTTTTTAACGCCTCTCCCTCTCAGGCAGGCAAGCAGGCAGGCGCGCATAGAAATGAAAGCGAATAAAGCGGTCGCGAGCTCTGAAGGTGCAGACGCCGGCGCCGCGCACAACGGAAGAGGGAAAGAGAGATAAAAGGCCGAGTCGGGGGAGCACTGGTTATTTGTTTCAGCTATATGCGGACGCCTTGAGTTTGCTCCTTTTCTTCTGATGGACTTTATATACTTTTTTTTCTCTCTCGCGCCCACGAGCTTTTTATTTGCCTCCTTTTTCAAAAGAAAGTTTTTCTTTTTGTTTCTTTGATGAATGCGCGCGACTGCGGTTTGTCGTGCGTTATTGTACGTGATCAAAATCAACTCGGGGTTAAAAATATTTTTGCATCGGAGAGCTTGCAAGGGCTAAAGCACATACATCGCACAACGACGACGAGGTTTTTTTCAGAGGGTCGTAAGCGACCTCTTAACGGTTCCCCGGAGGACGCGCAAGCGCGCCACTCTGTCGTTGATAGCCGGGGCATATAACGCTAACGCACCCGTGCGGCATCGATAAAACTGCCGCCAAGCATAAAAGCGCCGCGAGAACACGACGCGGCAGCAGCAGCAGCAGCAACGGTCAGGCTAAACTGCCGAGGTTATGAGAGCGCGAGCTTTTTTATTTTTTTCTTCCGAACCGATGTAGCTTTTATGCCTGACGTCGTAATTATTTTCGGAACACACCGAGGTGTCGCGTTCGATACAGCGAACGACCCGAGACCTACTAACGCTCTCTCGAGACAATCATCTCGCGCAAATTCACTTAAGAACCGAGCAACGAACCTCATCCAGAAATACAAGCCAGGATCTCGCGGGTCAGCCATTAAATAATCATCCCCGCGAGAGAACGAATCCGAAATCAATCGTCGCTCAATTAGCTGCGCGGGTGCGTTTGTTCCCCGAGAATAAAGCGAAAATGTATTAAAACGAGAGAGAGAGAGAGAGAGAGAGAGAGAGAGAGAGAGAGAGAGAGAGAGAGAGAGAGAAGGCGAGCGGCGAAGAGGGTTCATATTCCCTCGGGGCGACCCCTAGAAACGAAGCCAGTGAAGAGGGAGGAGGTGTGCAAAGGTTTACACACTTGCGGCCCCCGCGGCGGTGGCGGCAGCGCTGAATGTCGCAGTATCGCGTTACTTCGTTATACGCCCCGTTATGGGCTAGCTTATTGTAGCAATTCCGCTTCCTACTTTTCGTTTTGTCTCTCTCTTGCTAGGGGAGAGTGCCTCAATAAAGGAATAAAGCTCTCCTGCTTCTTTTTTGCTGCAGCAGCGGTTTATACATTTTTCCGAGTAAATACTTCAATGTCTTATCTCGTATGCGATGTACACGACGAGACGAAGAAGAACAAAGATTCGTATATAAAAAAGGCCACTGCGACATTTCTCATCCCGATGATTTAAACCTGTGCCCTGCGAGTTTAACGACGCGTTAACGAGTCCGAGCCATCGCGCGCGAATCTCTCTCTTGCCTGCTTCTTTTTCATCCGCGCACAATAACGCGCGACTGCATTCGTAAAATCCGCCATAAAACGCGCGAGACGCTAATGGATGCTGCTGCTGCTGCTGCTGCTGCTGCTGCTGGTGTCCCCTCGAACGAAGACAAATGCCCGTCGCGCGAGCGCGTCTTTTAACGCGAGGCGCGTGTGTATATCGCGCGCGACGGACGCCTCGTAAAGGCGACAGTCGTAAAGGCGCTAAAAGACTCTTGTCGTGGATCTCTCTTTTCTTTTTTTTTCCCCTCTTTCTTTCGGTCGCGGCTTGTAAAGAGTCTCGAAGAGCTCGCTTCCTCTCTTGCGCTTCTACTTTTTTTTTGTATTTTACTCTGCGGTTGTGGCTTTATTTGGACTCGAGGATAATTGCGCGGCGTCGTTTGCCGAGATGAATTTTTACGCGTGTTATGAGTTTTGCTGATGGCGATGTGGCCTCGAGAATAACTAAATTGAAGGCATATCGCGGCTCAAGTAGTATCGGTCAACAGTGATCAGACGACTTTTATATCCCAATGAGAGAGAAAACTTTATTCCAAGAGTAAATCGACAACAGAGCACGTCCCCTCGCTCCAATCCAGCGGGTATATAAAACAATATCAAGTGCCAAGAGAGAGAGGAGACATCTTTCAGAATTTCCTAAAACCGTCGTTCACTTCTTCAGCTAAATCCCCGCAATAATCCTCTATCACATCATATTCTCCCCTCGGCGAGCTCCTCCTCCCCCGCAAGAACGAAAAAAAACGCAGCTCGATGAATACGCGAGTATAAAAAGATTGAGAGCCGCAGCCACCGTCGCCGCCGCGACGGCAAATGAGATTTTAAAAAGACTCGGGGCGAGTTTTACGGTCGCTTCTTCTTCTTATTCTTCTTCTTCTCTCTTCTTCTTCGAGGAACTCGCGAGAGCGATATCGGCGAGAATTTTAAGAGCCATTTGAGAGGGAGAAGGAGTTTTACGCTTCACCTGCGCGAGCGCGCGCGAAAAATCCAATTCCGACGTCAGCCGCCATTAAGCGTTCCTGTTAACGCTAATGTCCCTCGTAAATAAAATCCATCCGTTAACGGTGCGAACGAGCGCTCTAAAGTTGCGCGAGAGCTAGCGCGCGGCTGAATTATTTAGAGGGGTGTGTGTGACACGCGAGGTTTCTTTCCTTTTTTTCGGGCGACGTATACGGTCAGACGAGGGTGAAACTGATGGCGTTTTGATGTTTCGAGTGTGACGCGCTGCTGCTGTGTGCTTCGCTCGATTAGTGTATAAAAATTCCTCGTCGCTCGTACAATGACGCTATCTATTATAATACACGTCGTCGTCGTCTCATTCCAAGCGCGAAAAATCCGATCGTAACGCTCCAATAACCGAAACACCCCTCTTGATTCATTATACGAATTGTCCTGGCATATAGCAGTATTCCTCTCTTTGCGGCGCTTATTAAATCAATCAATCTCCCCTTCCGTTTCCCCCCTTTTTTCGCGGCGGCGGCGGCGGCGGCTTGCACATTTTCCAGAGCGAGCCCACTCTTCCCTGCCATTTTCTCTGCAGAATGGCTTTTACTCTCTTTTCTCTATCTCTCTCTCTCTCNCTCTCTTTTTTCTCTCTCTCTCTCTCTCTCTCTCTCTCTCTCTCTCTCTCTCTCTCTCTCTCTCTCTCTCTCTCCCACTCGTCGGCAGCTCGTTCATTATTCATTTACCGGTTTAACGAGCCCGTCCGCAAAAAAAGCGCGACGCGCCCCGGTCGATAGCGATTCGCCCGCGCTTTGACATCCTTTTTTCTCTCTCTTCCGTTTCTCCGCTGCCGCTGCTGCTGCTGCTGCACTCTATCACTACGTCTCTTTTCCTCGGCTACTTTTTTCGCAGTGCAGTGTGTGCACACGTGTGGGTGCTGGCTTTGATACGCGCCGAATTTTTTGCCCTTCCTTTCCCCAGTCCACAGTACGGATACATACGTATGTGCGCATACATCGTCGAGTCGTATAACGAGCTTCGAGCTTTTTCATTAGCATTATATACCGACGTCGTTATTATTATATTACAGCTTCGAAAATCCGTGGAAATGGCCACTTTGCGCAGCCCAAAAATATTTGAGCTGATGGTAATTTTTTTTGTCGAGTCGCCCGGGATTCCGAGCGAGCGCGCGGGAAATGAACTGGAAAGCGAAATTAATCGGGGAAGCGTGGAAAGAGAGAGAGAGAGAGAGAGAGAGAGAGAGAGAAAGAGAGAGGGAGGATTGATAAAAACGAGCGCGAACGACGATAATTCGACGTGTCCGTACGCAGTGAATGACCCGCGCGCGGCGGGCGCGAGAGCTCGGAAATCGATCATCGACCCAATGACGTTTAATCAGAGAGCTTTTTTGAAGCCCTCTCGTATTTTTCACCTCCACTCTCCCCGTCATTTTTACCCCCGTTATAACCCAGCGATACGGGAATAAAGAGATTTTCCGCGTCGCTGCGATATATCCGCGAGAGAATCAACTTTGCAGTCTAATTTGGCAGCTCGGGCATGTGTATTTTTTTCGGGCTTTTTCGGCGTTACAGCAACTGCGTTCGCCGCAGCTACGAACGAATCGAACTCGGGGGTAGTGGTAGTAGTAGTAGTTGCCGTCGAGCTGAAAGAGCCGAGAGAGAGAGAGAGAGAGAGAGAGAGAGAGAGAGAGAGAGAGAGAGAGAGAGAGAGAAAGAGTAAAAGCGAAGGCTGTGAGAGAAAAAGAGAACGAAGTAAATGGCAGGAGCCAACGCGGGAGGAAAAAGCCAAGAGCGAAATTCGCTATCGGAAAAATCGAGCCTTCCGAAGGCTCGGGCGTATATCTGCGCGAGCGCGCGATGTCACCCAGCCCTCATACCTCTCCTCTCTTTTTTTTTCCTTTTTCTCTCTCCCTCTTCCGTCATTTCGTTCTATTCCGACGCTGCAGCAGCAGTAGCAGCGTCCCTCTCGTCTTTAAAACGCCGCGCGCGGAAAATGAACGACCGAGTGCTGCTGCCGCCACCGGTTTCTATCTATTTTTTTCTTTCGCCCTACGTTTTCCCTCCTCCGCCGTGCACCGGCGCGGCGGCACTGTCTCTTTTTTTTCCCTTTGTTTTCCCGAGTCTTTTTTCCCCGGAGCGCTTTTTCTGCGAGACGCGCTCGTGTCTTTGTGCCCGGCGAGTGGATTTTTTTCCGCCATACACGCCCGATGCCAGTAGTAAAAAATTCAGTGGGAATTAGCCGCGTCGGAGTTTCGGTTTTGTCGGGCGCACGGGGACTTTGCCTCTTTCGGATCTGAGCTTGTAGCGGTGTTTTTTTTTTGCGCTTCGTTGACCGATACGCGCTGGCGACTTTTGACGAGAGAGCGAGTGTTTCGCGAGCGTGTTTTCGGCTCTTTGAAAGCTTGAAAAGCTGGATTTTCAGTGGAAATTGACTCGACGTACAAAGCTGAAGACATTAATTAAGCAAATCGATTTTGTCGCACGCGGACCATCGGTTAAGTAGCCCTTTGCTAGTGAAACGGATGAAATGAGGACGCATATCCAAATACTAATTTAATACAGAGCTAATGTACTAAAAGCTTTCTGCCGGATCTGCTCTCTCTCTCTCTCTCTCTCTGCGTTAATCCGGCGTGTTTAACAGTCGAGCCATTTGTCGGGTGAATATTTCAAAAAGCCTCTACCACCTCTATCCCACGCAAAGACTCAACGACGCTATAAAAATTAAATTAACCATCATCATCATATCGCACGGTGCAATGGCGAAAAGAATCGATCCTCTCGCGCGGTAAAGAGACGAAACTTCCCCTCCATAATATGCGCTGCAGCCGGTGCATCGCTCGCACATCACAAGGGGTGGTCGAGGCCGTATATACAGAGGCGCGAGCAAAACAACGAAATCGAATCATTCGCGGTGGCTGGCGATATTTTTCATGCGTGAATTTTCCGGATCCGTGAACCTCGCGCCCGGTGCGCTACCTGCCACGTTTTTTCTCCACGTACGTGTTATAACACATACATCGGCGAGGCGGAATTGGCGCTTTTGCAAATTTATACAAGCGCGAGCTCGCGGACGCGTTTATTCCGGGCGTGTATAATCAGTCATGCGCCGCTGCTGTTATATGCAAAACTGATATGTTCATTGATTATGGAGAGCCAGCGGGGCAGATCCGCTTATCGGAAATCATTCGGTCGCGCGCGATCGTTTAGCCGTGTTTTTCTCCGCTATGCTTTTTGTCTCGCGCGTTACGGCCTTTGTGAGCATGTAACGTGTGCTGGATTTCGGGCGTTTTTCTTCTCTGCACGCTGCTCTGAGCTATGAATAAATTTGCGCGACTCGTTCTATCGATTTTTCGATTTAACGTAAGAGTTTTTCGCTCGTCAGCGCGTGTAAGATAATTCGAGCTTGTGATCGAAACTGAATAAGCCTTTTGGTAATTGAAAATGTCACTTTGCATTGGATTAGTGCAACGAGACCCTTTTATTCAACTTGTTCACTCCCGCGATCAAAACAAACGCAAAGCCATCCGGGCACACTGCTAATGGCGAGCCATTCAACGTCACAGGCTGGTCAAACATGCGCTGCTACCACCCACGCATTATTCAAAACACGACTGTTTTTCAGTAGTCGCTTCTCGCGCGGATACGCTTTTTCATTCACTCTCTCTCTCTCTCTCTCTCTCTCTCTCTCTCTCTCTCTCTCTCTCTCTCTCTCTCTCTCTCTCTCTCTCTCTTTGTGTATACGTATGAATGCTGCAGTCGCTTTGTTTTTTCAGAGCAATTATTATACGTTCGAGAGGGGGCTGCGCGACGCTGGTCAAATATTATTTTTCGAATAATTGCTGGCTCTGTAATTTTTCCTTTTGGCGGAATCGACGCGTGGGAGCGAATTTTCTGTGTTTGTTCTGCTTTGATGGCACGACTGAATTGTCCGTACGCATAAAAGCTTGATATATTTATATTCACGAGTGCACCGATTGTGCACGGTTGATTGAAGCATTCCTCGGATTATTCGAAAGTTCACTGTGAATTGATACGCGTTGGCGAACCTTTCATACAATCATGATAAAGGAGCGAATCGGATTTCGATCGAGCAACCATTTTTAATAACGAAAACCGTTCGAAGCCCGCGAGTTTTTACAAAAATACCAACCATCTGCCCTGACGGCTGCATACAGTATCATTTGAAAAGCGCGAGCAAATAAAAATCTCCCTCGAAGTCTCGCTCTCGTACAGCCAGTCAAATAAATTTCATCCAAAATCAATTCGTACACGCGATATCTCGGAACACAACAAAACTCCATACACAGAGAGCGAAGCACAGCATCGCGTACAGATCTCCCTTCTGTCTCCCTCTCGAATCTCGAACCGACGTATTATTCCACTCCCGCGCGCGCCCCCGTGCAAAAAGATATACGGAAATAGAGTAAAGCGGCTTTGGTTAAACAAAAAATGCTCGCTACTCTATAAAAAAAAAATCCAAGCGCGACTGCAGTACAACTCACGCGCAGCGAAACAAAACGAAACGATACTGAGAGCAAAAAGCTATAGGTACACCCCGTTCAAATAATATTGCATTTCTCGTTCCGACGTATCTTCCCCGGGCAGTATAGCAGCAGCACATAACTTCCGCGTATATAACGCGTCATGGCAGTAGTAGCAGTAACAGCAGCAGCTTGGCGTCGATATCGCGCGCGCGAGCGACGGCTGAATTCTGAAATACGGCGGCGGCGCACAAATCTCCGGGCGATTTATAGAGTGCGCCGCCGGACACGCGAAAAAAAATGCATCGAAAAATCTGCTGCGCGAACATATCCTTGCGAGAGAGAAAGAGAGAGAAGCGTATAGGACGCCGTCGGGCTGAAAAATAAAAACGCCGGACGCGAGTATGGCTGAGGGAACGTTAACAATCTCGCGAGAGGGATACGCGCAGGTTCGGTTTTTTTAACGTGTACTACTGCTTTGTGAACATTTCGAAACTTCTATTTGCGTATACTTTTTGCGATCGGATTTTCCGAGATTCTCTGTCTCACTGTGATTTTCCCTTGCACTATAGGCACTACCTGGAGCTTTCGACAATAAAAACACTCATTCCCCTATAACGATACAAATCGATATAATACACTCCGCCATCCGAAAAAGTCGTCGAATCACCCATAAATGCAAGCTCGCTCCCTCCCTAGCTGCAACAACAGATCACAAATCCGTCCGGTCAACGTTTTCCCCTCGACTCCAGAGAACGAAAGAGAAAGAGTGAACGAGAGCAATCGAACACATACACACACACACACACACACACACACACACACACTCGTCGCCAGCCTCTCGGCTTTTTCGAGTCGTGTTTGTCGGCGCGGAGAGCAGCTTTGTCTCTGCTTGTTTTTCCGGCCCCTGCGCGCAGATCCGATTTGCGATTCGAGAGAGAAGAGCGAACCGACGCGTCCGGTCAGAAAAATAGGGAGGAGTTATACTGAAGATATCGTGGGAAGGGGTGCGACTGTTAAATATTCAATAAACGCGCGCGTTATTCTCATCACGTCGCTCGACGACGACGAGCTTTTCCTACTACAGCCCTCGATTACTGCTTCATGGCTAATGTTTCTCAAAATTATACGTGGCAGTGCTCTAATCGACGAGAATTTAGCAGCAGCAGCAGCAGGTGCGTAATTGATCGTTAGAAAAATTTACGGCGCGCAACAACAAAAACAAACTGTGAAAAATACGCGGACTCTCGCGCGCAAGAGAGAAACTTTCATTTCCTCGTCGTCTCAATCCATATCTTACATCCCGACGCTCTCCACCTCTGCATTATGTAGCAGAAGCGAAAAGAGCCGGGCGTAAAAAAGAAGCGCAAAGTAAAGTCGGCATAAAGAAGAAGCGAGGAGGAAAGGAAAGCTGCAGCAGCAGCGAGAGAGAGAGAGAAAGCCGGTGGCGCTGTTTATCCCCCAGGATTACAAGTCGAGACTCTGCATCCATATTCTGTAATTTGCTCTCCCTCTCTCTCTCTCTCTCTCTCTCTCTCTCTCTCTCTCTCTCTCTCTGCTTCTCGAGAAGGCAGACTTTTCTCCTTTCCGAGGAAGGAAGATCCTCTTTTCGCCGCCGCAAACTCTCTCTCTCTCTCTCTCTCTCTCTCTCTCTCTCTCTCTCTCTTGCACACAGCTCTTTTATTTATATATCTCGCGGCAGCGGCGTCGGCGGCGTCTCGCTTCGCGGTTCCTTCCTCCTTTCTTTTATTCCGCCCGTATCTCTTTTTCTCTCTCTCCGCTCTGCGGCACGAAGGGGCGAGAGAAGTCACTCCTGCTGCCTCCTTGAATTATTCCGTTAAGTTCTCTCCGGACGCGAACTCTCCCGCGCCCTTTTGCACCCCTCCTCAGTCCAGAGAATTAAAGAGTGTTTTTTTTTCTCTTCTTTGTCGAGGATCGTATATATGCACGACGTTTATACAAAAAAAGCGCATAAGCTATAATTTTGTCATATGTATGTATCGCGAGCCACTCTTTAAAAATCAAAATAGCCGCAGCGTCGCACAAAGCGCAATATATCGCGCGAGCGCTTCGAATCCGAAATTCCTTCCCATAAAATTTATTCCGACACCCGCCATATTTCTCTCTGCCGAAAATACCGATTGAAGCCACGCGCGCGCTGACGCGGCGCGAAATTCAAATCGAGCGCACACCACGCGACGATAAATATGTATGACGCGGTCGTCGGGGGCGGCGCGCCGGCAGCTGACTCCTCCTCCGATACATCGTGGCCCTTATTTCAAGACCTCCGGTAGTTTTCTCTCTCTCTCTCTCTTTTCGTGTTTGCTCGATAAGCTCGAGAACTTGTACGGCGGACGTATGTTCAACCACGTCGTAAATTGCGAATCTCTTCGCGCTTATACGCGACGAAGAATAGGACGAGAGACGGCCGCTAATTTAAGTAGTTGACGGCGCTGTGGATCAGCAATGATGAGGGCTTTAATCGATTTGCCTGTCCTTGTTTCTCGCTCTTCGCGCGTCGTTGCGAGCAGTTTCATACTTTTTATTTATAAGCCTGTACAATAATCGTTGGGTGCGAGTATCGATTGCAGTCTTTTTAATTTCGAAAATATCGCTATTACGTTTCGCTATACACATCGTGTGCGCAGGAAATCATTAACGAAAATGGCTGTACAGTTACGGCGAAAGTAGGTCGTGCGTCTCGGACTGTACAATAATTTTTAAGCCAACTGGCAATTGGAAGCAGAATGCGCAGCGGTAAATAAATAACGCGCCATTGTGGGGGAGCAAAAGCGAGAGAACGAAAAACGCGCGCCGTGGGTAATAAAAAACTGGACTTCAAAAGTAAGTGCAGCTCTCAACTCTGTGTTTTACTAGAAAATCCATACTAAAATCAAATATAACCTTGCGCGCAGTTAAAAAGCCTTGTAAAAGGCGGATACGAAAAATTCGCCGCTTTTTCTGTCGAAGAAAATTATTCGATTTTTTTTCGCCCGTTTAAATTCCCGCTAGCTAGCTCCGAAAATATACTTAGAGCCAATATTCAGTTATATACAGTATAGAGCGTAGTCTCAGCCCTCGGCAGCTTTTACGATCGACACGTCGCTCCCGACCACCCGTAGCTCTCGCTTGCTCGCAACAATGAAACAACACGGCCCCTCCTAGCCGGCGAATTAAAAGCTCGTCGCGCCATTTGCATGTTATTACCTTGTTTACATATTTATTCAAGAAGCGCTGCGCGGCGCTTATTTCCTCCCTCACTCACGCGGGACGAGACACACAAGCGCACGGAGAGCGAAATCATCCCCTAATCCGTGGCAAACTTCCTCCCCGGCCGTTTCTCCGCCCCGGCCTTTAATATTAAATTAGGCCCCGGCTATATGTATACAGCGTGAAAGGAAAGTTATACCGTAGGGGGGTGAGCTGCACGATGCTGCCGACCGGCGTTTTCATATAGGTGCAGCTTGTGTATAGAGCTGTTGGACTTTATGCTGCGTTGCTTGGAAGATTATAGACGCGCACTCGAAATGAAGTGCGCGAGGCTGGTTTATACAGACGAGGTATGTATTTATGCTTTCTTGAATGGAAGCTATACATCGGAAAGTGATTATGTATTTACGATGTTATAAGATCCGTGGAACATATGCTGCCTGATAGCGATCGCAATTATGTTATAATACGTCGTCCGTTTTTCAATTCATAATATTTTCATTTTCACGTTTTATACAGCTCTATTTTTAGAAGAAAAATTGTATCAACTGTCTAAACAGTGTTGAACGGCATTGAGCAATAGTAAAATTAATATTAGGACAGTGTGGTAAGAGCGTGTTGCAATTTGCATGTTTCACTCGGCGATCGATGAGTATTAATTTCGAACGAACCTTGTCACACTGTACTGCAAATTTTTCGCATAGGCTTTTATATTTTACGCGTTGAGGGACCTTGTAACAATCCATACAGACATAAAAATTGAATTTTTTTAAAAGTATACGCGTAGGCATCATTTCGTCAGAATTCAACGTTGAATATAAATCCGAGGCTTTCTGAACGTTCGCATAGGGGCAGAATAATATAGCATAATTTTATGGGCAATCAATTTTTAATAGCATTCCTTCGTCTTACCTGTTTGTGCATCTCGACGTTGAGGCCGTATGACATCTCGTAATACTGGAAAAAAAAAATAAAGAGGACGTAATTAGACACATTATGCGGAGTTTGTAGAGTCGTAATTGTCGTGTACGAAGCGAGTGATAAAAGTGATAAAACGTGTTTGAGTGCTCATCATGCAAAGCTTCTATTAAAAATTGTGTCATGCATACATTACACTCCAAGTGTGTATATTTTCATTTGTTTAGTACACAGACAGGACAGTCGTTAAAATAATTAACTCAAGCAAGTTTTGCAAAACAACTCGCACTGCACAAGCGTCAGATAAACATACGCTCTCATTCCCAGAAACAAAGTCGTGCTACATACGGTATATGTCCCGGAAAATAGAACATTTTTTACACTGCTGAAAAATATTTTCTTTTCTTTTCGTACAGCTGTTCCAGTCCGACAGCGCGAAATAACAATCGCGCGTACGCACGGCGGAAATTTCAAAAACCAGCGACAACTAACTGCTCCATACAGACTCGTCGAAAGCTCATCGTAGCGTGCGCCAATTGCGAATGGCGTGCAGTATGTGTACGCGGTACGAGGAAGCTCGTGCTAAACAATTGGCCGGTATCGCGCGACGCGCGCGTCGAAAGCTCGGGCGTGATAATCGAAATTCAATATCTGCAGGCGGAAGACGACTGCCTGACTGATACTCGATTATCGCGATCGCGCAACTTTTTCAGGAAGAATGTCGCGATTGTCGTTCGCTGGAAACGGATCGCGTGAGAGGTGGTAATAGTGCGAGCTTGCAAGCAATTAATTATTATGAGTTTCGCTGTTGCTGAATTTTGAATATAAAAATAAGTTTTCCAACGTATACGATATTATTCCGTCCATAAAGCTGAACCTCACAGCGAGAACACGTCGGGAAGCCACAAAGTTCAATGAACCCTCCCAAGTAGGCAACTCGAAACTTTACTCGTTGCACATAATAAAAAGCAAAGACCCAGATCTCTCGAGGAGCGAACAGCCTATCAAACGGCGAAAAGCTCGAGTGCGCGAAATAGAATCGCCCCCCGGAAGAAGAAAGTGCAGCATCTCTCTCGCTCTCTCTCCATAGAAAACTCGACGACTCGCACAATCCCCCTCTTTCACCCGTCGTCGTCGTCGTCGTCGTCGCAGATAGTGAATTCAGTGGATTTTAACGGTCCCGGGGCTCGCAGTCATTGGCCATAAAGCAACGAGCGTTGTGAACGGCGTTTACTGCCCGAGCGGCTCGTAAAACGAGCGAGAGAGAGAGAGAGAGAGAGAGAGAGCACCGCAAAAACCATATCCATACGGGCGGTCGAACGGCCCCGACGTATAATGAAAATGAATGGCAAAAAGAGGATTTCGAAGGGAGGACTGGCTGGCTGGCTATGCAGCGCAGCAGGTATAACACACACTGCAGCTAGTTAAACGCGACTACGGTTTATTTCGCGCAATACTCTCCGACACTATGCACCGCGCCGAGCGAATGTGCACTTGAATAAAATTGTTCGTTGCGGGGGAGTAGAAGATGCTGTTCCGTTTGCGCGTGCGATCTGGTTCGTTGCGGTGTTGTTGACGATGATGATGAGTATTATAACGAAGCGCGTTTAACGCGAAGTTTAACGACGTTGATTAATTTAATAGGAAGGAATGACGCGCGTTTTGAATTTCTTGGCGAAGCTAAAACGAGAATGCGGATAGCTGTGCGCTGGGCAAATAAACTCGCTTGTATATTGGCGTCTACCCTGAGCCTGAACGTTACTACTTGTTTACTATGTATGGATATTGGCGAGACTGCGGCTGTTTTACGACTGTTTTTCTAAATTCATTTTTTCCAATACTCCAAACGACGCGTAAATAACATGTCGCGACGAGCATGAATTTTTCAAAAATCTCAAAGAGTAGGTGTGTATTCGAATGAAGTTTTGCTTCGCTTTCTAATTACGCGACTGCGGATATCCGAAATTGCCGTCGCGGCTCTAAAAAAGAAAAAATCGCGCCGGAACTCACTCTCTCACTCGAGTCGATATATCGGCCCGAAATTAGAATTTCCAATTTCATCGCGGGGAGCATTATACTCGCGGCGCGTCTATTTAAATCTTGACCGCTTAATGGCGAGTCGTCAATAAACCGAGCAAATAGAAACGGACAGAGGGAGAGCGGAATTACCGACTATTAGCAGATCGTTCGAAGCGGAGAGCTGCCGGCGTATCCGGTGAAAAACCGTTCGAAGACGTCTTCTTTGCTTTGCTCCTCGATTTTCTTACTGGCTTTAGCCCAGTTTTGTTTGCTTTCTTGGAGATCTTTCTCTCTCGAGGCTCTCTTTGCACTCCTGCTTCGGTTGTGATTACCTACTACTCTGCTCTCGCTCTCCTCTAATATACGAGTGAAAAAAGCTTAATTGAAATAACGGTGTATTACCACGTGCGCACACGGACAAATCAAAAAGTACATTTCGGTTACGGAGGCGAGAAGAGGAAATCTGCTCGCGCGAGCGTTAATTGGCTCTTAATTAATGGACTCCGGAGAGAGAGAGAGAGAGAGAGAGGGCGCCTCGAAAAACCCGTGCGGGCTCTTGATTATACAGCCGCGCGCGCGATAAGGCAATGAGCGAGCGACCGAATTCCTCGCAGCGTATTTCCTTCTCGACGTGGGTATTAAGCCGTACTCGCGCGCGGTTAGTAATTTTCGTTCGGGCTTATCTTAACGGCGCGCGAAAGACTCGGCCCCTGCAGTTTGTCTGTGTTTTACTCCAGGCGATGGTGTGGCATAACGACGTGCTGAATTAAAGCTTGAAAACAATCAGAGACTAATCAGGTGTCTCTCAACTTCAGCAGTTCCCCCCAATGATGTATACAGGACACGCTCGTCGATTCGCACCTCCGCATACCCCAGAGGAAGAGTATCGACTTTCGCGTCGTCGTCGTCGTCGTCGTCGTTTCTTTGCTCTTCCTCCCGCAATAAACAAGATCGGCGCGCGCCGATAGGAATCGCCGATCGATATCTCGATAAAACGAGGAAGAGAGAGGACTGCCGCGGCCGAGTAATCAGAGCCGCGAGACTAATGGATCGGAGAGAGGCTTCTTCGAGCAAGTTTCGCGCGCAAGATGCTTATCGGCAAGTTCTCCCTTTCACCCTCCGCCTGTCTACCTCTCTTAGGTACTTCCTCGTCCTTCTTTTCTTCTCTGTTCTGTTCTGTACAGCGGATCGTCCTTTATACTATGGCGGGGGCGTTCGCTCGAGTGTCAAATTATTTATTCCCTCTTTACGCTGCGTTGCGGCAAACTTCCGAGGCGCGAACTATTATTTTAAAAGTTTCAGAGCCTCCTGTGTGTGTGTCGGGGGGATGTCGCACTGCTGAGACAAGAGGGATGTGCTTACGAGGAAAACTTCGAACGTCGTAGTTTTTTCTATTATTATTTTATAGACGAAAAACCTGAACGAAACTAGAATCGCTAAAAACAGTCACGTAGGATATATCTCTACTAGCTGCAGTCGTGCTTGATTGTTTAATTAAGAGGCACCTGGGCCGCAGACGACAGGCTGCAGTCGCGCCCCCCTGTCTCCCCCGACTTCTGTATGGATACGTGTGTATATACTTGGGAGCGACTTGTTGCGGCTGGCTGCTTGCGCCCGGCCAACTTGCAAATTTCGACCCGGATTTCGCTGCTATAACCCTGCCACGTGTGCATGGATGTGCTTGATTTAATCAAGAAAAACAGGCTTGTCATTGGCCACACCGCAGAAGCCCGGAAGCTACGGAGTATAGCTTGAAAGCTCATTATCCCGAATCATCGTAAAACACCCTTTAATTTAATTTCATGAATTTAAAAAAAAAACGATTCTCGCTTTTCTCCACCTCTTGCTCAAATGCCCGTACAACGCAAGCTTCTTCACTTTGCACAGCCCCCAAAGAAATAAACCGCGTGCGGTAAACGCGCTCAGAAGAAACGGAAGTAGCAGCGGCGCGGCTTTTTACGATCTACTTGCCGCCGCGCCTTTGAAAAACAGATCAAGCCTGTCTGGCTCTCGCGCGCTTTACCGCTACACACAATCTCCTTTGCGCTTTTACGGCCGGCCGGTATTTAATACACGACCGCCGACACGAGGAGCGTCAGCGGAAAACACTCGCGGGATTTTCGTAAAGGAAAAAGAGAGAGAGAGAGAGAGAGAGAGAGAGAGAGAGAAGGCTCGTAAAACTCGACGAGCTCGACAATTACATGAGAGAGTCGTAAAGGCCTGTAATACCCGCGGGCCTCGTCGCCTGTATAAAGGCGCACTGGAGACTCTATAGCCCTTTCCTCTCGTGCGTATACGCTACTGCGTTACCGCGTCTATATACGACTTTATACACGCGCGTGCGTGTGCGGCGAAACAAATCCAGGTTATATGTGTGTGATGTGCGAGGGAGTGAAGAAGAAAGAGGATTGACGAAGCTCAAACTGCGCGGAAACAGCGAGGAAGAAGCTGCCGATAGCTATAAACACATTGTTGTGTAGCAGTCGCGCAGCTGTGAGGAATATTGCAAGGAACGTATATAAACCCATTGTCGCGCGTGCCGGAGAAGATACTTTGAATTACGAGCGCGGTGTGTGATCGTTTTTAATGAAAAGGGGATCTATAAAGGACGCAAGCTCTATTGCTTCAAAGTCGAGCTTAAATTAATGAAAAATTAAGTTTGAAATATATACGCGAAGCTTTTAGCGCGAAACTCCGCAGTTAGCGGGAAAAAATTCCTCGCGACAAAGTCATCGCATCGATACGTGACACGTGGAAATCCAATATATAAGCCATCCTACGCAAACATCAAACAATCGAGCTATATCAAGCCTCTTAATAACAAAACAAACGGCAGAGCTATTCCTGTGTAAAAGTAACGTTAAACGCAGTATAAACATCGGCAACAGCTGCCCCCACTATCGGATTAAAGAATAACAACAACAAGCGATATCGAATCGCTCCCGAGAACGCCCGCCGAGCGGAAACTCGATAGCTGCGACGTATATACCTACAATATTATACGCGTTGCAGTATATATCTATATAATAATATAATGGACGTGAGCGGCGCGTATAGTATAAATTCAAAAGGCGCGCCAGACTCGGCGCGGAGAGAAATCGCGAGAACTGCCGCCGCTTCGCATCGCTAATGAAGACGCGAGTCGCGCAGGCGTATGTATGCTGTATAGATATATATGTGTGTATACACATTGTATAATGAAAATCTACGAGGGAAAGCGACCGCGCCGGTGTGCATTCTATGCAAATCGCGAGAGCAGCGCGAGCGACTTTGCGCGCCCGTTTGTACAAAAGTTTGTAAACGAGCGGCGATAGGAGAGAGAGATATAGAGGTGAGCTAGTTTGGTACGCTGCTGCTGACGCTGCCGTTCTTCGTGTTGGAGTGGATGTTAAGCACAAGAGAGGAAAATAAAAGGTGAGAGAGGACTTGTTACGAGTTTCGACGTTGTTCGGGGGCGAAGGTGGCTTCGTCTTCTGTGTAGTTGCGAGAGCTGCATGGTTAATTAAAATTTTATGCGAGCGTACGTGCAAGTTTCAGGGAAAGAAATTCTTCTCTTTTTCTTCACGCAATATTACAGTGCCTCGATCTTGATGTTTGAATCGCGCGGTTTGAAACAATCGAACAGATTTTCTCTTGAGATAGTGGATAATTAAATTTAATATGCTGTAGCAGTAGTAGGGCTATTCTTCTTAATAACAATGGTAATCGCTTATGAAGGTGTCTGAACACGGCTCTGTTTGTTGCTACATCATCGAAGATTTACCAACACTTTTCCACTAGCAGACGACATCCGGTTCGCGAGAAAATTCAATCCTGACGCTTTGTTCCTGAATTTTACAATAAGCGCACTGTACATAGCACGACTTTATTAGCCAGTATGACTCAACCGATTTCCCCCGCACCTTCGCGCTCCCAAAGCGCGTGATAACGAATTCCCGAGCGCGTTCGCCAACACTTCGATAAACTGAATCATACTCTATACACGATTTCGCTGTTCCTTGGCACTAACGACTTTGCTACCAAATACACACACCGAATGAAAAAGAGATACACACAAAAGTAGACGTAATGCGAACATGTCGTGAGAAGAATAAGAGATATAAGCTGTGAAAGAGAAAACGTATTCAAGTACTCACCATGACGTAGTGGCGCTGCATCTCCGACTTCTCCTGGGCAAGCTTTTCCAGCTCCAATTTCATACTGTACAGAAAAAGCAAGGAAAAACGCATGTGTAAGCTAAACATTATTATGTGCATGCGAGAGACAATCAAAAGCTTTGTGCGCCGAGAAAAAAATGCCATAGCGTACATATCATTTGTCATTTGTCGTCGTCGGTGTAAAATAGAATAGCCATACATTTTTTCTCGGCGTGGACACGAGTGGGGGAGCTAAATATTAATCGAACCTCCTGTTACCGCCTTCTACACGCCAATCGCATCGGTAAACAGAATGTGGCGCGGCGGTGGCGGCTATTGTTTGTTAATCGCTTGTGTGGAAAGGCGAGCCGTGAGAAGCGACACACCTTTTTTACGCCGCGCGGAAAACCGACTCTGATGCTGGCGAGCATTTATATACACGCTCGATGCGGTCTCCTTGTGTGTACTCAGACCGAGGCTCCGTGACGAACAGTCGTTGACTTAATACCGCAGCAGCCTGGCCCATTCGACTCACTTGTGATCGGTGGATATTAAAAGCGAAAAGTTTTCCGTGTTTGCGAAATGCTCGTGGAATACGCGAGAGAGTGTTTGGTTTTCACTCAATTATTCTCTTTTCTTTTTTGAAAGAACGTGTCAGGCTGATGATGTACAGTCTATAAGAGTCTCGAGGACGTGGTGATGGGGTGGTGCAAAAATTACAATCAAGCCGTCAAATAAACACACAATTAGTGCAGCTCAGCAAACATTGATTATGATGAGATTTTCAGCAAATATGATAATGTCTGATTGTTTTGAAAAATTTTGAAGCTTCGAAAGTACGTGATATCTATTCAATAATGAAAGCGAGATTCATAATGTTTCAATTACTTTTACGACATCTTATGGTGAAAAATGAAGGTTTAGTCTCATGATTTTCGAACTATATATATTTTTTTACGTGAATGATGAAAACATCGAAGAAAAACGTGCCTCTGAACTTTCAAGCAGCAAGGTTAAACATGATTACATCGATATAAGAAATTCATTCAAAAAGATCTATGTACATAATTGCTTGGAAAAAACTTTGATTGATTGATAGTGCGACTGCCAAGGCAAAAAACAGTAGTTAATTGAAGAGATCAAGTGTGTAAACAAGTGAACATACGGTGTTTGACTGTAATTTGTGTGCTAATTTCAGCGGCTTACCATAACGCAACTCCTCTGACTCTCTATTTTTTCACTGACTAGTTTCTCGAACTCCAATTTAAAGCTGTTCGAAAATAATCAGAATATACATATCAGTTAAAATATCACCAGTCCTCGAAAACTCCACGAAGCCTTCGCCTCGTAGCTTTCGTAATAAATTTAGAACGTTCGTTCTGGGTTCAATTAATATTCATATACTAACAATAGTTTACTCCGAAATAACAGGGGTTCGTATAGCGAAGATCAACTCGCATCTCTCTCTGCAGCTTATGTATTCAATACCAAAAATAATCTCCCTAGCTCTCTCACCCCAACGTATAAGCGATCGCGCTTCAGCCGGGCTACACAAATCGTGCGCGGGAGTCGAGATGCAAATTTAACGAGCAAAAGCCGATGCCGGAGAGAGAATAAAAAGCGGCGCGTTGCCTCGTTCCTCTCTGTACCAGCACCTTACACACATAGGTGCTCTCGAGAAGCCCACGACTCATGTAAATAAGTTATACGAGGCTGGTCCACAGAGACCGGCTGCTGCTGCTGCTGTTGCTCTCGCGATCCATTAAAACTTGACTGCGCGCGAGCGAGCGAGCGTACACATGTCGCTGCAACGCCGGCCGAGCGCGAAACACGTACTTACTTCACGCACATAGGTAGAGCGCAGCAACACGACGAGAGTATATATACAGCGTGTGTGTGCACGCGTTTATGCGGGGACCGAGTATATAGCAGCCGCTGCTGCCGTCCCCCGGAGAACGCCGGCGACACGAAACCGTAATTTAAGTTTCCGTCGGTCGGCGCTTATGTTGTTGAGCCTGTACGTGCGCACCTAATACTCTCTCTGTATTTCGGCGCTGCTGCTATACTGCTATTGGATGTAGCGGCACGTGACTTGGCGAATTAACACGTTCAGCAGTAGAAGAAGACGTCGTGAGTGTAAGTATCGGAGAAAGCGATTGGATGAATTTTCCGAGCGGCGCGTAAGTACGTCAGAATCGAATCGAGCTATATCGATATGCTAATCAAGCTATAATGATACTTTCAAATTGCAGAGGAAATCTGCGCGCGACGTTAAAAATACCCGTCGTCGTTCGAATTTACATAATCTCATACCGCGCGAGGGATAATAAAACCCGAGAAAACCCTTACCACTAGCACGCCTCGCGGCTAATTAACGTCCCATACATCCGCATCGACAGCTCTCTCGAACCCGCATGTAAAAAAAAAGAATATATTCCTCGCGCACAAATTATTTCCAACTGCGCGTGCGTATAACTCTCGCCTCTCTCGACCTCGAACGCGTAGTCGCGCGACATAAATTAACACTCGGCGGCCGCGACAAACGCGATGTAAATCAGCCGCGGCTGCTGTGGTGCTACGGCGCCGCTCTTAATGAACCACCTGCCGAAACGCCGTGCGAATGACCGAATTAAGCGGCTACTGCTACGCTCTGCTGCCGAATAAATTGGCTCTCGCGTGCAGAGCACAACGCCGAGCACAACGCGTCGTTCGCCACTTGGGCGCGGCGCGCACGCGGTGTTCCCTTTTTATTTTCGGGACGATTGTGTAAAGACCGAGCCCGGCTTAACAATGTCAAGCCAGAGCTTTGTTGCCGAGCGTTTAATGAGGATATTCGCGTGTGTGTTTCCGACGCTGAAAAAGCGTATACGAGCGGTCGAGAGAAAAAAGACTCCGACGAGAATAAATTCTAGTTTTCAATGAAAACACATACGGCGCATTTTCGATTACTCCCACGGGAGAAATTCAGAAGCTCACACGGATTGAATTTCAACGCGACTGTATCGTTCAGCTCTTTTGAAAGACTATCGCGAAACCCATTTAATTCGAGCTGCAGAACTGCAGAGCTTCGTCGAAAATAAAAAGACTCCGAAAATCATCATACATTTAATAAAGCAATCCCGCTGCAATCGAGCGCGCAAAAAGTCCAGACAGAAGGATTTTCAATCACTCTCGAGCTCCCATGTGTGTATAGATATTTTTCCGAGCCGCACTGCACGCGCTGGCGAAATAAAAATTCGAGGCTGGCTGCTGCACCGCGCCGGATAAATATCGCAATCGAGATAAACCGCCAGGGCTGGTGAAAAAAAAAATAACGCGAAACCCGGGCGTCGCCGCAGTATCGTAAAGTCAAAAATACCGATTGATACGCGCACACGACTGGTGAGTGTGTGTGTGCGGCGCCAGAAAAAAAGGGAGAGTCGAAATTACTCGATCTCAGCGAGAGAGAGAGAGAGAGAGAGAGATGGATTTCGCGGTAACGTGTACAACAACTTGTTAACTGCCCTGCCACGGCAATTCACTATTCCCTAGCTGTGCTGTGTATGGAGTGTATATGGAACGCAATCGATATTTCCCGACGCTCGCGTTTTTCCGAGGCTGCACACGGCTCGAGCATACGTGAGTGTGTGTGTCTGGATATAGCGCATCGATTGCGAGAGAACACGAGGCTTTTGAAAAATTGAATACACGCAAGGATCTTTCACCGATAATAATTCAAACAGGCGTACGGCGTAATTTCCGAGTCATCCGCTCGGCGTCACACGTAATCTCTGCAGAGACAACTCGCTCGTCTTTCTCCCCCCTTGTATAGTAGTAAAACCGACGGCGGAGAGAAGCTGCTTAGAGACGAGCGTAACTGCCTGCGGCAGCACCGTTGCACATGCACCGCGCGCGCGCGTTTGCATAGCTTCCGGTCGAGCAAATAATAAATTAATATTTGCCCTCGCGCGCGCGCTCTCTCGTAGCAGCCGGTTTTGCCGCTGCTGCTGCTTGCTCGAGCAGCGAGTATTTGCACGGGACAGGTGTTTGTCACTCGGCGCAATGTATGCTCTCACAGCGAGCGAATGGGGGGAGAGAGGGGAGAGATACTCGCTCGAACATGAACATGGATAGAGAGATGCGCAGATGATCTTATCTTGTGCTAAAGGGGGCATTCCAGTTTGAAGCACTGGATGACTTAATTAATGGACTGTAGTTTACGGGCTGATCATTCAGTTTTTCAATTTGAGTATTATGCTACGTATAGGCTGAGCAAACGCGACGACGTGAAAGATATAGTTGTAAATGACGTTAGTAATAAAATTTGTTTTAGGTGCTCGATTTTACAAATTGTTCAATTGATAAATAGAAGTTCGATGGACGTTAATTATGTCTTACGTCAATAAGTAAATCCCCGGAGAAAAATCCATTATAGTCGCTCCATTTCCCATTCAGGCGCAAGAATCGTATGCACAAACTCGTTCACGTCGCCGGGATTTCGCAGCGCAGCGAATGAACGAAAAAAAGAAAAATCGCGCGCTCGCGAGAGAAATAACAGAGGGGCCGAAAAAAAGAGAGTATAGAACAACGCGCCATTGGCGGGGAAAGGAAACTCACCTGTGGTACTGTGCCTGGAGGAAATTGAATTCCTCTTTGATTCGATCGCAGGACTCGGGTATTGTGAATTTGAACTGCTGCCCGGGCTGCGGTGGACCCTGAAACACAAACAAAGCGCAATCATTAAACAACGTCCGAAGCTCAAAATCAACACTGCCGCTCTCGCCCACACACACACACACACACACGTACACACACCTACTTTGCACACGTGTGTACGCAACGACGACGAGCAACTTTGCTTCCGGAGCTATTCGCTCTCTGTGCTAACCGTATAGGCGTATACGTGTGCATAGAGAGCTGCTGCAGCGAAAAATTGGCGGTGAGAGCTTGCAGAAAGTTGGGGTGATTTTTCATGGTACACCAATTCACCATCAGGTTTTACTTTTATTTTACTTGATGTGTGAGTTATTTAATATTATGCAGAAATATACGTCGAAATTAAAATCAATGTCGGATAATTAATATTCCCTTAAAATATAGAATGCATATATTGAATAAAATTACATGCAGCGAAGGACGAGAACGCCCTTCAAATCTGTAACATCGCATCGAATTTGCATACTCGACACGCTTCGGCAAAAAATAACCAAAACAGCATCCCCCGAGCGTGACAATTCCTCTCGACGCGTATCTAGAGAGCCGCGGTGTTAACCACGCGTCACGCCACCACTCATTTGCATAATTCCAATAAAAAAAAAAAAAAAAAAATATCCGCAGCTTATCCGCGTCGAAGCGCGAACCGAGTGAAAAAAAGAGCGCTCGCCTGCTCGCTTGCTCACGAAGAGTGTA
>CM053168.1:12847594-12949981 GCA_012977825.3 Pteromalus puparum | reverse complement strand
AATTCCAAAAAAAAAAAAAAAAAAAAAATACATATCCGCAGCTTATCCCGCGTCGAAGCGCGAACGAGTGAAAAAAGAGCGCTCGCCTGCTCGCTTGCTCACGAGAGTGTATTAATATTTATTATCTAGGTTAAACTCGCGAGGAGAATCGACGTAAAAGCGGCAACGCGCGCTCGTAAATCTAGCGCGCCAAGTGATCGCTCGTTACACGCTATCCCCCTTTGACTTCTCTTTTTTCTACTTCTTTTTTTGCGCCCTGAAACGTGTATAAACACGATCTTTCTGCTTTACTTGTCTTCTTATATTTTCGCTGTTGACGACGAAAAGATGCTCTCGTATCATCGGAGCGTCTACCAAAAGTCATTACGATTATATTCTATAACATTATAGATAAAAATCAAAGCTCTTTCGGAAACAGACACGTTTTCTGAAACTCAGACACGTTTTTCACAAGTTATGTTCATACTTTTGTTAAAAATAATCACATCACAATTTTTTATCACTTAATAATTCCTATAGTAATACTGCTAACGGGTAAAATCTTCTCTAAAACAGATATGCTCGACTCAATATTGCGCAGCGATCGTATCATAAAATTTCAGCTTGAAAAATTTCTTCTTTGTTTAGGTAATTCGTTCGTGCACTTACATATTTTTGCATATTACAGTTCCCAACCCTTTTAGTTCGAGCAATTAATATACGGATATTAACTGATCGGACGTGCTCAATCGAGCCTTCATGATTTACAAGAGCTTCTCTGGCCGATGTTGCTGTCGATCCTAGATCGAAAGTCAAGTCGCACAATTTACATTTTCCAATTGTTGGTTCGTTGGGAACTATTTCTGACCAAGCAAATGTTTCGACGAAACTACTCAATAAACTCGAAGCCATTGATCTGTAAATCAATTATAAACTTATTTATTTCGATGAAATACTATCAACATTTATTGGCCTTGAGTGTTTTCACACAAAATTTCACCATTATTACTCACCTTGAATGTACTCTTATGAATGTACTATGCACTATAACTGAACACTATATTAACAAAAACAGGAAACAAGAGACGTAGTGTGTAATAGTTTAAAATCTCTCATAGATGTCTGCACTATTTGAGGACTATATAAGCGGACAACCGACTACCAGGAGACAGGAGGCGTGTGTACAGAGCGTTTGTGCGAACACGTCTGTTCGCACCGCGACCGATACACTACAGCGAATTTCACGATTTAGACGAGACTGATCGGCTTTTCGCGCAGACATATGCCTACCGAACTGTTATTGTTTACAGCCTAGTCTGCTGTCGCGCAGTTTTCTACTGTGCTCGAAATTATAAATGTTGACATCGAAGCATGGTCCAAAGAGGGAGCCCTGATCAGCAGTCCCAATCTTGTCCAAAATGAATCAAGTTCTTTTATAATTTCTCATTAATAGATAAAAAAAAAAAAAAATCCAACGACATTTCCAGGTTTTTCCGCATTTCCATGATTGGTAGACAGTCTGCTTTTTTACACTATAAACTCGCATAAGAAGCTCTCTTTTCTCGCGCGTTTTGCAAATGGCCGTAATTGCGGGTGAGACCGGCGAATGGAGTGGAAAGTGTTTACTGAACTGTGAATGTCTCGGTGCGCGGGGCTTTATGGCTGGAGCTTGTATACGTGTATTATATATATATACACACACACAAGCCGAGGAGAGCTGGTTAATAATGCAGAGAGCGAGGAGAGCGCAAGCGGCAATTTCGCGACCGTTAGCGTAATGCCGTGGTATTAACCTAATTATTGCGTGTTGACTGGCTTGATATTATTGACTGGCCGCATGCGCTGCTAGTGTGTGTGTGCACTGCAGCTTTCTATTGTTCCTCGTGCTGATTTCTATGCGATACAGCAGTGCGCTTCGGAAGTATCGTAGGAATGGGAAAAAATGTTAAATTGCCGATGTCGGAACAATGCCTCGGTTGAAATAGATTTTATACACGTGTATTTTTCAGCGTTTAACTGTTTATTATACTGTACGCGCAAGCGGTTCGATGTATGCATGAATTTTTACTCTGCGGTAGAGATGATTGTATACTCGAGATACATTATATACCAGCTCGTGCAGGAAACGTGAATTTTTTTCCCTCCATTATAATCTAGAAGTGCTTTCGATGTGCTCGGCATTGAATTGTTGAATCCGCAGCGGCGATCGATAAAAATTAATTTCGAGCCTTCGCGGCCAAAGTATTATACCGTCTCACCATCCATTACGACAATACGCTCTAACTCGACTCGATCGCGCCGATAAAACAATAAAGATAAAAAAATGACCAACACACGCATACACACTTGACAGTACCCTACTCTCTCGCGAATTAAAGAGCCCATAAACTCGAGCTTCCCCTACACACTGTATATCTTCCACGGCGCATCTCTCGACGAGATAGCGATCGCGACTCGCGTGACTTTGACGCCAATGGCGCCGTAGAGCGAGGAAGGAACAACGGGACAGATGCGAGAAAGAGAGAGAGAGACGAAGAGATGCCGAGGGTGAGATAGTATAGAGGCGTACGTCTTGTGGGCCGCGGGAGCTACTCGCGGTAATATCGTTACACGCCTGTGTATTATCGATCGAGCGGGCACGCGAGAGCTCTTTGAACCTCGCGCGCAAAACCGGACGTGCGCCAAGAGAGATCTGACGCCGACAAATGCGCTGCGATGGTTATTGCTTTATTTTGTATCGCAGCTACAGCGCAGCTGAGATTCATATCGCTTCGTAAATTTTTTAAATTCGGGTTTATTTTTACACTCCAAAATGCTCAATTTATTTGTAGTCGATCGAGTGTAATTCGCCAATCCGTCTCGTAACTAACTCGTTGTGATGGCTATCCACGCCTGCTCGCGTTTGAAAAGATTCCACTGTTATCTGATTGGCTTCGGCGCTGATTGATTCGCCCCTGTCAGCAGTCCATTTTTCTCTCTCGATTCTTTTCAGCCGGAAATTAGCGTCGATTCGATTCGAATCATGCGCGCTAACGATCGATCCTCGAATTTCGAGCCAACGGACCGGATTATTAGAGCTGCTGTTTTTATCTCGCCCAGCGATCTCGCGAGCGCTCATAAGGGAAATCGAAAGCCAAACACGTGTAAAAGCGCGCGGGTTACCTCGCCGGCGAGAGCAGCGCATTAGCTGCGCCTCGAGCTGCGCGAGAAAATACAGAGAGAGAGAGAGAGAGAGAGAGGTGTATATATAGGTTGTGTATATACCGGTGCAAGCCTGAGCTGCTGATCGACAGAATCGCTGATCCCATTTGTCCGCGCAAAGCCGATCACCAGCCAATCCAATTTATTTATTGGCTTTCGCTACGTCGCCGCGGCGTTAACCAGGTTTGCTTCTCGATGTATCACTGCGGGACTGACGGCTCGTGACTTTCGAGTTTACTTTCCTTTGTGTGCGATGCTGTTTTTTTTTCGAAAAAAAAAAGAAACGCCGCGCGAAGTAACGAATCACATACCCATACATACTTTTACGGGCTTTAAAAGAATTACTATTCCCGTCGCAAAAAAGTCTCGATTTATTTTTCAATTCCAACCTAAAAAAAAGTCATCTCTCCCCTCGTGCACATACATTTATGTTTATTTATTACGCAATATTATTCTCCGTCATTTATATTCGTCGCCGCGCGCACCCGTATACTGTTTCAAGTTAATTACTCGAACGTTAACGTCGAGCTTTATTCCATTTATTCGCAAACATAATACGCGCGCGCTTGCGCATAAATAATAAAAAAAAAAAGCTAACGCTCGCGGCCTCTGCGCGTGTCAGCTCGAGCGACAGGTGAGCTGTTATATACCGTGGTGCTCGCGCGTTTTGTGCATCGCGGCAATTTCGCGAGCAAACAAAATGCGAGCCGAGCGAATGAACTAACGAATGACGTTTAATGAGAGAAACGTCGCGCCTCCCTTCAATCAGCGTCAATTTTCCTTTCTAGCTATCTGGACGCGCTTGCTCTCGCGAGCTCGATAATTCAATAAACGAATGTACACGCGTGCCGGAACTGCAGAGAGCGACGAGCGTTCGGAATTTTCACCTCTCGCTTTTTTTTCTCGCTATGCAGCAGCATGCGCGACAGCTCGGGAGTGCATATCGAGGTATTTTGGTTTTTTTACATCACGCGCACGCGGCTGGAATTTTTGAATTGTTTGCGGTCATTGAATGATCCAGGGGATATGAAAGCCACTTTAGCGTATATGAGCCTCTTCGCACAAATGACTCTCGGAATATAATTGCTCGATGCATACGTAATAAACATTCGCACCATCGACTGTTCGATGAGTCGCTCTCCCGTATATTTTTTACCGGCGATCGACCGAAATATTTCACTTCTGAAAAAGAGAAGAGGTCATCGTCGAAAAGTGGCGAGCTCTCGAAACTTTAAACGGCCGGCGAATTGTTTTTCAAAAGAGCGAACGAGTATAGTCACGGTCGTTACTCATTCATCGCCGAGGCTGCTGTATAACTGCTGCTGCTGCTGCTGCTGCTGCTCGCGCCGGCGTCGGCCCGATAAAATCAATGTTTCCGTTTCATTTTACAGCTATTTTCATATTGCAGAGCGAAGGGGAGAATTCGGGTCGTCGAATCGATGACGCGGCGGCGGCGACGGCAACTGCGGAGCATAATATCGAATGCACCTTTACAGGCTATACTCACCCGGGAAAATCGAGCGCGCAGGCTTGCATCGAAACAACTCGTAATCAGCGCTGCCCCTGTGTGTATACCCTTTTTTCGCCCGTTCGGCTTTTTTTCGGATGAAAACTAATCGGAAAGCTCGTTCAAAGGGCTGATCTCCTCTTTTTTGCTAATACGAGACTGGCGTATCAGAGCCGACGAGTTTTGAGCGTTCGAAACTATCTGCTCGAGGATTAGAGCGAGTCTCTCGTTGCTCACCACTCGTGTTATATCGAGCTGTATACACGAGTCCGCTGGTCCGAAAAAATTTCATTTGACAAATGCGGAGCTGGAAGAACAACACCGACTAGCAAAAAAGCTCTTGTCAAAGTCAGCGCGATTCGACGCTATATACATCGGAGAGAGGGATAGTCAAATAGCCAAGAGAGAGAGAGGGGGAGAGAACTATACTCGTCGCGTAGCGGCGAAACGCTTGATTTACTCGAATGCCGTTTACCGGGTTTGCGGGAGTCCGGCAGTACTAGCATCAGCATCAGCAGCAGTAGCGCGGAGGGTAAATTCGCTGTGTACGCGCCGGAGCAGACAGAGACAGAGATTATATTGACCGATCGAGGGTTGGCGCTGCAGCAGCAGCAGCAGCAGCACACACGTGTGCGCCTTGCCGTTACACTGTAGCCACGGCAGTGGCGGCGGCACTCAATGGAGGAGAGGGAGAGGGAGAGAGAGAGAGGAGAGGGAGAGGGCGTACAAATAGGTGGGAGGTGGGCGGTCAGCAGCAGCAGCGGAGGTTCGTAGCCCAGAGGTAGTTCCCGGCCGACCGCAAAAGCCGCAGAATCGCGGCCGGCGGCAGCGGGATACCCGACCGCGGAATGGCCATGGATGACCAGAGCTTTGGTCACACATACACGCGCGGCTGGCTTTATATGCCGGCTGCATCGGTGGCAGTGTGTGGCCCGAGAGAGAGAGAGAGAGAGAGAGAGAGAGAGAGGGAACGAAAACCTCGGCACCCTCATTCCCTATCACACCCTGCCGCTACTATTACTACTACTACTACTACTACTACTACTACTACTACTACTACTACTACTAATGCTACTAGTACCGTGGAGATTTGAGATGTGAGCTGTACGTGGCTGCGGGTGCACTCGGCGTATTATTACGCCGACCTCGGAATATGATGCAGTGCTGAATACCTTTTATAACACTTGGTATTGTGTTTGCTAGGATGTAAAGCTCACTCCATTTGTAAAATTTTCATCGGCGTCGCGATCGATGCGTCGCGAATTAACGAAACGAGAAAATTGATTAACAAAATACAGCAGCCGCGTCGCGTCGAAAAAAAGGGACTCGTGTCAGCGGGAGGTACACACAGACAGCAGCGGCAGTGGTGTATACGGTGTATAACGATCGTGCGATTACCCTCGCGGCAGACGACTCTCATCTCTCTCTCTCTCTCTCCCTCTCCCTCACTCTACACAGCGGCACCTTCTGTTCGCTCGGGGCACGACCGCTATTTGCATAAGCAATGCATTTTGATTCGTGGCTCTGCGCTCTCGCATTGTACCACCGCGAGCGCGCGCGGAAGAGGAATGACATAAATAATGCATGACATAATGATCGGCAATGGGATTTCGCGCGGGATATGGATGTGGCACGATCCCTCTTTTCCCTCTCCCTCGCGTTATACACGTGTACGTATGTTACGTACGAGCGGTGTATATGTATGCATGTGAATTGGGAGAGCAGGAAGGGGAGTGGGTGGGATTTATCGGGGCGCGAGCGAGAGCGTTTCGATGACGAGCGAGCGCGCGCGAGTGCGTAGCGGCGATTATTCGCCCGATGCCGTATACGCGTGTGTGTGTGTGTGTGTGTGTGTGTGTGCATGCACGTCTCCCCCTATTTGCGGATGGCACGGGAACCGCGCGATTTTCGACTCGGTGATTTGGGAGTGGTCTAGTTGGCTGCTATTGTATACTGCCGGTGATTTTTCCGCGCTGATGATGTTGCCATGTGTTTTCCTTTTTCTCTCTTTTGATATCGCGATGCTATTGTGTACGCTTTAGAGGCAGCACGTATCATTAACCGAATTAAAATATCAATCGCGCCTGTGAGGTGAAACGAGCTGTGAAAAATATCCGCGTTTACCTGCCGCTGGCTATAATAGAGAGAGAGACACCATATTATACGATCCCCGGAAGACACATAAAAAACTCGCGAGGTAGAGCAACTCGAGAGAATATATAGAAGCGGAGGACAAAAGCGCGCGAGAGAGAGAGAGAGACAGAGAGAGGATCGGGGTGTGAGATATGGGCGGGTACACTATTGCGCGAGGGGTTGCGCGCGCGCGCGTTGTGCATACGCCGGTGGAGGCCAGATAAAGCGACAAAACAGGGTTTTATGACTGTAACAGATTAGGTAGTAGCCCGCTAGCTTCCTCTGTGTGTGCGGCTATACACCCCTCTCCGGTTCTTCTTCAACCCTCAGCCCCATTATCGCCGCGCAAGCTTTTGTAGCTTCCTCGCTTTTGTTGCCGCTGCTGCCGTTGCTATTGCTGTTGCTGGCCTGGTCGTTTTCTACTCTCTCTCTCTCTCTCTCTCTCTCTCTCTCTCTTTCGTTTATACGCCGCCACCCCTTTAGCGAAGATAGAGAGAGAGAGAGCGAGAGAGACGACAAAGAAAAGAGGAGGGGGTGAGGCTAGACGGGAAGCATCAGCAGCGGGTCGCGACAGTTGGCCGATATTTGTACACCCTTTGTAGTGAGAGAGAGAGAGAGAGAGAGAGAGAGCCCAACTCTATCTGCAGCAGTGATGCCTCGCTCGCCCAACGCCACCCCTTTCCCTAAAGTATTCGCTTGTTGGCGCAGCCACTAAACAGAGAGAAGGCTTCTGCTTCTGCCTTTCGAGCCTGACTGCGCAATTGCGGATGCTGGAAACGACGGAATTTCAAATAACAAAGCTCGAGAGCAGAGAGAGCCGACCCTATATCTATCTATCCCGACGATGCTTCTGCTCTGCTACTGCTTGTACAGAAGAACGAGCGAGAGATATACATCGCTGGGATGAAGCGAGCTATCAATTTCTCTTTCGGAGGGCTATACGCTCTGTGCCGCTGCCGGCTCATAGACGTTCGCTCGAGCAGCGATGGAGAGGGAGAGCGAGAGGAAAAATCGTCCGGGATTATTCGCTCATTGTTTGCTCGGTATAATAAGATCTCCATCATCGATGGCGAAATTGCTGCTGCTGCTACTGGAAAAATATTCCCTCTCACTATTTGCCCGGGCTGGAATTGAAAAATTATTTCAAGCGAGAGCTTCTTTCCTCTCTGTATCTCGGCAAGTGAATAGCTTCGTTCGCTTCATATGTACCGAACGATTTTAATGCGAGTTCGATCGACACACACCGAACATTGATTAGCTGGGCTATACCGCACGTGCCGAAATAATTCCGAACGACGAAATCAAAGCTGATAAGCACGAGCAGCCAATTTCCCGATCTCTATGCAGTCCCCCCTTTAATACTTTCCACTCGAATGGCCTTCGGGGAGGTACACTGAATATGTTACAATTATCGCTAAACCGAACTGCCTGCTGCCCGCTTGTATATAATAGGTACAGCCTCGCGCCGACCTCGACACTTACGACAATACCGCCTCTATCGCTCCCCTTTCCTCTCGACGTCGCGCGTACAAGTCCCCCGGGATGAAAGTACCTTTTTACGATGTCCCGTCGTGCCGCCAGCGAAGCAGGCATAAACGCGCGCGAGGGGCGAGAATACGAAGGGGAGAGCGAAGGATGAAAATGAAATTTCCGCATATACTACCGCTGATAAAGTCAGCAGCAACGGCGGCAGCATCGTTCTCCCTTCGCATATGCGATATAGAAGTGTGTAAATTCTCGAGCTTTTCTTTATCTCCTCTCTCGGGCGCGCGCAAGAGATGTGCAAGCTCGATAATTTTCCTCCTCCTCTCCCGGGTTGTGTGTATATCGGCTGCTCTCGCGGTGTACCTTTATATACGCGAGGAGAATTTGCCGTCGATATACAACACGCGGCGATGATTTTACGAGCTGACGGCGCATCGATTCGGAACTGAGTGTTGCTAGATTTATTACGTTTTGAATTTACGTGCGCGGCTCGTCGCGTTTAATCCTTCGTTATATATAACACACCGCAATGTTTTAATTGCGAGGATTTGCAGAGTATCACGTATACTGGGGGAGAGCGAGAGTCAAACAAAAAGAGAAGAAGAAGAAGAAGCTCGAAGTTCACCCCAACGTAATTGCGCGATGACTAACACTTCGTTACGTGGCAGAGAGAGAGAGAGAGAGAGAGAGAGAGATAGTCAAGAGACGCAGCGATTTTTTTCCATATATATACACACTCCCCCTTGCTCTGCCTTTTTCCCCTTCCGTAGCGAATGTGTGTATATATCCGTTCGTCCCTCCCGTCGTCGACATAATGCGCGAACTCCGCGACCCGGGAAATCTCGTTATCGTCCTTATTAAGCCTGCGAGCGAAGGGTGAATCCTTTTCAAGCGCAGCGGTAGGGGGCGCTATGCTCGTATAATAAAACTTTGCCCCCTCGTCGAAGAGCCGCTACTGCGGCTCGCAACAAATTACCGGGCTCTGTGGATATAGAAAACCGCACGCCTGGCTCTTGTATATATATGTATAGGCCGCTGGATCGCCCCATGAGTTGAGGAAGAGAAAAAAAATGATGGTTGCCGATATGGAGAGTTTGCTTTTGGCGAGCTCGGCGCTTTCTTTCCGATGTTTGCGTTAATCAGCCCTGTAGAGAGCTGCGGTTTGATGGAGTTGATGAAGGAACTTTTGTGCAAAAGAAAAAGGACTTCGCAGTATAGCAGAATATTTTTTTAAGGCGCAGTCTATATAAGAGCAACGGCCCGAAGAATGTCGGTGTGTGGCGCATGAGCTTATTAGAGCTCGTCTGACGATTCACTTTGGCCAATTGCAGTTAATTAATTTTTTACCGCCAAGCGACCGGCACATTTATACGAGCGCGACATTGGATTCCGAGCATTCTCCAACTTTCGAACTTGCTTTTTTGCACCAACTGTTCGCGCATACGTAAATTCGAGAACGAAAGAATTTGTAAGTTTGTTTATATTTTTTACACTTTCATCAAAACTGACAACTATATCAGCATTAACAATCAATACGTGTACAGCATCCCGTCTTCTTTGTCGTCGAAGATCTTTTTTTAACGGACACGTTTTCCAGATCCGGATCTCTCTCCCCCTGTGCGGCTTATCGCGCTGCGTGAGCTCGACGATCGACAAAAAGGTCAGTCCGAATAGCGGGAACCTCGGCAGGAACCATCAGACGAGGACAATTAAGCGCGGCTATCGCGCCGACGAAATCTAAAAACGCTTCAAATTTCTCGGACTCGACCTTGCGAAAAATGCTAATCCGAATCTTTTTTCATTTTGCAATCTTCTCTCTGAATTTGAAAGTATAAGGCTCTCCGGATAAATACCACATCTATGTTTCGAAACGTTAGAATCTCCAGCGCCAACAAAAAGAAACGAAAGCGCATCGACAGAGTATAAGTCCATAGTATACGAAGAAGCAGAAAAGAAGAAAACGCCCAGGAGATAGAGAAGAAGAGCAAGTTCCCGTAGAGCGAGACGATGTCACGACACTATCGACACTATCTCGAGACGACAACGGCGTCGCTGGTCGTCCGCCGGCCGCCCGAGGACAAGAGGCGTTTTTAAGAGCTCCGCTTCGCCTTATCTTCGAACAAGCCGCGGCTAATGTAGGTATCCGACCTCCTCGCACCGCCGCCGGCCTCTATCTTACTTTCTCCTCTCCGCCTTCGTTCCGTCCCTCTTCTTCTTCCTCTCGTCGTCTTCTTCTTCTTCTTTTTCGTTATACACTTCGTTACCGGGCCAAGGTTCCCGCCTCTCGTAGCGGCGATTTTTTTTTCGGCAGCTCGCGGCGACGTGTACCTGCGCGCAGCAGCGCGATATCGTTCGAAGGAATGAGCAATTTTCGGGCTAAGCCCCCCATGACTCGAGAGGGAGGGAAGAAAAGAGAAAAAGAAGCAAAGTAGCGACGGCACTTTGGCATTTCATTATTACAAGGGTTCGGAGCGATAAAGGCTTATTGGTCGCTTGAGTGAATGAGGCGGAGGAGCTTCGTCGTCGTCTTTTTTTTTGCCGCTGCTGATGCTTCTGCTTAAAGTGTTGCGGGCAAAAAAGATGTCGGCGATCGGCTTTTAAGTGTTTGAGACGAGCTGCTTGTAACGAGGGATTAGTTTCGCGCAAAGTGTGTATCTCTGTCGTCGCTTGAAAAAACAAATCGAACGAGCGTTTCCATTCGGTCGCTTCACGTCGCACAGACACACATACGCACACGACAACAGCTCGCGCAGAGCGAAATGGAAATTCAAAGGCGCGGCGAGGCGGAGTAATAAATACCTAGCAAACTGCGTGTTCCATTTGCGCGGCGGCGGCGATACGGAAAGCCAGACGAGCGTGAACTGAATATAGGTGACACGGAGGAAACATCTCTCCATTTGAATCGAGAGAGTTAGCGCATGAATCGCATCAGCCCCAGGTCTTATTCAGTGCGAGTTTCGCGTGGGTGTTAAAGAGAAGGAGAACGAGAGAGAGAGCGAGAGAGAGAGAGAGAGAGAGAGGGAGTTGCAATTGTGTACCGACAACGGAACGGTACAACCGGACTTTGTTCCCAACTACTACTAGCGTCGCGCGCGCGTTGTTACGACAGGTAGCGGCGCGCGCTCGAGCTGAAACACTTGCACGCGCGCGAGCGCGACAATCTTCGCTAAGGCACTTTGAAACTTGACTGCGAAATGTCTCGAGCGACGTACGAAGCTCCGGAGATGTAGCGAATTCATTTTGGAGAGATGAATGATTCCAAGCGACGTTGATCCGGTAAATATTTTGCCTCCGACGTATACAATATAAAACGACCGCACACTCGAAAGTACCCCTTTGCTGCACCCTAACAAGCGCGACTCTCGCTCTCACGATTATCATCATCAACCTCTGTCGACCGTATACGTGCGTATAATCCTGCGCACAAAACAGGCACTCGGCTCTCCCTAAAAAGAGCCCGCCGCGAGCCCACGTCCCAAAAGGGGGAGATGAACGAAATTACTCAGCATTAAAATTTTAATCATCCGCGTCCATTCATTAACGTGTGTCTGAAGCAGCGGCAACCCCACATGCGTGCGCGTTAAAATCCAATGAAACTTTCAAGAATAGCCGCGAGACAAAGGAACAGGACCCGGTATGCGAGGACAACAGCATCTCAGCGCGCGTATACGTTATAATGATAAATCTCTCACTCTCGGCTCTGCGGCAATCAGTTACACGGCCGCGCGCGTGACGGCTTAAACACACAAAGCCGGCGCACACGTACGTGTGTACATATACACACACACACACACACTGCGCGCACGAGGGCAAAAAGGGACAAGAAAGACTGGCTCTGTTGCGGCGTTAGATTATAAGGAAGGCAGCCAAGGTAATGGTATCTGTCTGGTCGTGAGGGAGAGCAGATGGGATCGCGAGGGTATACGGTAGCCCCCGTGTATATCATTAACCTCATCCTCGTTTTTCGCCTTCGAGTGTATACCTTCGTGTTTGCCTGACGCGCGGGGACGGATGCGAAGCCCTTGGGTCGTATAGTCGGATTCGGTTTTCTCTCTTTTTGACTCTCGACCGCAGCTCTTTTTTCGCCTCGGCCCTGCTGCTGCTGAGAATTCGGGACCTGACTAATTGCTCCCCACGCCGTATACTCTAGTTTATTCGACGAAAACATTAAACATTACGAGGAACTTTGTTCCGGATCTTTTTCAGCGTCCAGACGTGCGTCGAATCATCGGACCACGATCCCGGAAATTCGAGGGAAGTCAAGAGAAGAAAAGAGCCTGCTTTCGCAAAAAATTTCATCCAATTGTCCACCGAGACACTTCCTCTATACTGCCACGTATACACTGCGTCGTCCCTTTCAGAGCATCTCTCTCTCTCTCTCTCTCGGCCCCTTTCTTCTCTCCGCTCGCTCTTCTCTCTCCCTCGGTCTCGCCGGCGCACAAACGAGTAATTAACTATCTCAGTGAGGGACACGTGTTCCCACCCTACCCACCGCTGCTTCGCGCAGCATCGCTCGCTAACAGCCGTGATCTCTATCTGGCGGCGCTCACGCTCTCTCGCTTCCCTTCCCCCAATGCTGCTGCCGCCGCCGCCGCCGCCGCCGCTGCTGTGTTTGCACACACGCTCTTATGTTAATTTAGCTTAACGCCCGGCGACCCTCGACTACTACTACTGCCGCCACGACTGTATGCTGGTCGTTCGTGTGCGACTTTGGAAATTGCACTTCTTTATTCCTTCGTGACGTGGTCTTTATTTTTTCTTATTCCCAAGATTGCACGCGACGGTCCTGTTCTCGAGGATCTTCTTCGCGGTATATTTCACAGGATTTGCAGAAACTCTCGCTGACTCTCTGTTATCATTGCACTGCAATCAACGATGGCGGTGTACAAAGTGCCCGTACGCCGTTATTACTCGACATGCATTGTAATAACAGCGCGTGTATAACGAACACACGTGAATCGCACTTATACGGCACAATGTGCCCGCGTTCTGTTATTTACTCGTCCGACGACACAAAGCAAATAAAAGGGAGGAACAAATCGATTCGGGAACGACTCTCGAGGTGTTTCTCTCTCTCTCTTCGCTCTCCCATTTTTTCGCCTGATTTTTCGAGTGGTTATTAACGATGTCAAAGGAGCGAGTGCTCGCCTGCGGGACAAAAAGCTCCGCCGCCGCGAACAAATACACACGAGAGAGTCCTCGTGAATCGAAAGAGAATAAGAGAAGAGGGGATCGAGCACCGGCTTAGATAAGGGCGTCCTTTCATCCGTCGAATAAAAATAAGATTAAATTTGATCCGTCATTGACGTGCGTACGCGTGTCTTGTTGGTCATATATGGATGAATGGCGTCGAGGCGAAAATAAAGGGCCATATGCGACGGGACAATGGAAGCTATTATCGAGGAGAATGGAGGAGCGATCGGGAGCAATGAGCTTTCTTTTAGTATAATGAAGTCAAGTAATGCACTTAGTTTCTCCCGCTGACGGTCAATGGAGCCTGCTGCTGCTGCTGATGCTGCTGCTGCTGCTGCTGCTGCTGCTGCTGTGATTCGAGGGTATTATATTTTTTATACACTGTTAGTTGGCCGTTAGAGCCAAAGTCATTAAGCGTTTTATTGTGCTTTCAATGCTTTCATAGCTGCAAACAAGACTGCGTGTGCATTCTTTGATGCGCGCGATAAATAAAATTGCCCTTCTCGAGTGCACGGTGTGATATTGTGTTGCCGTCGTCGTCTTTTGTTGCGCCGCGAAAATGAAAATTCTATTGTTCGCTCACGCGCTAGCCGATAACGCAAACATAAATAATAAAAGAAAATCAGTGTTTCGCGCGATTCCCAAAAAGTCTGCAAAGCATAAAACTTTCTCTTCGTACTTCTGTGTGTGCGTATTACCCATCTATCCCCGTCGACTATACGCCCCCTCGATTTTTCGGATAGAAAGACACAGCGAGAGAGTATACACACATATATAACTGCAAAGTCTCTCCTCTCTCTCTCTCTCTCCCCCAGCCCTCTTTCTCTCGATCCGCGGCCTTCGGGATTTCGAGAGGCTCGTCGTCTGCCGGGCTTTCCGCAAACCCAAGCCCGTGCAAATATTTGCCGGATGTTCGTTGCCGCTCGCGCTCGTTCGTTCATTCGTTCGTTCTATCCGCCGCCGCCGCCGCGTAAGGCTTGACGTCGTCATGGATACCGTCGAAAAACGTTCAAATATTTGCAGCGAGAAGCAGCAGCGGCAGCAGCAGCAGCGCGTTCTCTCTCTCTCTCTCTCTCTCTCTCTCTCTCTCTCTCTCTCTCTCTCTCTCTCTGCAGCAGCGCCGTTCGTTCACTAACCAATTCCCCGCTTCGTTCTCAATTCTCGATTCCGCAAGGCTTGAGCCTACCGCTGCGTTTTCGCTCGGCTCTTCTCTATGCACTTTGAATGAGAGAGAGAGAGAGAGAGAGAGAGAGAGAGAGAGAGTCTGTGTGTATTTCCGTCTAGCTGGTACTTCCGATAATTGCGTTCGTTCGTTCGTTCGTTCGCCGATTGTTTCTTTCCATGGCTATTCTTCTTTGCGGATGCGGCACGTTCGGAATAAAGTATGTACGCCGCTGCCGCTGCTGCAGAGGGACTCGCCCCTCGTCTGTGTGTGCTTAGGCGAAACGATTTAAAAGCTGAATTATCGCCGAGGAGGGAATGTAATAATTGCTTTCTCGACCAGGCTGTCTTTCTCTCTCTCTTCACTCTGTGATGTGTTTGATCAAGCGCGAAGGCTTTGAATAATTTTCACGCTGGCTTAAGAGCTCGTCTACGAGAGATGAAGGCATACTCATTACACACGCTTAAAAACAGCAAAATCAGCTGATTTAATCAGCTGGATCACAGCGAAGAATCGATATAGCCGAAGGAATGCCTATGTTCCACACACAACCACCAACCACACACACACACACACACACACACCACCAAGAGAGAGTGGAAATCGCAGTTTAGCGCGCGAGGTCGTAAACTCGGTTATTCCCGGCGCTGCTAAAAGGGGGAGAGTATATAGCTAGCTATAGCTGCAGCGCGTTGCAGAGGCGGAGAGAGTTACCTCTGCGGGCGCCCTATAATGGCTGGGTGTACTACCTGTGCCGCTCGCGCCGGCGAATTTATCTCCGGCATTCATCTTCCCATTAGCGGTGAATAATACTCGCGGCGTTTACGTGCCAATTTTCCATTCGACGCTCGGTCAACGCTGCTGCCGCCGCAGCACTGGATTATTACATCGGCTATCTCTCTCTCTCTCTCTCTCTCTCTCTCTTCGAGCTAGCTAGCGCACGGCGAGAGCCATTTTCTCAGGCCGCGGCGATCGATTGTCGCGCGCGCTTTATCGCTCCAGGCGCGCCTGAATTATGGAAGCGGACACGCGCGAGGATTAACCGAGGGGGGGAATTTCACGGGCTGTTGCGGGGGAAAAATTCCCGATGCACCGATTGTCGCGATTGCAAGGTGATAAGAGGAGAGGTTTTCGATTTATGCGAGTAGCCGGAGTTTTGAAATAATAAACCGCGACAAAGGTTATACGCAGTGTATTATCTTTATTAAGAGAAAATAATCGATGATAAATTGATTCAGGCTCCAGCGTGTGGGCATAAGTCATAAATTTTTCCGCTTATAAACGCCCCACATCAAAGAAACAAATTCGTCGAAAGCGCAGCTATATACACGCGCCGAATAGAAATCAAAGCGCTCTTGCTCTGACCTCCTACTCTATAGCTGTATATCTATACTCTTTCGTCTCTCGGAGATCTCCTTTCATGCATCTATACACCACTCGCGGCTATACTCGGCGGCGATTCTTTGAAGTGCCTTATATATATACGTATATCAATTGCAAAAAATTAAGAACAATGAATAGCTTCGCTCGAATATATATACACTCCGTGGGTGATCTCACGTAAAGATATATACGTCCCTCACGTACAGCAGCAGCAGCAGCAGCGTCGCAGGCGGCAAGATTGCAAATCGGAAGCAACTAGTATCGGCCGTATTCTCCCTCGCACTATCGATCACAGCCGCGATCTCGCTCGCGTATAATTAAACCCGCGCGTTCAATTACCTCCGTTTAACTCCATATGTGTGTATAATGGAAAAATATCTACACACCGCACACAATACACACAGCCCGCGCGAACAATAAAACGCGCGCATATAAACTCCACACACCCACACAAGAGCGCAAGTTTCATGGAAAGGGGCACTGCACACATATAGCTGCAGAGCAGCGGTCCCATATTACAAACACACAGGCGTTCATTCAGCCGCATTATAAGCCTCGACCGCCGATGTAATCGTCGCGCTCGCCCACACAGGTCCGTAAATCAGCGGCTCGAACGACAAGCGCAGCAGCAGCAGCAGCAGCAACGGCAGCAGTAGTTGCGCGGGGGTATATGGTATACAGAGCGCGGAGAAGGCGAAAGTGCGCGCGTTTATTCTTGGCCGCAGAGAGAGAGAGAGAGAGAGAAAGAGAGAGAGAGAGAGAGAGAGAGACTTATATCCGACACGCATTTTTCAGCGCGCAATTATCGCTCGCCGAGGCGAGATACGGATCGCGCGTCGGTCAATTAATTTGATTGAAAGCCGCGTTCTTTCTTACGTGGGCGTTTTACTGCGCCGGGAGTGTGCGCGCGTTTGTTTATTTTCAACGACGCGCGGCAAACACTGCAGGCGCTTGTAATTATTGATAATGTATACACGCCGAGAATTATGTTATGCGCGCGCGCTGGCTGAATGTTTTCATTTTGTCGCGAAACGCCGGCATTGATATTCTATAGCAATATGTCTCTGAAGTAGGCGTTCCGTGTATACGAGTGGTACTTTGACGGCAGGTGAGAATATTCGCGGATTGTAACTCTGTGATATTATGATAAAGTATAATAGACTTCTAGTCTCGTTAAGAGAAAATAAACGCTCGGCTTTTCGTTGTTTGGCCGCAGAAGTCACATCCCAGCGTCGGTGGAGAAATAGAAGTAGAAGAAGAAGAAGAAGAAGAAGAAGAAGAAGAAACTCTGCAGGAACGCGCGACGCCTACTGATTAAATTGAGAGCTGCAGGCTTGCCGCGACGAGGGGGAAAGAGAGAGAGAGAAAAACGCTTAGGGTTCGAGGCACGACAAACTGCCAGTCCTAATGCCAATTAGTGCCATTTTACCGACGGCGAGCGACGCACAATCCCCCGAAGGGCTTCTTCTTCCTCCTCCGTGTCTTCCTTCCTATATCCCACAACGACCGGATACAAACTTGCTCGCTCTCTCTCTCTCTCTCTCTCTCTCTCTCTCTCTCTCGTCTCTCCTCTGTCGATTTTTTTATATTCCGCTCGCTTCCCCGGCTAATTACGTAATACATTCGCTCCATACGACTCGCCACGGGAGGTGCATGTGCTGTATGGCTGATGCTGCGTGGGAGAGAGAAAGAGGCGAAAAACGTTTATTATCGCCGCTCAGCTGGCGATTAAGTAGAATAATATAGAGGACATTATTTGTGCGCGTGAGGAATCCACAAACTACGTCTTTCAATGCGGTGCTGTCCTCCGACAATGATCCTAATAGATCGCAAGTAAATTGATTAAGTATTATAATACAAACACGCTGCTCCAATCGTATAGCTGAACCGTATCCGTTTCATTTCGGTGGAAAACATGTGCTGTCAGTCGCGGAATTTCAATCATCGTATTCGATTACACTACATTCAGTCGTGATTTAAGTCAGAGTGCGCTAATTAGAGAACTGCAGCAAACACGCGCTGGAAACGCGCGGCCAATGTATAATATCGATAGCGATAAACGACATCGATGACTGGCAGCGTATACATTAGCCAAAACGCCTCGTTCAATCGACAGCGTTAAACTCCGCTCACTCAACTCGACCAAAGAGAGAGAAACAACACACCCGAGTACTTGTCACTTTCAACGTCGCGGCAGATGGCGCCAGCAGTAGCCAATCAGTCGCGTAAAAGAGTCCTTTGTCCTCGCCTTTGTCTCGCCGACTAACGAAAGCTCTACGCTCTTTCCCCGGAAGCGGCAAAGGCGAGGAGGAAAAATCAACAAGCGCCGACGAGTCTTCATCATACACACAGCTCGTACCATACCCTCGAGAGTACACAGAGAGAGAGAGAGAGAGAGAGAGAGAGAGAGAGAGAGAGAGAGAGAGAAAAGAAAGTCGTGCGCCGCGACGCGCGAAAGAAACGCTCCATCGAGCGCGCTCGCCGATACAAAGAACACAAGCATCTCGCGAGTGAGAGAGGAAAAGGAATTCCCGAGCCAGCAGAGCCTCGATTTTCACGGATCGTTGGTCGCGCCTCTTCTGATATCTCTCGTACTGCAGCAGAGAGAGATAGAGAGACGAAGCTCGGATTAAAGCGCCTGCGGAGTAATGCTTCACGCACACATACAGAGCTATATATAGTAGACGGCGAATGCAATTTTCGCGGCTCTGCTCGCGGAAAAAAGCCTGGCTCGAGGCGAGAGAGCTCGACTAGTGTGTCTCCGCTTCGTGTCCCCAGGAAATCAATAGCGGATCGTTTTCCGCGCGACGACGAGTGGGTGGCGCTGTATAGTGCATATAGGTATACGATACGCTATCTCGGCCGCTTGGGAAAGAGAAAGAGAGAGAGAGAGAGAGATGATGATGATGATGATGAGGGGACTTAGCAAGCTTGATTGCCGTGTAATTCGAGCCGGGGAAAATTCAGTCGCGCTGCGAATATATACACGCGCGCGCGCACGCGGGGATTAAGTAATAACCATTCGAAAATTTGCTGCAATTTCGCTGCGCACGCGGCGTACACTTTGATATACACCGCAAAGCCGGTTATAGACCGCTTGGCTTGATTGGAAAATCAGCGGTTTCGGTTACGATTTCAACTCGTTGTTGATAATGTAATCTCTATATATGCACATACCCGTTTTGCATTTTTCCTCTAGGATCGTGTTCCTGTACACGAGAGTGTTTGGTCTAATTGACTGGGGAGAAAAGGAAAAACAGTCGTTCGAATAAGCGAGACGAATTAATTTTCATTCCGAAGGAATTTAAAGTGGCTGCAGCAGGCGAACGATCGACGACGGGCGAATGATCGACCTCCTTTTTCGTAGTCCAGACCACAATGAAGCTTTTTACTCGCGGCGACGACGTGATTCGGAATTATTACGGGAGACAGTCTTGCGAACGAGGATTTTATTTATCGTTGGCTATAAACTTTCCCGAACGATCGATTGCGAGAGATCTCGAGAGGACCTGTATAGTGCAGCCGTATATATACCTTTGTAAATAAATCGGTAATGACGGCTATTTTGACGATGTGAAATGAAACTCGGACTACGCGAAGAAAAAATAAAACGACGAGAGATAAAATTGTTTTCGAGGCAGTAAAACTTGGGTACACAACGGTGTCGATAATGGACTGTATAAATACCGATCCTTACGAAATCCGTTGCGCCTTTATAACTATACGAAGCCACGAACCGGAGAAACATCTATCCCGCAGAGTTAAACTGCGTCCGAACTATTCGAATAAGCTGTGATACGAATCACGAGACTCTAATCTCGAAAATTTTGCCAATCTTCCTTCTTCGAACAAGCCTCAGCGAGCATCCCCGGGAAATTCTGAAGCACGCAGCAAGGTTGGCTCTCGAAATTAATAAATTCGAGTACCGATATGCGCNCGGTCCCAGTATCCCCCACCTCTCTCTCTCTCTCTCTCTCTCTCTCTCTCTCTCTCTCTCTCTCTCTCTCTCTCTCTCTCTCTCTCTCACTCATCTCTATTATCCACGAAAATCCCGAAGCTATATACCGCGCTCGGGCAAGTTGAAAGTATGCGATAACAATTTCGCGAGAGGAGCAGAGCGGGTAAAATCTCCATCCATGCAACCTACGCGAGAACGGTATACAACGGCTCTCGGTTCGTTGTTTTCGCGGGCAACTTAATCCAAGACACGGAAGTTTCGCCGTGTAAGCTCGCGCTGCTCCGAGAAAGAGCGGAACAATATAGGCAACGACGCACGAGGGGCCAGAGGAAAATTGCTACGTGGATCGTTAGCGGCGCCGCAAGAGTTTCGCCGTATATAGCGAATTCTTCTATACCAGAAAGCTAAGAATATGGATGCGTGGAATGTGTGCTGGGTATGGTATGGAAAGAATTTCGAAGCTTGCGTCTCAATTAAGGTGGAACTCCACTGATTTTTTATTTTTCTTACCTTTTGCCCCATCCATTGTCAGATTTTAGGGGTTTGATTGTGGTGATAAAAGAAGGTTACATCGCAATTTTGGGCCATTTTTACACACATATACTCAAGTTATGATATAAAAACCAAAAATAATCATTAAAATTAAAGGTTTTTGAAAAAGTTGCTTGCGCACAGGGCTTCGACTAAATTAATCCAAAAAATTTGGACATACATTTTGACCCGTACTTAACAAAAGTTAATATTTTTTATTACGGGAACTCTCATAGTTCATCTGTAATAAATCAAGAATTTATTAAACAACTAAATCTATGAAAAAACCCTATAATTTACTAATATTTATAATAAAACAAATTTTTCTAAAACAGATACCTTAACTTAAAATATTAAGTTTTGTTCCAAATGTTCTAAAGAATACAAGGAACTTTTTAAAGTCAAACGAACAAGTTACGAGAAAAACACGTTTAAAGTTTTATTTTTGTATGCTATCTAATGTAAAATATTTTACTCAACTGCCCATAACATTGGTATAACTTTAAGTTTTTACATCGGGTTGGTTTCAAAATGTTCATAAAACTATAAGCAACTAAAATATATAATAAAATTTTTTTCGAGTTTTTGACCAAAAATCAGTGGAGTTCCCCCTTAAGCAGTTCGTGATCGGACTTATATCCCCCCACCCCACCCCTCTGCACAGCTATAAATAAATCGCAACTGGATCACGGTCCGGCTTTTATTTCCTCGAATTTTCAAGTAAAACATTATTCAACGACAAAATGCACAAGCAGAGTTACCATATTTCCATCGAAATCAACTCCGACGAGTTTGCGTTTCACTTCCTCTACGGGGAAGCAATAAAGGAGGCAGCGGCCTGGCCAACAGCATAGCAGCAGCGCACAGCGGGAAAAGAAGAAAGCAACAAGAGCTCGTGGTACGCGCAAAGCGAGCGAACTTAGTGGAGAGGTAATTCGAGAGTTATTTAAACGAGAGAAGAGAGGGAGAGAGACTGCGCTGCAGCGGTTCTCTTATTCTCCGTACGTGTGCGGGCGTAAATACAATTGCGCCCTGCCGGCGAGTCGCACAACAGCTTATGTCCTAAACGCTTAGCGAGAGAGAAAAGCGAGTAGAGACCCTCTTGACTGGAGTATGCTGTATACCTGTGTAAGCGCGTGGTGTATAAAAAAGGTATGAGGAGAGAACGAGATGGTTTTTTTTTGGTGGGATTAGGTGACTCGAAAAAAAAACATTGAAAAATTCATGGATTAATTTTTGAAGGAAAAATAAAAGTCAACGGAATACACTGTACGAAAAAAGTGTACAAGGATCAGAAGAGAGTGTGGTGTATACAAGGAAAAACAGAAGGGTCCAGTGACGGGTAACCACGAGGGATAAAGAGACCTTGCAAGATACAAGTCTTTCCCGTCCAACTCTCGGAGCTTCTCGTCGTGCGGCCCTTCTTCTTCTTTTCTCTCTCTCTCTTTCTCTCACTCCTAGTGGACCAATTTACGGGGCTCTTAGACTCGGGGGGTAGGTAGGTAGGTAATACAGTGTCGCGAGCTCGCAGACCCGAGGGGTCGTTTCCGGCCATTGTGTCGCAGCCGCCGGAGGGGATTATTTTGGCGGGAAAAGGGATTTCGTTGCACGTTTAGGCTCACTCTTTCCTCTTTCTCTCCCTACACTCCTCCCCTCGCGTCTATAGCTCGCTCGGATTATTGGCTCAGCACCTGCCATCGAGCGGGCTTAATTTTTTTTCTCCGCTGGCCTGCGGCTTCTTTTCTCGCCTCGTTCTTGTTGCTCCTCATCGTCGTCGTCGTCGTCGTCGTCTTGTCGTGAGGGCAGAGCTATGCCGGGGGCTAGGGGAAAAACGAGTGTATAGCGCAGGGGGAGAACAAGGTGCTGCAGCAGATCCGGTATATCGTGCGGAAGTCACGTTGTTTATTGTTTCGCGCGCGCGGCTACTGCTCGTTTCATCTTTCTCTTCGGGGTGACTTGCAGGAAGTTCTAGACGTCTGCGCAAGTGGTCTATTGATTTTTGTGATGTCGAACGCACTGGGGTGAGAATATCGCGAAGTTGTTTTATTTTTATACAGAATAATCTTATCACGCTCGATTTGAATTTACACACACACACACACACACACACACACACACACACACACACACACACACACACTTTCTTCCCCGCTCGCGTCGCTGTAACTAATTAGGCGCACGGGAAAAGTAATCGAAAACGTATAACGCGGTTGAATACACGCGCACACAGGCCTCTAATCAAATTATAATCTCAAAATAGGTAAAACAAACATTTGCTCGGCGATCGATTACACGCATGAATCAACTCTCATCCCAACTTCAAACGCTCGAGTTTGCTGTTGAGCAGCGAACGAAAGGAAAAAGAAGTGGATATCGCACACGCGCGAGCGAAATCGATCGAGAACAATTCACAGAAACGTATACGCCAGAATCGATTCGCACGCGGCTTTCTTTCCTCGCGGCTCTCGAAAGAATAGGAAGAAGGCAGTCTCGCATCGGCTACGAAAGGAGCACACGAGGATTTTTTCAGCTGTGCATATTTGTTCCGCGCGTTAAACACCGAGCGGATCGCGCAATGTACAGAGAGAGAGAGAGAGAGAGAGAGAGAGAGAGAGAGAGAGAGAGAGAGAGAGAGAGGACGAGACGAGGGGAAAAGAAGTAGGGGAGAGAACTATACGCTCTCTCTAAGGCGCTCTAAACAGGCCGATTAAAAGTATCAATATTTGCCGAATCGAGGGGTCTTGTGCAAACTCCGCGCCTTCTGTCCCTCTCCTTCTAACGCGCACTAGCACCTTTTTTTGCTCGACCGGTGCGACGCACTATGTATGCTTTCTTGTATAATACGTTGGAGACCGTATGGTTTCACAATTCCCGCCTTATTCGCGCGTCTATCTTGTATCCCTGTTTGCTGTCCTTGAGGGCGCAGTGTCAAGGCTCGATCTCTCTTACTTTTTAGTACACGTGTACAATGTATGAATGTAAATTGCAATGTACATTTTTAATAAAATAAAAGAAAAGAAAAGAATAGACAGCGTCGTCATATACTTAAAAGATGGGCTCTGACCGATTTATGTCCTCTAAATAGGGGTCCATGTGGACCCCTAAAAATCAAAACTTTAATAACTGTATTAAGCTCTCCACACCGTAAACAAAAAGGCGCAGAAGCAAAAAAAAAACGTAAAGTGAGTGAGAAACACACGCAGATAGAAGCGCAACACGCTGCAGCGTATAGTCATCGACCCCCCTATTTGCTGCGTAAGCGCAACAGCCCTTTTACGGCCCTCCACGTATTCCCCGTCCTCGCCGCACACGCACAGGCATATAAATACATTGTCCTCTCATGCTTCTCGTCGTCTTTCTCGTCGCGGTGCCACATCCGGTGTGCATTTAGGGTGTGCGCTTTATGTAACATCACAGGGGTGGTGGGAAAAGTCCCCCTTACGTTGCGCGCCTCACCTCGAGACCGCGTGCGCGCGCGAATCAACATTATTATTACCATAATCATTATTTGTACGTGTCGATGGTTCTTTCAGAGCTGCCGCCACCACCACCGCTAAGTCGAAGCCGTTTAATTTTTCTCGCCGTCACTTGATTTTTTTTCTGCCATCGGGGAAAAAAAAAAGAGGGTACGTATAGGTGTACACGATATGGCATAGGGGGGCTGTATAAGCGACTAAAGTAATTTTGCGCAGGGGCACGAAACGGATATTGACTCGCTCGCGTCGCGAACATGGTTTTATCGTTATTGCAGCATACACATATATAAATGCGTGCGCACACGTGCGCGACGATGTTTACTTTCGCGCAATACGGCGGTTGACGTAAAAATGACTCTCGCACTGGGATTTGATTGCACGTGATTTTTTTTTATTCTCCCTCCGATAGAGGGGATTGAGTGGCTCAAACGTGTGTACGCTCTTGAGGTTTAACGTTCAATTTTTCATCCGCGTGTATTTTACAGCTGAGGGCCACGAGCGCGCGGGATTAGTCAGCGAGCGTTCGTAAATATCGCGCACAAACTGCAGTTTTATACCGAGCGAAATCCTGTCGATGACCGTTAAACTCGCGCTATGAATATTGCTCTCTTTTTTTTAGTAATTCTATATTCGAAACTGCTGTAGTCGATACTTTTTTAAACGTAAAAAAGAACAGCTTCGATGTTTTTTTGCGTTAAAAATATTATACACAGACACACTGCAGTCTCTAATATATTATATTTGTTCAGCAATTGTTTATTCAGCGAATGATTAATGTATCGTATACACACACGCCGAGATACCGTTTTCCGAGAAAATATGATAATCGCGCAGCGTAATTGTTTCAAATTCCGATAATTCCAGCAACGTCAGAATAAATTAGCATACGATTATTTTCCAGCCAAAGTGAGTTGAGCAAACTTTATCGCACGTATTCAACGTGACTAGAGCAACTATATACGTAAACAAGAAATTTTATCGCAGGAATATTAACTGAAGAGATATCAAAGTTTGTACACGCGCGAACGCAAGAGCCCAATACTTTGTATGCGGGACAGAAAAAAAATGTGTAATCGCCGAACTTCAATTAAGCAAAGCCGGGTCCGCTTAAAAATTCATCCGGGTTTTTCCCTAATTCGCCTCGACGTCCCAAGCTCCATTTGCATACATGCATTCGTTATGTACACGCAATCCCAAATAAAAAGCGTCAGAGTAGAGACGGAGCGTGTAAAAGGGGTCGGTCGCGCGTCATCCTGCTCTCGCGATCTCTGCCCTCACGGGTGTATGAGCATAATCCGAGCTATTCATCGTCGTCGTCGGCCAGACGAGAAGACTCGCGCAGCCATCCTTGTATTATCTCCTTGCTTTATCTGCCGATTATGCGTCGTGTGTACGTAAGCGCGTGTGGGTGTGTGGGTCTCTTTCACAAGCCCCGTATCTCTTATCGGGTTCGCCTCATCACTCTCTCCCGCGAGCTGCTTCTGCTCGCTATTTCTTCTGTTTGCTCAACACACCGCCTCGATCTTGATCAAGCTGCTCTGCGGAGCCCATCACTCTGCTACACGCATATATGGAGAAGATTTTTTGGCCGACCCCATCGCAATCTCCCATTTTCCATGCACAGCTTCCATCCGCCATCAGAGGATCGTGTCGAATCCAAGCGCGCATGCATGAGCCATCGGCACCGCCACACTCGAAGGTCACGTGCGTGAGGGAGCGCTATATAGTCTCTCGTTCCCGGAGACACGTGTCTCGGGCACTTTGGCTATCGAGAGAGAGAACGCGCGCAGTCGCTGTCCCCCCACTCCCCTCTCCTCGTGTGCCGCAGGGTATACGCTACGTACTTAGGCGCGTATTATGCGTCCACAGCTAGAGAGATCGAGTGCAGTCACGTGGCTCCGCGTGTATTACCGAGAGACGTGAGCTTCCTCGTGTGAGCAGAGATTGAGCTGATTTTCTTGTTGAGCTTCATATATTTTAGCAATTATCTTGTTTATCGGGAGTTTTTAAGTCGCTGAACTAAACGTTATTCGATGCTGCGCTTGTTTCAATACAGCGGCTTGTTAGGGAGCGTACTAGAGTATAACACCTAGTTTTCTCTCTCGATGTTGTGTTATGATTCCGCATTGTTTTATTGCGGAGGATCAGGCGGTTTATGCGCGATGTCTGCGTACGATAGATAGAGGCAGTGTACGTCGTTATGTTTTTTTAATCGGGATTCAATATAACAATGGAATACACAATATTTGCTAATCAAACTGATAAATTTCAATGTAAACATTATTAATTGGATATCAACTTACCGTGCATTTGTATAATTCACGAAGTTTATCGACGATTCGAACAATGCATGCAGTATAATGATGACATTGATTAATAATAATAACTTATTCTAATTTAAAAGTACTAAACCCAGTAAAATAAACACGAATCCCACAATCGGATGCAATTTCTATAGAACGCATTAGCCCGACAATAATGTAGCTTCTGAATTTTCGCAACTCACAAACACATTCATTTTTACCGAGCCCAACAGGCAGCAACACTCGCATTTATATTTGAATAAGGCGGTATTACGATAAATCTTAATAATACGCCGTTGTCATGACAGATGGTGCTTCAGCATTACCCAGACTGGCAGAATTGCATTTCCCGCGATCAAACGAGCGTGCGGCGGCGAACTCGACTACACGAGGATGATTATTATCGCCGCGGGGTAGAAAAGATCATGAAAAAGCCCTTGCACGGTATTCAGGGCACATATTACCGGAGGGAGAAATATAAACTGATTTCCGCTTGGCAGCGAGCGAGATGTGTCCTTGTGTTTGTGTTGCGCTGCGCCTGCGCGCGTTTTGCCCTTTTTCTTTTCTTTTTTTTTTACAAATTGCCTATACGCGCGGCAGAGAAACGTAACGATGTTTGCTCTGCTCTGATTGATACAGCCATATTGCACTGCTAATAGTCGGAGAATTTCCTGAGCGTGCTTTGTATTTCAGCATTCGAAATGAAATTATTAATTCGAGAGTTATGCTGATTGTCGAATGATCATTAATAAGGATCTGGTTAAAAATTAATTTATTTCCGTCTGCAACCGCGCGCGACGGGAAATATGACTTATGATTAATATAATTTAATTGTCCTTAATCACGCGGCTGTAATCAGTGGGCAAATTAGTTTTCATCAAATTATCTTTCGAGAGACTTTAATTACAGCGAAATTTTCCTCGATAAACGGAAAAGTTCAGATAGAGCAATAATATTAATAATTATGTTGACATAATTCGCCACTGTTGATAAAAAATATTGTACACACATAAGAGTGTGGCATTCTATCTCAGTTGTGGCTGTTATCCTCTCTTAAAAAAAGTGATGTGAAGCATTTAATTGATGTTCAATTACCTGGTACAAGAATTAAGGAACGCGAATTAGAAACTTAGCGAATTAGAAAACAGCACGTCGCTCTTAATATCAATATATTTGCACTGTATCGTTTGGCAGCTAAAACTGAATAATTTTTAAAAAGCTAATCTTCCATGCGCAACGAATTTTTATTGTCTATCTCTCGAATCACACATGCAGTTGACACAGTTTTGTAAATAAAAATCAAATGGACGTTTACGAAAAAAAGAGGAGAAAAAAATACCGCTTTAAATGAAGCATGAATATGCAAAATTGCAAACCCACTTAGATAACAAATTGACAACATAACTTCGATAGACACTATCATCAATTCCATTGCCGCTCATTACACTTCTAATTGTAGCCTTCGCGAATAACTACTTAACATAACCTCGAGCAAAACCGCGTGTAACAGTTCGCAGCAAAAAGCAAAACGTCACCCTCAACAACAAAGAGAGAAAAAAAAGCGCCCAACCACCCAACCGACAAAAATCTCCGTGAAAACCGCGCGCGTATCGCGAAAGAGCTAGTCGCGTAGGAAAATTACGCGTAAACAAGCAAAGCGACGGTTGCGGCCTCGGGTAATTGTCACGCTCTCGAGTGGCCTGCAGCAACGGCGCACGCGTATCCAAGTAGCCGGCTGCGCGAGCTAGCAAGCGAGAGAGAGAGAGAGAGGCACTGTATCGGTTTACCTCGGCGCGACCATAATATCGCACGTGGTTAAATATCTATCGCGCCTCTCGCGCGCCGGTAATCGCCGGACGTTAAATTTCCCTCGTTCTCTCTCTCTCTCTCTCTCTCTCTCTCTCTCTCTCTCTCTCTCTCTCTCTCTCTCTCTCGCACACTGCAGCTCTGAGGCTATGGCCGCTGCTATGTGTATGTGTATGTAGAGTGCAAGTGTGCGTGCGGGAGTTTAATGTGTGTTTATGCAGCGGCACATGCGGGCCTGAGCGCTATTAACGCCGCTTTTAAAGATGTATTATGGAGGAGGAGGTGTGCGCGGTCTTTATAAGCCAGACTTTGTTGTTTCTGGATTTTTTTACTTACGGGAGGCCGAAGCTTCGTGATTTGATGGCTGCGTTTGTTGATTTGGCTGCAATAGGCTTTGAGTTTAGGCATTGAGATTGTTTAAAAATTGACGCAACAGTTGGACGCCTATAAATAGAACTGGCATATTCGCTCGATAATAGTAAAACGATTTATTATAGTTGGTTTATTCCGTTAAAATGGTTTGAAACTGATATTTCTTGGCTAAAATTGTTTTCGTTGCAGAGAAAAAATATGCACATTCGAAGCGAACACTGCCTGCATAAGAATGAAATAAGTCCGTTCGTTATTGGACATTAAAACACAGTTGTTAAAGATAATGAAGTCGTTAACCTGATTTTTACATCTATTTTATGGCCGAGAGTTCTTTTCAACTTATGAATTGTTGATTTACGAAAACAAGGTTAAACGCAAGGATTGGGAAACCTATATTCGATTTTTTTTTAAATAACGTATCAATAAAATAACAGTCTATGCCATAGAAAAATGCAACAAAACTTTCTGGTGCGAAATTTCATTGGGTTTCGCAACAGCGCAACTGGAGCAATAATGGCTTTTAAATTTACTCGACTATGCAATAAAAACTGTGACTATTGTATTTCGTATTCGGACCATAACAATCAGCGCAGCGCGTTAACGATTGATAATCAATGGTTTTCATTATTTCCACATCGGTAATCGACCCCGCGGCGAGTGAGCAGATCGGCGTTCTTCACAACAGAGCGAGCAGCGCCAATTAAATCAGTGACTCGATCATCGTCGCCGCTCTAAGCTGAACTAAACGCCGCAGTCCGCAATATAAAAACCATTAATTACCACTCGAACGCGTTGTATGTGTGTAATCTCTCTCCCACTTTATAATCGCATTTAACCTCTCGCCATTATGTACCTCTCTTGAGCCCGCATATACGTACACATACACACGCACACATTCATATATCAATGCGTCTCGCTCGTCTGCGCACACAGAGTATCACTATATACGCTTACACACATAACACATAAGTATCCACTTACCGGATGCCTGGCAGCTGCAGCCGCCGCCACGGCGGCCGCATTGATTCCGGCGCTCGGGTACATTTTCCCAGTCGTTCTCTCCTCCTCCTCCTCCTCGCTGTTACTCCTCGCTTTTTTCTTCTTCTGCCGGCACTCACGGGCCGCACCTCCTCCTCCCGTCTTCTTGCTAGAAGGGAAATACACAGTCCTGCTCTCTCAGCAAACGCTTAAGATTCAGAACCGACAACTGTCTCGTCGGCGGCGTCAATTGTTATTATGCTCGCCGGCGTTCATAATATTTTTCACTGTCTCGCGGGCACTGTATGTGTTCACTTTTTTGTTCACTTTGGTACACTCGATTTATATATATGTATATATTTGTTATATACGTCAGAATAAATCCGCACCACTGATAACGACGATACGACAGCTAAAATGCGTTGTTGTTTTTCCGATACGAAATGGCCACGCACTCTCGAACGAAGAAACTGCAGTTTCGACTTAGACAGATTCGAGGGAACGGAGCTGCTGTGCCGCAAGACTCCAGCCGCAGCGGCACTTCTTAAGCGACTTTTTCCTGCCGCGTTGGAACGCCATCCGAATTCAATGCCCACGCGCACGAGCCACAGTCGAGTCAATCGACTGCCACAGCACTTCTCGATGGATTTGCTGCTTTCCTAACGCGTCGTTATATTTCACTTTTCACACCGGACTGTTTTACACGGGCGCACTCCGAGCTTGTCCCGGCACAGCCAGGAAGAACGAACTAACTCGGCACAAATTGACGGCGGACACACTCGAGCGACGGAAAGCGAAAGCTGATGCAGAGAGACGCGGCGCGCGTCTCCTCTTCGGCAGGAGAGAGACAGACGGTAGAGCACTCGGCCGGTAATGCAGGTGGCCGACGTTGCCGATCAGTCGCAGGAGTGGAGCACGAGGTGCGAGAGAGCGCGCGATATATACGGACGCTATCCTTGTCCCTCGCTCGGCTGCTGCTGCTGCAGCGGATCGGATGGTTCACCGCTGGGGATCGGCACTCGGCAGAGCGTGGAGTCGATAAACCTGATATATCGAAGCTTCTACGGGACGACGCCGAAAGCGCGCGACAGAACTCGTGACACCGCACACGAAGCCAAGCGAGCGCGCTCGGCTGCACCGACGACACACCACTTTGCGCTGGCACTAAGTATTTCCGAGAGAACGATCGAGTGAAGAGCGGAGAAAGAAAGAGTGAGGTTATGTATTCGCACCACGACACAGTCGATACGGAACCGACGCTAGAGCTCGAAGGCGACGAGGATCTCTAACTGGACGAACGCCGAGGCTGCTGACGATTCGTCTTTCCTGTTATAGGCGACTCGAAGATTGAAGCGGAATCACGTCGACGCGCTGTTGCGGAGCGGCACCAGCGACGAACCTCTCTCGGCGGCAGCCTCGAAGCGACTGACGGGTTGGTGAGTAGTGGGGGCAACTTCATCCCCACCTAGCTGTGGTTCTCTCGCCGCCGCCGCCGCCGCCGCCGTCACCGACGACCACGACGCCGCTTTTCTCCCCCTCCCCCCTCGCCCCTCTCTCTCTCGCACTTCTGGCAACACAGCGGCTCGCACACACAGACCCACGCGCGTATATACACACAAGCTGACAGACGGAGAGCGATATTCACGCGCGCTTCCCCCGCGCGCCGCCGTGCCCCCGTTACACCCCTAACTACGCCGCGCAAGCGACGCTCTCTCTCGCTCTCTTTCAGCGCTCTTTATTGCTTTCTCGCTCCGTTTTTCTCTCGCTCGCGCTCTTGTATACACACGCGCGCACACACACGAAGTGCCGCGCGCACACTCTTAATTGTCCCTATATCCGTACAGCGAGCGCACACTCTTTCGCTGTTTATTTCTCTATCTCTCGCACACACGCGCGTGTGCTTTTTGTGCTCTCTCTCTCTCTCTCTCTCTCTCTCTCTCTCTCTCCGTCCTTCTCGCACACGCAGACATTCTTTCGGTGTACAGAGCGAGAGAGAGGGCGACTCTGTCCTCGTCGCTCGCGCGCGTGTACACTTTCTCTCGCTGTCTCGCTCCGGAGCGCGGTGTCGGGGTATTCCCCCGCCTCCGGTTCTTTCTCTCTCTCTCTCTCGCGCTCGGGGAGCGAACGAACGATGTTTCTCTCTCCGCTCTCTGCGGGCTATCTCTTTCCCGACTGTCTGTCCCTCTCTTGCTCGCTAGTTCGCTGCTGTGCACAGGCAGCTCTCCTCGCGCGCGCGCGCGCAACCCCGGCCCCGGCGAAACTTCCATGGTATTAACCGGCGCGCGAGCGCGATAGCTCCTTTACAATTAGTCGCTCCGTTACGTAAAAGCCTGCGTCCTCTCTCTCTCCTCTCCTCCTTCTTTCCCACCAACGACCCTGCACTCTCTCGCTCTTTCTCGCGCGCTTAGCAGCGTAAAACGCGGCCACGAAAATCACGGCGCTTCTTCTCTTCTTCTTCTTCTTCGTCTTGCGCTCTTCTTGCTTCCTTATTAAAACGAGCTCGAGAAAGACTCTCTCTCTCTCTCTCGGAGAGGTTGCGGGNCGCTCCGGATTTCCGCGCTCACTTCGACGTCGTCTTCCTTCGTCCCGCAGCTCCTTCTTTCGTATATACACACACTTTGCACAGTGCTCTCTTCTCTGCAGAGACGATCGATGCGCGCAAACGAAGAGCGAGTTTATCCTCTCTATCTTCCGCGAGCGCTCGCGCGGTATTTTCGCTCCGACTAATCTCGTTATAAGCGTAATTAATGCGCGAACCATTAACTCCCGGTTTTACCGTATACATAGCTATAGAGGACGCGTGTAGCGCTACGCCCATAATACGCGTGATGCGTTTAAACCGCTTACGCGGGAATTTGAGCTAGAGCCTCCCGCGCTATTGTAGGTAGATGTGTGTGTAGGGAGAGCAGGGGGGAATTTTTTCGGAACTTCGAGAATGGGCTGAAAATGCGCGCGCCTTTTTACGGAGCGGGGAAAAAAAGTATATATTGTAGAGGGGGTCGAGGGGGAGCAAGGAGAGAGAGAGAGAGAGAGAGAGAGAGAGAGAGAGAGAGAGAGAGAAAGAGAGAAAGAATCGTGTGTGTTGCGCGTACACATCGACGATATAATTCATGCTCGCCTGCTGTATGTCATTGACTAGTCGACGAGCGATCTCCACAATGTCGCGTGACGCATGCACACAGAAACGCCCGACGTGGTTATTAAACGCACGAACGCCTCGACACGCAGCCAGGCTCGAGCCGACGTCCCGCTTCAAGCTCTGACTGTATACGCATACACATATACTATCTCGCCCTCTCTCTCTCTCTCTCTCTCTCTCTCTCTCTCTCTCTCTCTCTCTCTCTCTATTCCTCGCCCTCGTACACATGTATATATACCGAATTATCATTGCTGCCGCTGCTCCCCGTTTCACTTTTCTCTCTTTGTTTCTCTCCTCCCTATCTCTCTCTCTCTCTCTCTCTCTCTCACGCGCGCACACTCGTTTACTAATTCTCTTTCGCTTTGAAATTTTCGTAGCGAAAATTGTGCAACTCTCTAATTTGAGTGGGAAATTGACTTAACTCTCGCGTGCGTGCATAATTACACTCCGTTTCGGAGTGAATTTCGTTTCCCCTCCGGTTATTTCTTTTTCTCTCTCCCATCGATATGTTTTTTTTCTAATTGCAGAGTAGGGGCAAAACGCGCGCGTACAGTCGTTCGAATACTTAACTCCTTATAAATTGCTGTTTTCACTCTAAGAAATTAAGCGGCTTGTACAACGCGTACGCTTTTCGCTGTCTCATTCCGACGTGTTTTTCCGGGCATCAACCATCAGACACGAATGTGCTCGTTTTCGTAGAGTTAGTGAAAAGAGGGGCGCGTGGGAGGCTAATAAAAATCGGGACTCGCGCTTGTGCGCGGATTTTGATTCAATTAAGCGGTTCCGGCTTGAATTCACGTCCGACCGAATATTACTACTACAAGCCCGTTAATGCCGGGCTGGCTGTGGCCGTAAATAGAGACGGAGATACAGAGGAAGCTCGCACGACGGAGATAGCGCGCGCGCAGAAAACGTGTACACAGAGGAAGGGAGCAGCAACGAGAGATAGATATACACAGTGGCGGTGGCGGCGGCGGCGGCTCTGTACAACAGGCGGCAGCGCGAAATTGCTTTTCTTTGTTCCATCTGCGCGCACACGCGGGGCAACCAACAAGCAGTGGTCTCGTGTAGGTATATCCACTGCAGCCGCTATGGTCTTTCTCTCTCTCTCACTTCGCCGAGAGCAGCCACCTCTATACACATGCAGCGTGTGCGGCAATATTTTTATACCGACTCTCTCTCTCTCTCTCTCTCTCTCTCTCTCTCTCTCTCCTCCGACAACAAGCCGTATAGTAATGCGCGCTCGGGTCCGCGCGACGTGCATATAAACGTAAACTCTCTCTCCTGCAGGCGTGTGTGTATATCGACGAGCGTAAAAATACACAGACGACGTCGGCGCTGAATTTTAGGGAGCGAGTCGAATATTCAAGAGGAGAGAGAAAAATGTGCAGCGCGAGGTGGTCGGTCGCACGCTTGCATGCACGTAGCAGTAGGTAGTTGGTCGTCTTCGTCGTCGTCGTCGTCGTCGTCATTCGCCTCCTGTGCGCATCAGTCGCTTAAACGCGCTGGAGCGGGCGCGGGGAGCGAAACGACGTGACGAGCATACACGGGTATTAGCCCCGCTCGGTTGCCTCTCTCTCTCTCTCTCACTCTTCTTGTAGTATATACGTATTCCCACTCGGCGGCGGCTCCTGCAGCTCCGCGCAAACGTGAGCGGGTGCATATAGGTATACACCGAGCGAGAGAGATGTGTATGTATACAGACAGGCGCGCAGCCCCGAAAGTTTTTCGCAAAATGGCCGTCGTCGTCGTCACACGCGGATGTCCGCATAAACTCCCGCTAGCGCGAGTATATCTATACACACGTCTTACGTAATTCTCCTCCAACTCTATCCCTCCCGTGCGACGCTCGCCCGCTCCCTCTCTCTCTCTCTCTCTCGTTCGTGATTTCTCTCTCTCTCTCTCTCTCTCTCTCACCCGTACCTACACACAGAGCTCGCGAGTTGGCCCACAGCGAGGAGAGCAATGCCACAAATATGGCGCCTCCTATTTCCTCCGACTCTCTACCCCTCGAACCCCTTTGCAGCGCTGCAGCGACGAGCAAAAGTGAAGGAGGAGGGAGAGAGAGACGAAGCGAGAAGCTGAACGGCTGCTCGTGTTGGCGCAGCAACGCTCTATATAGGGGAAGAGAGAGAGAGAGAGAGAGAGAGGGCGAACCAACACGCGTAAAAGCCCCCCGAGAGTGCGAGTGCCTCGCGCGCTCGCTCGCTCGCTCACTCGCACACACGCCGACACACAAAAGACAAGTTTAATGTGTGCGCGAAGCAAAGCGGGTGGTAGATATATACCAGCGCGGCAGCTCAGCAGTTCGCTCGAACCGAGAGCGAGAGAGAGCGAGACGGCTGTATTGGTGTGTAGTAAGGGTGCCCCTATGTGAATATCGCGCGGCACACAGTCCCAAGCAGTTTCCTACTTGATTGCCGCTATCGTCCTGTGTGCTTCTCTCTCGCTCGCTGGTGCAGAGAGCCATGTATAAAGGAGAGAGAGAGAGAGAGAGCCAGAGCTACACAGCGATATACTCGGTCCCAGTCCGCGCGGACTCGCAGCTCGGCTCGCTCGAGTCGGCGCAGCCAATAGCAGAGCCGCCAGACGACGCTCTGCCAACCACCTCGGGGAATCCCCCACTCGCCTGAACGACGCAGTGGCAAAGAGTCGAATGAAAGCGCTCGGTCGACCAATCCGCTCCGAGGAGTTTTTCCACTGACTGCCGCTCGTCGAGTCCGCGCGGACTCTGCTATGTGCGCGCCTTTGGCCTCGTCTCCGCGCTGCTGCCGAGAGAGAGAGAGAGAGAGAGAGAGAGAGAGAGAGAGAGAGAGAGAGAGAGAGAGAGAGAGAGAGAGACGAGCAGAACGAGAGAGAGAGAGAAAGCGAGTGCCCCCATGGAATGAAGGTGCTATGCGAAGCCGCAGCGAAACATGAAAAATAGGGGGCTACACGGGGAAAAACACGGAGGCGGCCGGGAGTGATGGAAGAAGAGGGCGAAAGAGGGAGAAAGAGAGAGAGGACGACTATGCCAGGCAGGAAGAAGAGAGTCGAACGAGGTACACGCGGGAACTCGACGAATAAGGACAACGGCGGCGGCGGCAGAGTGAGGAGAAAAGAGAGAGACGCCAAGTGCGCTTTGCTCTGGAACGTATCTCGGGTGAATCCTAGGAAGCATTTTAGAGCGAGAGAGAGAGAGAGAGAGAGACGCAGTGTGCTATGGAACGTATCTGCTGAATCCTAGAAAGCATTTCAGAGCCGAGATCGGGAGAAAGAGACACGTGGAAAGAGAGAGAGAGAGAGAGAGAGGGCCCGAGGCGCATCGACGGATGAGAATGGAAAAGTAACATAACGAAACGTCGATCCCATTACCTGAAGTCCTCGCTTCTCTTGCCTCGACCTCGTTCTTCTTCCTCCTCCTCCTCTTCTTTTGCCTTTTCGCCCAGCCCCTCTCCGCTCTATCTTCTTCTTCTTCTACCTATACCCATACCTATAGCACATGTATTCTCCCTTCGTGCCGTATACAGGTATACGGAGAGACTCTCTCTTGGCTTGCATGCGCACGTAGTGTGCGGAGCACGGACTGACCGTATAGCCGGTCCTTAATCCAAGAAGGATTAGAAAAGCCCATTGTCATGCTTCGCAGCTCGTGTGTATACACGCCATTATATGCACGTACACATATACATATACCTCCCAGCGCATTGTATCCGCTGCTTTGCATTCGTGCACGAAAGCAACGATACGGCCATAGGTGTGGAAAAAAATGCCAACTCAACCTTCGGCGCACTCGCGTGAGAGGTTCTTACGGGTAATCACTGCGCGCGCGCGCGCGCATATTATACGTTTTCTAATTGTCACGGTGTGCGTACTTACCGTCGCGAATCTCTCGTGACAGCATGTCTTAATAAACGGACAAGTGCAGCGCGCTTTGAAATTGTAATCCGATTTTTTTTTACATCGCGGTAATTAGATTCGAACGTCGCTTTTAGAGCCGCTGAAACGCCCTGAGTTATTATTTGCTGGGGATTGATACGTTCCATTCTCGCGCGAGCGCTCGTAATGACTTTCTTATTGCGACTTCCTGCTCGCTCTGTTTAGCTTTATTACGCGATTGTTTATTTGCCGTCTACATCAGCCTCGTTGTTAACCCGACTTTTTGCCGCGCGTTCTGTGTGCTATTGTACTTACGACGTGGAAAATTCATCTTGCGCTTTGTAGACGATTAAAAAAAGAAACTCGACGTCGATAAAATGTTTTCAGAAAAGAAAAAAAGGAAAAGAATTAACGGCTACATTGTCGGTCGCGGAATAAACGTTATACGCTGTTATTATACTCGAGCTGAAACGGAGCGCATAAAAAGCCAGGCTTATCTGGAGTATTTCTATTATTACGTGTCTTCGTTAATTATATCGTTTTGCTTGAAATTCCATCACGCGCGATAAATTAAAAGCTTTCGTTGCACGTATATTTATAACGTAAATGCATTATATAGTCAAAGCTATATATGCTCGCGTATACTTTATAATTATAGAATTTAAAACTTGTTAAGGTATATACACAGTGACGTCGTGCAGTGTGTGCGCGTGACAGCTCTAAACTCGACAGAAGTAAAACAACCGAGAATTTATACTGTGAAACTCATGAAGCTAAAGCTAGGATGAGAAGATCAATTATATACGAGAACAGAGAGAACAAAGAGAATCAGGCGAAAGAAATATGTGCCGGCAAAAATGGGGCCGCAGCATTTTTCTCCGAAAAACAATCTTTCAAAATTACTACACGTGAAAGCCACGAGGGGAACCCGAGCCCAACAGCCAAGTGCTGTGCGCCTATACACGCGGCTTTTTCCTCTCTGTCATAATTTAACATCGTCATTAAAATTAATACGTCGAACGCGCGCAAAGAGGAAAGTCTATAGTCCTCGTCTTTATTATAGTCGACCCGCGCGCTGATTTCGCGCCGTGTATATACACACTGCATGTGTATGTCCTGCACCGAGCGCGACGAAAGCTAATTTCTATTAAGTTGCAGGCCATTATTACTTCGTCGAAGTATATAGCGCTTGCATTCGAACGTCGATGGGCTTTTTGCACTTGCGTTTATAAGCTCTTGCGCGCGAAATAAGGCCGAGGAATTTTTCCGATATATAACGTATAACACAGGGACTGCACGGAGGCAAAAAGCGAGAGGAATTTCGCGCGCGAGAGCGATGAGTTTTTGCCGAGCGGCTGTTCTTGAAAATTATTTATCGAGCGCGTGCGCGGGAGAGCTTTTTCGATAATTTATTCTTAAAAGCTGTTCCGGGAAGCCCGCTTTTTCGGCCTCGAGAGCTGCGGGATTTTGAATTTTACAAGCCGTTAAATTGCAGTTGAGTGCAGTGGGCATTATATACTTTTCGAAGGCGATGCGGAAAAATATGCGAGTGATATTGCCTGTGGTTTTCTCGGTATATGAATTTAACAGCGGGTACTTTTCTTGCTATTGCTCGGATAAAAAGTGTAATAACGTAAGCGGTCGGATTTTTTGCCATAGTAGAAAAATACACGAATAAGCAATGATAATTGTGTATACATCAGAACCAATCGAAATAGAGTGCATGATCAGCGAGTTTATTAATGCAACATTAACCATTTATTAATCAAGCGTGTAATACATTTATACATTTTCGTAATTTAATAATCGCATATTCACGTGATTCGATTTAATATTTAAAAATCATCCTCAGTTGTTTGCATGTCGATATAAAGCGAAATTAATAACATAATTAATTTTAGCTCGCGACGAGCTTCAATTTAGTATACACATTATACGCACGACGAGATTGTATTATAGGAAAACGCAATGAATTTAATACATTACACCCACACACGCAGGTATACACATTACAGACTCACGCGTGCGTCGACGGAAGATTTCGTTCATTCAACGCAGTGTTCGCAATTACCGTCAAATTTCAAATTGACAAATAGTTAATTACAGAGCCGGGTTTATTATTAGAAGATTATATAACCGTTCCCAAAATTAATTAGGCAAAATTATCATCTATTCGCGGGGCAATCATATTGTTGGGAGAAAATTGAACGCGACCCCGTATAAGCCTATTATATACCCGCCGAGATACTTTTAATTAAAGCAGCCTATAATAAAATTCATCGCGTTCATCGCGCAATAACAACGACCGCGTCGTCGTCGCGTTAAAATTTATCCGCACGCATCACCGCGTCTATAATAACTGATAATCCTTTGCTTCCAAAGCCGCTCTTGCAATATAAACTTATTTATAGAGACCATGTAAAACGCGATTTTAATTATTTCATCGGCTCGTCGTATATAATACCGGTAAAACCTCGTCAATCACACCGTCGCAAACACACAACGAGCCCCGGTTTTTAATTTCTTCTTTTATCTCGCGCGCTCCAGCAGCGCTATACTCTCTCGTTATATTCCGATAAAACGCGGCTTTCGAAAGTTCCGAGCGCGGAATCATAAGCCAACATTGTATTTCGGATTATCGGGCTCATTGTTGACGCACAAACACCAGCAGACTCTACTCCCCCGCCTCGATTGTATAATTTCGATCGAGAACAACTCTGACGATGACGACGGCGCGACATCGCGCGGCTGCGCGATAAATCAGCTATATATATACGCATACGCTTTCTGCTCTCTCGCTTCGATTTTGTAAATGTTTGCTTTTGTTCGAGCTGCGGCGGGGAACTTTTGCGAGCGAATGTCGATGATTTCAAAATACAGCGGGAAAATTGTCTTTGTGTATACGACGGTGGGTTGTTTTGTTAATTGGAAACCATTTTTTTAAAAAGCAGAGGTAAAGCTCGAACTGACACGGAATTGTGATTTATTCTTGTAATACTTTTTGTTTACTTATCGTTATACACGCAGGTATATATTTTACGGACGCTCGTGCGAATTATATTTCAATTCGAAATTTCCGCTCTAGAAACGAATCCGCGCATTGCCTCGAATTTCCATTATTTTCGAGCCACACGCGAAAATGTTTTCATTAATATTTTAAATACCGAACGTGCGCGCGCGAGAACATAATTCACCGTAAAATCGCGAGATTAAAATTAGCTTCACGCTCGATTTCGCTTGCAAACTCGAAAATTGAATGAAAAGTATCGGATAAATTACTCTCGCAGCGAAGCCGCTTATATTATACGCTGAGCGCGATTTCCGCGAAGTATTCGAGCGAAACCGGGGCGCGAAAAAAGCTGCGAAGTTTAAAAAAAGGGATGATGTATATGTATATACAGAGACGAGCATCGGAAGCCTCCGAAGCGTCGTCTCCCTTGCCGCCGACGCATTAGCAAAATAAAGCGGCTGCTCTCTGCGGTCGCGCTCACTTTGAGCTTTGATTCAACGGATTAAATGCGGTCATTATACGTGTACACACAGACAGAGATAGACGTGGCAACGGCGGCTCGACACAGAAAACCGCCTGCGCTGCCTGGAAAAGACTTCAGTTTGCGCGTTTGGTTAATGCGTTCAGTGAACCCTTTCTGGTTCAGCACCTCCGTGCTATATCGTTCGCGTCAAGCGAGCGAAATTCTGAAATTCATCTTTGATGATTCCGCGCCGTTTCGCTGCGCGCCGGTGTATGGAGTCGTTCATTTTTTAACGCTTTGAAGATTCGTTTTATATTTGGCCTGGTTTCTTGCGAATCGGTGCGCGCTGCGAGTTCGCGTATTTATTGTTTTAAAAGCAATTTTTTATAATATATATTTAGAACATCATTTTAAAAAGATTAAAAATCATTTACGCGATTCTAATTCAAATTTGACGAACTCTCGGGATACTTTCGAGTTGTCGAATTCAATTTAGCCGATCCAGCCTCCCATCTCATATACTTTCCCAGCCGTCCAACCTCATCAATACTTGCACACAAGATTGAATAGCTCATCCCCAAACTCTCAGGCGCATCCCGCACCTCATTAACCTTCCGCAATCCCGCAACCCCTTCGCGAAGCATCCTCCCCTAATCCCCCCTTCTCTCTCTCTCTTTCTCTCTCGGAGTCTCTGCTGCTTGAAAAAAAGGGTCGGGAGGGTATAAATTCCCAACAAGCCCGTGCCTATACATAGTATATCTCCCGGAGATCTGATCGAACTGGAGCGGGGGCGTAATGCGATTGGTCGGTCAGGTTCAGGTCGCGTCCTCTCGTGTCTTATATATACACATACACACACTTGGCTGCTGCTAAAGGTATATGGACGTACACATAGACACACGAGCAGGAGCCGAAGGCGCTCACTCGGGCGCGAAAGAGCGAGAGCTGCTGCAGCCGGAAAGTGTTGGCGAAGCTGTCGGTCGCGCTCGGTCGGCTACTGCGGTTATGCGCCGAGCCTGTCGCCGCAGCCGGTTTGCGTGTTCGCCCCGTGTACTGCGGATAGAACTCCCTAGCCGCTGCTGCTTCTGTGTGCGAGAAGGCCTTCTCTTTCGCTAGCGAGCGAGAGAGATATTGGTATCCCTTTTGCGCGCCAAGCCTTTGGTCAAATGGCTCGAGAGAGAGAGAGAGAGAGAGAGAGAGAGAGAGAGAGAGAGAGAGAGGGAAGCAGTCGCTGCTGCTGCGGTTGAAGCGGCTAACCGCGCCGATGCTCTCAACCCGAGGCGACTCCGTCCCGGTCTCTCGCTGATGCCTCTTCTCCGCCGCCTGCCTATACTCGGTGGCTTTATCGGCTAAGAGAAGCACTTCCCGTACTTGGCTGCTTCCGCCAAGCGACTTGATTTTCTTTCTTCTCGCGCTCTCCTTCACTTCTTCTTCTTCTTCTTCTTCTTCTTCTTCTTCTTCTTCTTCTTCTTTGCTCTATGTGGGCTAAGAGGCACTGGGACGTAGTCGATCGAAATTGTCAGAATCTGCCTCCTCGTTGCGACGGATTTCTTTTTCATTTTTTCGTTACAAAACAGTCGTTACCCAATTATACAGGGAAGCTCGCTACAATACGTAACCGTTCGACAACAATGGCTCGTTAGCTCTCGGCGTGTAAACAATAAAGCACTTTTGAGACTCTGTATTATACACGCAGATCCGCGCGTTACGTCTCTCTCCGCTCGCTCAATCGATGCGATCGCGTCGAGCTGCACAAAACGTTCGTTACGTGTACACCACACCGAAATTGTGTAATATAATTGAGATTTTAGCTCTCGCGTATACCTGTATTTCATATCCATAAACACTGCAAGTGCAAGTGTTCTCGCAAAGCTTCGGCACTATAATACCGCAAATATATTTGATCCGCTGCTTTATCTCAGGGAGACGTACATTATACGCGTGTGTTATCCAAAAATATATATACGAAAGAGCGAGTATGTTTTTCTGGTGAAAAAATCATTGCAAGAAGTTTCGCAAGACAGCTTTTTCACGCGTGTTATTGTCCCCTCGACTTCGAGCACACATCCGAGCTTATCTCTTACAAGATCGTTCGCTTATTATTTATCGACACACACAGGCACGCTCACCTTGAACAGCCAATTAACTTAATACGCTATAATATACACTCAACTTGGCACAATCGAAAATTTCTCAACTGCAGCGCGAGACTTGATTCTCTCGTTATGTACATATCGAGCTCAAACAAAACTTTGCCGTATGTATAATATAGAACTAAGTACACACGAAGCAATAAAACCAATCATTCGAGCCATTAACCGCATCGACTAATTACCAGTCGATCAACAACTGCATAAATCTCTCTCGCTATATATCTGCGCGGAAAAAGAGCATCGTCATCCTCGCGAAGCGTCTCGCAAAAATACCGAAATTGCTTTGGACGCCCTAACACGCACACGTGTGTCAAAAGGAAAAAATCGCCCTGTCAACGCAATCTTACGTGGTATACCTATATCTTACGTGTAGAGGGACGATCGATTCTCATTACGACGAGGCGATAGGCATCGTCGTAATTTTTAATGCGCCCCCAGCGCGATAATGACGATACGCTCGCTCCGTGATTTGCATTTATCGCGAGGAAACGCCTCTCTCTCTCCAGTGTGTATTATAAACGGCAGTGAATCCGAGGGACGGCCGCTTTCAGCTTCGGGACATTTAGCGAGGAAAAAAGTACGGTCTTTTAATAAGGGAGAGAGCAGCAGCTTTTTGCGGTCGATTGAATATTTCCTTGGGTAAATTAGGTACGCGTTATTCTTTTTGTTTTCGTTTTGTTTGTCGTCGCACGTGTGTGTAACTGGAATCTCATTGGATATCCTGAAATCGTTTTTTTTTTATCGGATTCGGTATATGAATAAATGATCGTTACTTTCACACTGGTTCTCTCGATCTCAGTGAATATTAAAAAGATAACGCAGCAAGCAGCAGTATCACAATCGAGAAAAACGAGTAGTACTATCTCTTGAAAGTTGACTCACGAGACGCTTCCTCCCCGCCTCCGAATTTATCGTTGAAACTCGATCGAATCAGAACTTCATTATTTACCGCGAAAGAGAATCCTTTTTCGAACGCAGACACACACAGTAGTGAAACTTGGCGCACACAAGCCCTGAGCAAACATCGAGTATAAAGTCGACTCACGCACGCACACATACACACACACACACACACAGAAAACGTCTTGATTCGACTCGGTGGCTTCTGCGTCGTCGTCTATACGTCGTCATCTCTCGAGGAACCGAGCGAGTTCAATTAGCACGGCGCCGCGAAATCACAAACGAGCAGCAGCGGCCGCCTGCCCGGGACTATAAATAAAAGCACGCAAGCGGCAGCAGGCAAATTATTGTCGTAATTGCTGTCAAGGATTTTTCTCTTCCCTCTCTCTCTTTCTTCTTCCTCGTCTATCTATAGTGTATACTCACTGGGCAAGAAGACTCTATACTACCTATATACACACACTGCGATCGTTAAGTTCTCATTTGAGAATTTCTCGCTCGAGGATGATATTTCGCGTAGTGGTAATCCATATAAAAGTATTACGGCAGCGGTGTTGATTGCTTTAATGCCTTCTCGACTTCGTTTTTCTTCTGCGCCGCCAGTATACAGTCGCGATGTAGCTCTCGTCCGAGTTAATTGGCACGCATACATTTTCGAGCTGCTGCGCGCGCATCTGTTCGCGTTGCGAGATCTCGTCGGCGATATCGAGGGATATAAATATGCGCTAATGTTTTTATTTAGACGATTGATTTTTCAAGTGCGCTAGCACGGTGCATATTTTGATTATACTTAGCTCTACGGATATTTAGAGCGGGTACAGCTCTGTAATTATATAGTGTTTTGATTACACGCTCTGGAAATCATGCATCGGAGCATATTATTTCAGGTTTTAATTTATTATCGAGTCTTTTTATACTCAGCCTCTCGGCTATAACGAACGGGATGATTAATTGTTATTTCGTATTAATTAAGCATCGTCGCTCGCATGTATATTACCAAGATTCAGTTTATTATTGCTTCCACATTTTATTTTTCCGAGTCACGACGTAAAAATAAGCCGATGTTACGCGCGCGCGCTAACAAATTAAAACTAATTCCTTTAATGGCTTTTCGTCATAGCTCTCTCTCTCTCTCTCTCTCTCTCTCCGCGTATTCTGATGAATATTATACAGCAGAGGCCAACGATGTATATTGTATAGGCACATGTACAGTGTATAAGTAATAAAATAGAGTTTATAATCTTTTTAATTAATTAAAAGTTTGAAGTACAACGCGTAAAATTCATTTATGAATTACAGCCACAGCTATTGTATACACAGACATGACATTGGAAATGCGTCGTTTGAATATTCGCGCGCGACACGCGGAACAAGTTTAAAATATATAAAAATCTCGCACAATGGAAATGCTTTTAGAATTCGTGACGCGTAATATGAATGAAAATTTACGATCCTATATAATCATCGGTTTTGCAATTGGGATTTTAAAATGATAAATCAAATTGCCTTTAATCCTCTTAAAAACTTTATAAGCTCTTAATGAATGCTTCACTCTATACGCTGCAGTCGAGAGGATTAAGTACGTTTTTAATTGTTAGCGCATTTTAGAATTAAGTATCGCAAAAGCTGCGCTAAAATGTTTTATCCCGATATAGACGTGCAAATTCGCAAAATTAATCCAACCAGAATTTCCGCTACAAAAACCGAAATAACACCAAAAAACCGCTCCAATTCCCCGCACTCGAAAAATAACCATAAAAAACCATCGAGTCATTTATCCTCGACGGACGAGTATAAAATCGTCACGATCTAGCTCCACAGCAGCAGCAGCAGCAGCAACAGCAGTTCGCCGGTACCACGGCATTTACGCGTATAAATAAATTGAGAAAGCTGGCTGCCGTCTTGACAAATGGCTTGCGCGAGGCGGCGGCGGGTTTAATACCGTTAGCCAAATTACAAATAACGCCTTCGACGTTTTATGCGCGCGCAAGCGGGGACAAATTAACGCTAGCGAGCGCGCGCATGCACGTACACGAGCGTAAATTGAGTCGCGTAATCTGTCCACCGCCGCCGCCGTGGAGAATTCGCAAGAGAAAAGTTATGCTTGACTTTCGGATTACGAGCTTACGATTAATCATGACTGATTGTCATTCGGACACCGGCGAATTATACGACTTTCTAAATATTCCCGCGGCTTTTGAGCTGCTGGTAGGAATGTTAACGTGAGGTTTGACTGCTTTTAATCGACGCGTTGATAACATCGTTGGGATATAATTCTTGTTTGGTTGAAAACGAAATCTCCTGGCGTTGCCAGAGTGGACAGGATCGGTAAAGCGGTATTTCCGTATGCTTTCGACAATTTCTATCAATTCATCATCGGCGAACTTTAGTTCCATACAGATAATGACATTCCACGATCTATTATTATATAATAAACTAATAAGTTAGCTTCAAGAGCACTTACTTGTAAAGCGTTGAATGATTTTTGTTGCTGTTGCTGTTGTTCGTGTTCTTGCTGTTGATTTTTGTCAAGTATCCGGCTAGAGCGTGTATCATCAGAATCAAGTTTTATACCATTGCAATCTTTCCATTGTAGGTGGATTGATCTTTCCTGATGATCCAGCAGAGTGTAGTAGGCCTGATATTTATTCCAAGACATTGGTATTGACATCCTGCATACTATACAGAATATCATGTTGGAATTGAAAGGGTCTGGTTTTGACCAAGGAAATAGGTCGTGGAGTTCATTTCTATTTTTGATCATATCAATCTCCATGAGGCCTTATATAAGCCGTTGATCGAGGCATTGATCTGTAAATCAACCATAAAGTTTTCTACTTTTATAATATTTATCATCAATATTCATGGGTTATTCGATCTTCACGGAAATTGTAATCATTGAGTATTACCAATTCAAATAATGATTTCTGTTTTCTTGTGAATGTCTACACTAACTGAACAACACTGAAAAGCAAACGACAAAAATAGGAGAAAAGCGACGACGTGTACAGCGCGTTCGAGCAAAAGCATCTGTTTACGGCGCGAACGATACACTGACTGACTATATACCAATTTCACGACTGAAGCGAGTCTACGATAGGTACGAATCAGCGAACCGATTCTCACAGAGGCGCTTGAGTGTAATAAGCTGATGTTTGTTGTGATGTAGCTTTTCATTATATTGCATGAATATTTGTTCATAAGAACGTTATATTTGGTGCTGACAATTTTATTTTGATTTTCCGAAATCGGCAATCGGCACCTCGATTGTCTCAACCAATAATAAACATTTCAATTTTATTCGATAAATTCATATAGTACAACCACGCGTCTCCCGATTCCCTCTACCTTACCGCGATGTCTGGATTTCACTCGATACACCTTAATAAAATCATCAACCTTCCCTCCTCAATTCCCAAGTCTACGAGAAACAGCGCAAAAATCTACGCTATCTCTCGCATTTACGGAATAAATAACCGCATCGAGAGATTCCTGCAGACCGCGTGCATTAGCGATAAAATCCCTCCCCCTTCATAAATTCATCCCCGCAAATGAAAGACCTGCAGCTCGCGCGTCACCCTAAAGAAAAACAAAAGCCACCCAGCGGGAGCTGCACACACAGCGCACGAGTGAAAAAGAAAAGGAGAAGGAGCTGCTGCAACCAAAAAAAAAAAAAAAAAACCGCAGAAACATAAGTCGTTCCCTCGCGGTCGCGAGCACCGGAAAATAAAAGCATCACACATAGGATCGAGTAGTAGTAGCATAGTAGTAGTAGTAGTAGTAGTAGTCGTCGTGGAGATTTCGCCGAGCGTTAATACCGGTAGTGGATTGGTTCCATGCTCCGCCGCGGAATTAACACGAGAGCGGCGAGTATTTATGGATCTCGCGTCGCTGCCCCCTTCTCCTCTCTCTCTCTTATAACGATGCTGCTGCATCAGGTAACCCAAGAAAAGGCCGCCTCGACGACTCGTTTCGCGGGGATTCTTTTTATTTTCCCTCTCTTGCACACGAGAAAGTAGCGACGGGAGAGCGCGGCGAGCGATTAATTAATGAGCTTGCGAAGAGAGGGGTATGAGAGAGAGAGAGAGGAGAGTGTATAACCCGCCTTATACGACTTATACCGGGAGCGGCGTGTACCTACGTATGTATGAGCGCGAGCGAGTGTATGGCACTCGGTAACGAGCGCCGTGTATACACGTGTACTCGCTCGCCCGCCGAGTGCCTGCTACTCGTCTCTCTCTCTCTGGGTATCTCTCTCTATATATATACGCCTCGCACGGTGTGTATTCTATACATACGTGTAGAGCGCGATGCGTGGGTGGGAAGAGTGCCGCCGAGATATGAGATATTAGATCCGGAGACGTGATGCCGAACAAGTGGCGAGAGCTTTGGGGGGGTATAGCTCGCTTTTGAGAATAAGAGAGAGATAAGAGGAGGAGGAGATGATGGGGTGTAGCTGATGCGCGCTCGAGGGCGACGATACGGGGTCGGGATTGAATCGTCAAAGTGACGCGTGAAAAATTCAGGGGAATGCGAGAGATCTTGGGGCGATTCTATGCTGCGAGAGAGATAGAGGAGGGATTTTAAAACGTGAGATTCGATGCATACTGTGTATAACGGCTCGATGTCTTGTTTCTCTTCGGCATCAGCCGGTGAATTTTCTGACGCGATGTGAAAATTGATGCGAGTTCCGTATACCCTCTCGCAATATGATCTTCGTATAATGTGTATTATAGACCCGCTGTTAGAAACGTACGTCCGAATCAACCTCGCCACACAATACATCCTCGAAAAAAAAAGTACCCAATCATCCCAATCCATTAAACGCTCGTCAAGAGAGCGAGCGAGCGAAGCAAAAAGAAATTCAAAACCCCCGCGCGCTCGGTCACCCTCATTAATCCCATGTCGGTCTCGGAAATCACGCCAATACAAACACGTATAATATACGCGATCTCAGCAGTAGCAGCAGCAGCATCGGCCGACGCTTTCCATCGGTCAAAGCCGGCGTAATGACGCACTTATCAAGCCTCCAAAAGCTTCCCCTCTCTCCCCGAATCCAGCCACGAGATCGTGATATTCCATCGGTGGCCGATAAGCGCCGACGTAACAAATTGCGAGCGCGCGAGCGAGGGGGGAAAAGCCGGAAGCACCTTCGATCTCTCACTCGCTCGGCGCTCTCGTATACGTGTATGTGTGCGTGTGTGTGTGTAGTCGGAGGGGGATATTCTATATGGCTGTGTTATAACACAGGGGTGGAAAGTCGAGTGGTCGACGCGCGAGAAAGATTATACGGCTTGCGGATAGGGCCAGAAGGAAGCGGCGAGAGACACGCTCTGTCGAGCTGGCGATGTGTTTAGGGGGTCGCGACGAGTGGGTCGATGCATGTAGCTGTATATGTATATGAGGGGGACGGAGACTCTGGACGAGCTGGACAAAGTGAATGATGCTTCCGCGTATAGGAAGAGTGCAATTTTTTTCTTTTAGGGAATCATTACTTTTTGGCGGTGTCCGTCGCCAATTATCGGTGGGTGGAACAAATGCATGAATTTATCGATACTCGTGTTTATTTTCACCGACGCGCCTATAACAACCCCAATTACTCCTATACGTCAGCACGACACACATCGAGTTAAAAAAAAGTTAATTCGAAAACAGTCCGCGTCGCCCACGCGCTCCCCTAGCTAAGCAAGAGGGCAATGATTAAAAAGGGATTTCACAACAGCTTACATCGCGTGACTGAAACCCGATCAAAATCAACTTGGACTTGGTCAACTCTCGACTTCTTTCGCGAGCGGTGTAGTAGGAGCAGCTGTCCACCGAGCGCGACAAGCTCATAAGCAATGTACAGTGCACAGCGAAGCGCGAGAGAAAAATAACGAAGAAACGAGGCCGTATACGACACTGGCTTAAGCCCCGGCGCTAATAGAATTACTCGCATAGCAGCTCTCTCTCTTTCTCTCACCCCTCGTCAGAAGTTTTTAACGGTCGATTTCGCTCTTCTCTGCTCTCGCAGCAGTATAGGGAAAATGTGCACGGTAGCCCCGACGACGTGTTCCGTCACGCCGGGGGGTCAAAACTGCCCGCAGATGTCGCCCATAAAACTCGAGCCCTTCGCTCTTCCATCACTAACTTGGTCTATACGTGTGCACGTCGCTTATGAACCCGAGGCGAGCTGTGCAGCTTCCTGTGTAGACAGGCGTCGGGATCGTGTCTCTCGGCTGAATACACGCCCTTAAATAAATCCGTCCTCTGTATAGGTATATAGCTATATAGAACGCGCGCATTATATCCCCCGCGCGCGAGCGAGCATCGCATCAACCCCTTCCCGCAGCTCTTCTCGTGTGTGATGCTCTCAAAAGCACGTCTCGGGATCAATCTAGTCTGCTGGCGTCGCCTGTGCTTTAGCTTCGCTCTTGGCTGATGGAGGACGCGCTGCTATACAGCTATATACCGTTGCGATACTGCGTTAAAGTGCGGGTGGCTGTCTCGCACTCGGCTCCTATAAGGTCTGGGCAAACACACTCGAGGATGTAAATTTGCAAATGGTTTTTACGCTCGGGATCGTGCGCCTGTGTAATTTAATACATCGAACGCGATGTCTATATAATAGGTTCTGCGCATGTATTCGATGTGTAGATTTAGACGCACTCGAGCGAGCTGAAATTATTCTCCGCCACGCCACGTCACCCCGCGTATATATGATATACCTATGTGTGAAAGGATCGAGGGCAGAATTAAACCGAACTTTCTTCATCTGTTTTTCATGCAAATGAGGCCCGGCACAGGTTGCAGTCGCACACGCAGTTTGAACATCTCCATGCGCACACCCTCGTGCGCAAAAGGCACCCTTGAGTGTTGGCCGAACTATTGTGCGGTTTTCTTGCGCCGCACCGAGAGAGAGAGAGAGAGAGAGAGAGAGAGACGGGGAGAAAGGGTAGACTCAAGCTCGTAGGGGGACGCATAAAGCAAACATAAACTAATTTCACTTTTTAATGATGTTTCTAATTACGCGCTACTGCCGCGACTGTTTACCCTCCGCGCTGTATCTAGGATTATATCAAGAACGAGTGGCTTTACTTATATACACCAGATGCACAGCGATGTTGGCGTAATTATCGGCTCGTAAAGACGTCCGAGAGGAATTCATCGGGTGTCGAGGGGGTGGCTTCTTTCTGTAATGGATATAGGGCGAGCTTAAGCATCGTTGTTTTCGACAAAGGCGTATCACGATTTTCGACTGTATAACTGTATAACAGTTCTTCAGCACCCCTTTCGCGCTGCCGCCGAACGAATTGAACCGCAAACTTCGACATTCCCGAAAAAATAGGGGAAGAGAACAGCTGTTCGACGAGCATAGAGCCTCTTTTGTAGCCTGTCCTAATAAGTGCGCGTGTAGCATCATACAAGTCATTTTCATCTTTCACGCGGCAGAGCCGATGATGACTGTGTCGAGTAGTATGTTGAGATGGAGTTCCGACAACTTTGGTAACTTTTATTCTTACAATTCATGAACGATTCGAAATTTTTACACCATATTCAGCATCAAAGTTTGAAGGTTTTGTAAATAAAATCTTCTTGTTGCTTTATGCGTGAATAGTTAACAAATCTATTTCTGCTTTTCAACAAAATAATCTATTGTTGCACTTTAAGAATTAATACGATTTTGATCGGGAACCATTGACTTATCATGAATACATGATTCGATCAGCTAGTGTACGTACATTAACAGCACATTAAGATACAAAGCACATGTGCTTGAGTGTCATATCGAATCTTATATATAAGCCAGATTTGCTGTGAGGTTTCGTTCCATGTTCCTCACAACTGCAATATGCGTGCCGAGTCTAGATATACTAGCGGTGTGCCACCAATGACAAAACTGGCTTGTTTGGCCTGGCTGCTTAATTAGAAATAATGTCACCTAACAAATGAATAGTACCAGATCATTATACAACAATGTGTGTGCAGGTATATAGAAACGCTTTTCGTATTGGACTATATATAATTCGAGCTTTGAACTCTTCTTCCCCTACTTTTTCTTCACATGCTGGCGTTACACACGACTTTTTCCGAATGTACGAGTATAATAGCCACAGATATAGATTCGATCGGCCGAGTATAGAGATACGCGTCCCGATAGAGAGAGAGAGAGAGAGAGCGACTGATTAATAACCGATACGCGCGACAACGATCTCTTTCCCGTGCGTGTGTGTCCTCCGTGGACTTCGGAATATGTGTGTATCGTCGAGGATGGCGACGATGATCGGCATGTGTATGTGTACGTAATGTAATGCAGCTCGATCGATTTCATGGCTTCTCGAGAGGGCCGTCGCTGTCGCAGTGTTGTAATTAATAGCGTCGCGCAAGGTATAGAATTACTATTACTTGCAAAATTGTTATTTCGAATTTTTTGCCCCGATCGTTATACCGCGAGACGTTTTTTTAAGCTCGTTAAAACATTAACGAGAGCTGTGATGCTAGGCGTGATTAAAAATACGAGCGCTTGTATAAAGAAGCGACAGGTTTTTCATAATCCACAATTTTTTTTTGGCCGCACGCGAGATGATTGTTTTTTAAGTGATAGCTTCTCGGTCACAGCGACGAGAGCGATTGATTATGAAAAAAGTCTAAGTACTATTCAAGATGCTTAGCCGTGTAATCTACACTTCTCGTATATTAATCGTCAAATAATAAGATAAGGCGTCACTCGATCGCGACAACAAATAAAAACATTTCCACTATCTTCTTACTATAATTTTTCATCCGAGAAAAAAATCCGATACTGTGCACCTCTTCTCAGACCGCAGCTCTCTCTAAGCACATCTCGCCGCAACATCGACAAGAAACAATCGAGTGTATACCTATATATCCTTGCATACTCGAGCTTATCATTTTTTCAGCGGCGCGCCGCGGTTTATCGATCGTGCGTGTGAGCACACATTCGAGACGTTGTGGCCATAAAATCGAATCGAACGAAAGAATACCGACGTTGCTCTGGATTTCGAAAAATCGCGGCTAGAGTCTGCCAGATCTCATGTTCGGCAGTGTGATCGTCGTCGGAGGGGTAATAAATTAATAAACGCCGCCGCCAAAGCATACGATGGAGAGATTAGGTGAATCGATGAAGATAAGCTAGTGTCTGTGTGTGCACACGTGGAGATAATGCGTGTATGGATCGATCGAGTGGATCGCGAAAAATCGATCGTATCGGTTACGAAAAGTTATACCGCCGCGTCGTATGCATTATAGATACGATGCACTTTGCATTATGAATAAGCGGAACATTGAGAAAGCTCGATTAGGGAGATAATAACACGTGTGCTGGTGTTTGCGTTTTTATTACAATTGATTGGGAAAAGGCATCGAAGGGCCTTTTGTAGCTCTTATCGATCGGCGTCCTTCGTATCAACGAGTTGTGCAAGAAATCGTCGTTTAAAAATATTTGCGCATCGAGTGGCGTATATTAAAACAGCGATACGGAGAATTGGATTAATGATTTTATGACTTTTTTAAGTTCGGTTATCTGTATTAATCACTGTGCGTGACAGCCGCGATGAGTGGGCTGTGCTGTAATTTGCCAAATAATAAACAGCCCGTTATTGTAACACGAAAAAACATATTATACAATTTTAGTCGGATTCACAGCATTTTGCAAGAGAGCGTTAACTCCTGCCTTCTTTCTTTCTCTCGATTCAAAAATAAATTGCATTTAAAAATGTCTAGCAAAATTAACAAAAATTAAAAAATGAACAATTTTTAAAACTATCTCCTGCAAAAATAAAATTCAAAGTTGAGAAATTTCAAACTGTACTTCTGTACTTGGAAGAAAAAAAAACATGTTTGAAAATTTCAGAGCAGCGTTATCAGCCGTGGGTACAGCAGGGATCTTGACTGGCACGGCGGCAACATACGAAAAACTTTCCGCCCACCGCACCCTTCCCATCCTCTCGTACTAATCCAACTATATAACGCTCCTCCTCTCTTCTCCCGTGCTCGGCAAAACTTCATCGTCAGCTCGGGCAGACTCATATCCGAGCAACGACTCTTTCCCCGGGTGAACCCACAAAAACGCGACACAAAGTCGCGCGGTATAGTTCCACGTCGTCGGTTCCGACACGGCGCAAAAAGCCTCGAGCCGCCTCTGTATATACTCCCAAAGAAGAAAGTAATAAAAAAGCGAAAGGCAAAGCCCGTCCTCTTCGTAGAGTAGCGTGAAAGTGCACAAAAATTCGGTACGCTCGTGGTTTTGTATTATTATACGGCAGAGGAAAAAAGAAACAAAGCGAGTATAATACAGTCGATTCGGGAGAGAAATCGGACGCGGGCAGATGCTGTGTGCGCCGGAATCGGACACGCTCGATCGCGGTAACTAATGAATTTACTTTGATTAGCGCGCGCCTGTCCGGCTCGCTTCAAGGCGAGCTCTGTGTGTATGTGTGGGTGTGTGGGTGGATGTATGGGTGCAGCCGAGGTGCAGCGGGAGTGTAGGGTGAGTTACAGTGGATTTATCGGCCACGGGGTGGGGGAGAGCGTGCTGATTTGTCGAGGGGAGAAGTGGATTGGTTGCGATGCTCCTGCGAGGAATTGCTTTGTGGGGGGATTGATCGACTGATCCTGATGCCGATAAGATGAAGGGGTTTGCTGGTCGCAAGCTCTTATATATATATTTACAAGCACATGGCGCCTTTCGTTCGGGATTATCTGGATTTTTGCAGTTTACTAAACTTTGAGATATCGCCAAAAATCCCGTTGATTAAACGCCCAAACAATGCACAACAGCATCCCAAAATCCAGCTGATACACGAGGTAAAATTGCGTAATCGAATCAACAAAACTTTTGCACTATACACTGTACACATACGGCATCAGCAGCAGCAGCAGCAGCAGCAAAGTTTCATCCAAGCGCAATAACACAATCGCTCGCGCGCAAACACTTGCTCTCGCGCGAGCATCCTCTTCGCGTATCTAATTAGCCGGGCAACCGCGCGAGCGGCCGCTCGGAATTGAATTTCAATCGTCGTAATTCGCCCATTCGTGCGGGTAAACACGAGTTACGTGCGGCGCTGCAGGCGGCCTTATGGAGCGCGAGCGCACGCGTTCCGCCCCCGCGCCACAGCCGACTCTAATGCCTTCCTACATATATACTACATGTATACTACACTGCTGATAGGTATACACGAGCGTGTGTGGGTCTACGTCTCTGTGATCCTCCTCGGCAATTTTCAGCGTTGTGGGCGCGTCGGCGTGGTGAATGTATAGGATGCGAGAGAGAGAGAGAGAGAGAGAGAGAGGGCCTTTCATTTTCTACGCGAGCGATGATAAGCTCTTCTTCTCCGCATTCCTGATTGTTTCGTCCCGGGGGATGGGTCTCGAATTGATGATTTACTTTTTTTTTTTTTATCGAGTGTGCAAAACCAGAGTCTATGCTTCGCTGAATTAATTAACGGCAAAAGGTGTAACGACGAGATTAAAGAGAACACGAGCACCCTAATCCGCGAAGCTTTTAAAATCATTCTTCTCGAGCCGATGCAAAAAAAAAAATCGTTTCTCAACACCGCACAAAGCGCTTTTTACAACCGTAATCATCATCATCATCGCCGTCGTCGCAGCTATTACTCAGAATGATTGCCACTTTATAACGAGCGTCCGTGCACTTGCGCGAGTTCGAGAGTATAGCCAACTCGGCGTAATAACATTTTGCATACACGAGCGCTGAACTTTTATCCGCTTGAAAATTTTCGCTCTCTCGCGCTATACATACGCCGTTATAATGCAAATTCGAGCGCGAAAGACAGGCATATGGGGGAAAGCGCTACTGCAGCGAAAGACAGGCGGAGAGACGGATGGACAGACTCGGAGCTTGCAGTTACACGTGTGCGGGTATGTGGGTAATCAGTCGCATCGTCGTTGAATGTTGGCTCGTTTCAGTCTCGGGAAAGAGGTATATGGGTGATCCTGCCGTAACTGGCTCAAAACGGGCACACAAATGTTCTATACTAAAATCGACTATTTTTAACTTGCCGGACGGTTATACTAAGTGGAATTACATAAAAAACAAGTCCCTAAAGCTAAACCACAACATATTACTTTTATAAAAAGTTATGTGAACAATCCATATTTGACTAGGTTACGGAACTGACATTTTTGTAATTCGCGCTACTAAAACTCCAGTAAATTTTAATTTAAATTGGTAAAAAAAAATTAAATCGTCTAAGATATATATCTATCTATCTATCTATCTATCTATCTATCTATCTATCTATATGTATATGTATATTCACTCAATATTTGACAGCCTGTTCGTTTATTCACGAAGATCGCAATATCGTTAAATGACGAATTATTTAAAAAAAATTAGACTCTTATTAGACGTTTCCTTGTAACTGGAGCCATTTAAATACTAAAAAAGCAATGATTAGGACATTATTAATGTATTAATGATACTTACTGTATTATGTGTTACGGAACTGACGGTTACGGAATTGACATTTAGGCGTTTATCAGCTCGCATAGCCTAGCGTAATTATTATAAACAATTCTTTGCACATATATTCGAAAATACTTACTATTTACTCGAGAAAAACGCCCTATATGTTTAAATACATTGTTGCTAAGTAGTAGTTTACTAGCGTTACGGAACTGACAGGTTGTGCTTTTTTTCGAAATTTCTGATGAAAAATCAGCTCTCACTTCCACAATTTTGAATTTTGGAACCATGCTACGGTTGGATTTCATAAATAGTAGTATATAGTTTGAAATTCTACCTATAAGCGGCGCTATATGACACACTAGAACGCTTTTAACATAAGGTAATGTAGAGGGTACCTTTTTAATGGAAAAACGGGCGTCAAAGAGTAAGCGGCCAGCTTTAATATTAAATAATTAATTTTAATCCCAAAACCATGAAAAATATATTGTAATAGGTCTATAGTTCATACTATATATGATGGAATTTTGTTTACATGTCCTACTTTTATCTGCATCGACCTTTTAGATTGAAATCCGTGTTGGAGACAGGTTACGGAACTGACATTTGAGGCCTATTATATTGTGCGATTTTTTTTCAAATGTGTAAACGCCTGGGAAGCAGGCGCGCAGAATGAGCCAGTTACGGCAGAATCGCCCATATAGGTACGAGAGAGAGATCGTGAGGGAAAAGCCTGGAAATCAAATTGTCTTCGAGATTGTCTTCGTGTTAGGCGAGCTTTTTAGTCGATTTTTTATGTGTCTGATGTAACGCGGTCATCGCGGTTATGTGCAGGGCAAGCATTGATGATATATGCGGTGTGTCACCAATGCCAAAACTGCCTTTTGTTGGGCCTGCTTATTTATATGGAGTCGCTCATGCTATACATTTTATCACTGCTATTTCTCGAGCTATATTTTGTTTGCGATCCAGTCGATCCAGATATATACATACTATACCACTGTCCGCAACTCACAAGCGCCAGTATTCGTTAAACTCGCGCGTAATCGCTGACAAAAATTTCCCATCTTGAAATATATGGGAAATATATAACAAAAGCACGCAGCTCCTACGAAAAAAGCAAAGCAGTAGCTAATCCAACCCCATCGCGGGCTTGACGTGATTTATATTAATCATGACCGAGCGCATTTTCTCGAGCAATTTTCAGGCGCTAGCCTCATCATGTCAGTATAAACTGCTGATTCCTCGGCGATATACCCTCACACACAGACACACACACACACATCAAGGATGCGAAACTCGCCAACGAACTGCAGGCAAGGAAGCGAGAAAAGGGGAAAGTGACGAGGAACACCGCACACTCACACATATAATACGTAAATGTACACAGGCATGTGCAAAGGTTCGAGCGAATGAGGGAGAGAGAGAGAGAGATAGAAAGCGAGAGAAACAAGCATATAGCAGGCGGGGGAAGAGAGCAGCGCGCGCGCGCGTATACGAGGTAAATTAGTAGGCTTACACGCTCGGCAGCTCTTCCATTAGGCTAACGCAGCCGAAGTATCATTAAGTTACCGCCCATCTCTCCGATGGTTATGGACAACCTGCTCTCCTCTCTCTCTCTCTCTCTCTCTCTCTCTCTCTCTGGTATATATGTATGCGCGTATAGTGGGAGGAAGAGAGAGTCGCGTATTATATACGAGCCGCTGCGATTACGATAATCATTTACAGCGATAACCGGTGTCGCACGTGAAACTCGAAGCTATATAGCGAGCCGGCCAATATAGATTACCAAGCTCGTCGCCGTTGGTGGGCTTCGCGTTGTATGCGTATACGCGCCCGGACGATGTGTAATTGCATTGTTCGTGCGTCCAAGAAAGCCTCCCGAGAGTTCAGGCTCGGCTGATTTATTTACGCGCTGAAATATCCTTCTGAAGCTAACGGCTCTTGAGAATTGGATTTTCACGAGTGAAAATTGTTGAAACTTTGATGTATACGGATTATTAACGTTCTAAGTGACAGAAGTCACCCCTATAAAAATCACGACCTCAGCCTACTCCCCATTTGCATGAGAACGACGTGCGTCGAGGGCAGAAAAAAGAAGAAACTATACCTCAAAGGGTTTTAACACGCAGAGATCAAACACCGCCGACACGTATTTAACCATCTACTTATGCGCGACTGCGCGTCAGCGTGTCGTATGTGCGCCTACCCCTCGACGACTTTTTTTTCACCAGCCCCATATATAATATAATATAATACAACACTATAGCAAAGGGGGCGCCTCGGTAAAAAAGGCACGTTGGCCAAATAAATAAGAATGAGTGTACGGCTCCCCTCGTGCACACGCATACATACACCTATACCTATATAGGGGTGCATGCAAGAGCAGTCTCGAGCCGCTTTTCCCTCTCTATTCCAGCATTTAATACGCCCCGTCGGTGGCGGCGGAAACTTTGTCCTCGTCTATATACGTATATATACATTCTACAGTGGGTGGGCTCGACTTACGTGCGCCTGCGAATAATTGCCGGGCAGCCGTAAATCAGGGCCGCCCTATCTGCGACAAAGTATCTTAAGTAATTGTTTTCGATGAATTGGCGCCGCATCGATCCGCCGCCGTCCTATATAGCGAAGTCTCTCTTTCCGAGTTGAGCAGGCAGGCTTTTATAAGCGGGGGGAGGAGAAGGACTCTGTGGAATAGTGATTCGAGCCGGGCGCGTAACGACGTGTCACAATTTTACGAGGAAATATAATAAAATTCTGGACGCACGAGGGGAGAGGTTATTGCTAGATTTCGGTGCGGCAGGGTTTATGATTTTCCGGGAAAAAAGCTCGTGTTTTATTATCGTGAACTTCCTCATCATACGAATTATGTGGTTACTCTTTTTGAATTTCGTCGATCGTTCTCACAAAATTTGCATTAATTTTATGGTTTTATTTTAAATTTAAAAAATTTACTCCCCCACGCCCATCAAAAATTCTTCCGAGCACATGGCGCGCATAAGTGTACAGCCGTTCAACGCAACATCCCACGCACGTGCGTTAACCGCTTCCTGCGGTCGAATTCCTCGAGCCACATTTTTCTCAGAAGACTATACGAGGGGGGTTCGTAATTGCAATAATTACGCGGTGTAGTATACGTATACGCGGTAATTGAGCCAAGAATTTCGGACGAAGAAACAACTTTAAAGAAGTTGGTGTTGAAGTTATGACACTGTTTATATAGTGTCGGGATGAAGTATCGATCGATTGAAATGCGGTTGATAAGAATAAAAATATATTAAAATATACAAAAGAAATCAGAGTTATTTCGTCAGTCGCAAATAATATCATAAGAGAAATCGTTAGAAATAGTCCCAAGAACAAGCACAACTCCACACTAAAAAAAAGCAACCGCAAACGATTCCCAGCTACTTACAGGCCAATATAATCTTATCGCCCGTACTCAGGCCCGCGCGCATAATGCAAATTTCAGCGCGAAATGGATTTAGTTCTCCAACCCTCGCTGCCGAGCTTGCTGCAGTCCGCGATAGCGATCGTAAAACTCGTCGCGCGCACGCTCGGCATAATGAAGTGCACTGTTTTGCTCGGTTTCACGCAAACGAAACGCGAGCGAAACACTGAGAGAGAAGGGGAGAATGTATACTGCACAGAGACAGCGAGACAGCGAGCACGCGAGGCATCTCGTCGAGTCAATCGAAACCAGTGTGTATGTGTGTGCTTTATGCCGACGAGAGATAAGGCGAAGCGCGCGAATTTCAACGACTGACGCGGAGGAGAAAAGTTGACGAGGATATGCGGTTGATCGCGTATGCAAATTTCGGAGCAGAGCATAAAACTTGTCGCCGCACTATATACAGGCTTAACTCGGCTCGTCAAAATGTATATCGTTCGAGTTGGAGCTGTTTTATACCGCACCGGCTATGAATAATCGAACGCGAATATGAATTTGTAAAAATCGCGAATTCGCAATGGTCGCACGATGCATGCATTTATGGATTGATCAACACATAATGTATGAACGTCTATAGCTCGTACGCATATTATTTATTTATATACTCCGCGCAACGTTATTATTATGACGATGCGCCGGCGAGTTTAAAAAAAGATATTTCCATAAATTACGAGCGATTTTCAAGAATGCATTTATTCAAACGTGTCGCGACTAAGTGTATAATAATTGAGTTGAAAGTAATGATCAGGCGCTCGTGTACGCATTATTGACTTCTTAATTCGGACGGGTAATGTAAACGTTTCGTATCAATCATTCATTTTTTCCTAGAAGACGTAGGTATCTATTACTTAATAAATCGCGTTCAAAAGTTATTATTATTATTATTGCATCGCACTGTTATAATGAAATTGACTCAGCGTCGCTCGAGTAAAAAGCAATTTCTCCAAAAAGCCATATGTATACTTTCGCGCAAAATTTTTCGTCAGCTCGATACTCGCGGCTTGGAAAATATTTGCAAAGCCGCGCCTTTGACGCCGCGAGCGCGTAAAGAAAACCGAGCTCACTGAAAAGGACATCAATAGAGAAGAGACCGACTCGGTCGATGGTTTTTCGCGATTTTCCAGCTTCCCTGCGGCTCCTGTTCGTATATACAGTGTACACTTTGTCTGTCGGTGAGCGAACGACGGTAAATAACGACGACAGACACGAGCTTGGCTTCGCCTTCCAGTGTATAACTTTGTACATCGTCTTGCACTGTGCTAAAGGAATTGGCGGAGACGTGAAATTCGAATTGAATTGTTCTTTTTTATATAGGATAATACGCGATGAAAATTAAATGAATGAGTTTAGTCTAGGTATAGAGTACACGCGTAATATTTCATCGGATGTCTATAGAGCTGGGGCTCCGCGAAGAACGAAGCTCTTGTTTTATAATTCAATTAGAGATGCAATATTCAAATCGATTCGTTGAACTCTATATGAATTGTTTTAATAGAGACGCGGCGCGGCACAATAGAGCAAAGACACGGGACTATTGATTTCCCTCGGGCTGAAATATGCATAATTGTAATATAAAATTGCGTATAATCATCTTATGCTTCGACGATACGGTCTATAGCAGCCGCGAAAGCGCTCAATCCATGACTTAGTAATGCCGCTCAGCTATTCATCGAAAATACTGAAATAGCTCGCTATACGTGAGGCGACGTCTATGTTATTCGATATTTATAAGCTCGTGGCTGCTCTCTATTGGATTATTTAATATTGTCTGTATAACACGCCGCCACATCTCTATCAAACATTCACGAACTCGCCTAATTATACTCTTGCCGTCTATGGAAAATACATCTCTTGCCATCAGAGTCGGAGTTCTAAAAAAATGCTAAACAAACGCGTTTACGAGTTCCGCGCAAAGAAAAAAACTCAGCCAACACGTACACACACACACACACACACACACACACACGCTCCGCACTCGTTCCCTTCAATTACGCTTCTGGCCCCTCGAATCGACAGCTGCGGCGCTTCAAAAAGAAAGCGACTCGTGCGAAATCACGCATTATACACGCGCGCGCTCGACGAAGGCCCTCGAAAAAGAGAAGGCTGAGAGAGAGAGAGAGAGAGAGAGAGGGGCAAGTGCGCTCTGTGGCACAATGTAGCGTAATGAAAGAGTAGCGCGTAATCGTTGCGGTCATCGCGATAAAGGCTTGGAACGGCGGCCGAAATGAATTATACGCGTCAGGTGCGCGTTGTTACGTGCATTATGCGACGCGAGGATTCCTTCGGCGATCCGTTTCCGCTCATGTGTACGCGCAGGTACGTGTAGGCGCGCGTTATCGGGACGCGATCGCGTAATGCTCGATTTTGACACGCGGACGTGGGGATGCATCGTGAAAGAGAGAGAGAGAGAGAGAGAGAGAGAGAGAGAGAGAGTGAGAGAGTCTATCATTTGTGGGAATTGATGCGCAGAGTGAATGGAAAATGAGCGAGCTTTCGCGCGGTAATTTCGATTCTGAATTTCTGCGAACGCGATCCTGTGCCGCATGCGTTATACAAAAGTACAGTTGGTTGAATTTTTCGATTTGATTGGATTTTCAATTTCATCGCTAGAGACTCGTCTGTAAAAAGTACAGTGTGGTTGCACAAATTGTACGAAGGTAAAGAGGTAGAGAAATAAAAAACTTGGAATCAGTATCTGGATATAAGCTAACAATTCAATTAGAAACCGAGCCGCTTATATACGTATACACTTTCGCAACAAGCACTCGATTAGCCGAACCGCAATGCAACAATACAAGCAGCAGTGGCTCGTTTCGCTCGAACGAGCAGCGTAGAAGTAATAAAAAGTCCACGTCTCGCTTACATAATCAAACGCTCGGCGGATAACAGAGACGTATGTCTATAATAATATATCTTCTAGCAATTACGTCTCGAGAAAATCCGAAACGCGAGAAAAGGATCGAATTTGGCTTTTCCGCGTCGCGACGGATCGATCGTGGAAAGAGTTGTGTTATAGAGGAAGTGGAGAGAAAAAAGAAAGAAAGCCAAGAAGAATACAAATTGCATAAAAACGCAGGACGGCGCAGTCGTCGCACGCACAAGCTCGCACGCGGCGCATTACAATTCAATTTTCCGCTACTTACAGTCTCGCGAGCCTCTCGGAGAGAGCCGCTCGATCGACTCTTGGCGACCTGCCGAGGGCTCCGCCGATGCTCTCGTCGTCTACTCTCGCGTGCGAGGAAATAAAAGGAGAAGGAGGAGAAGAAAAAGGACGAGCACGATGGCGGCAGAGGTTAAACGAGCAGCGATGGAAATGCTAGAGCAGCGTAGCGGCTCCAAGATTATTGGCTTCCTGCACGACTGTCTGCAGGTGTATGTGTGCTACTCTCATAGTGTGTATGGAGAGCTTCGTGTACTGCTTTTAGACTTTATTTTTTTCTTTGTTTGGGCTTGGTTTTTGCTTTTCTATCGAGTGCGCTATATTGTATTAACTTTTCATATTATGATTCATTTCATCATAATATTTTCTTAAGTTATGTTTTGGTGTAAAACAGATTAGATTACAGGACTTGAGACTTGGGGTTAGTTTGCCTAGTTCTTGTGTAACGCTTATAGGTTTTGGGGCCTTAAAACTTAGAGGATAGATTGCCAGCTTGTTGTGTAAAAAGTGTGGTTTTGAGAGACTCTATAAACAGCAGACCCGACGAAAGGCATAGGTGACACGCCTCTATATAACCATTCTGTGCATAGATTGCGATGGGTGAAGTAGGAAGACGCGTATGCGCCACCTATCGTCGCTGATCAGAATTATGGAAAGTTTATAAGCGCTGGGAAAAAGGCCAGCCCAAAACTGCTGCTTATTGTGGGTCCACGCGTACGCACAAATGCAAATTGAGAGTTTTTAATGAAAATTGTTGAGAATAGTGCAAGAAGTAAAACGTTTGCAACTATCTAAATGGAATCGAAGTATGTATGTATGTATGTATCTATGTATTCTGGCTTTTGAAGCTCGAGAGCTTATGGCCGCAGCAGCACCTGCTAATGCTTGTGCTGCTGTTTCTTGATAGTCGTGTTAGTAGTGTGAGGTCATCAGTCTCACGCCTAACCCAGCTGACCAGCAGACCGGGAAGATTCGAGGTGTGTATTAGTGTTGATGATAGTACGAGGTGTATGAGGTGTATGTGCTGTATAGTTTCGTACCAAATTGATACATGCACTCCATTTCCTTTCTATCCTGAGCTAAGTCTATCCAGTTTTCCCCGTTTTTCCCGATCTCAGCTAGGTCCTTATTTGCTTCATCCTCCCATCTTCGTCTTCTGCTATTTGGCTTTCCCACTAGTATTCTGTGCGCTGTTCTATTATTTCCCATTCTGGCTACATGCCCTGCCCAGCTAAGCTAAGTCTACGTGCTTTAATTATTCTACAAAGTACTGTCTTAAAAGTCCCAAACAGTTATAGCACTAGCGGCCCAAGCAGTAGGCCAAAAAAGGCTGTTTTATCATTGGTTACACACCGCTGTATAAGAGAATTGGAAAAGTGCCTATGCGCCACCTATGTTCACCTGCCAGAGACATCGAGAATCGAGGCACTTGAAGATACCAAAACACAACGATTATCCTTTCTACAAAAAAAACTTGGCACCTCCTTAAACAAATCAATTTAGAATAACGCATACTCCCACTTACCAACAAACTTTTTTATACCTCTCCCCGACATTCTCGCACATAGCAAAGCACGCGGTACACCTATACACGCGGGGGGGAAAAAAGAAACACCGCAACCACACAAAAAAAGACCAAAGAAGCTTCTTGCTCGCGCGCGCGCGCAAGAAATCCTGCGCATACCTCCCGCATTCTCCGTATACACTCCTGCAGCGGCAACGTATACACTTAACGGAAGACTACGACGCAGGCGGGTATATAATACCCAAGCCGCCTGCTTCCCTCCCGGTCATTGTGCAGCTAGCGCGCGCGCTGGTTACTACACTCATTAAATCGATTCGCGAGCGAGCTGCAGCAGCAGGTGCACAGGCTGCGCCGCTAACTGCGGCCGTTTATACCGCGTCGGAGAGAGCACAGTGGTAAAGGTACGGGCTATGACCAGACTAGTCGCGGTACTGCAGTGTCTTTTATTCTCTCTCCGCGCGCGCTCGCGGCTTTTATTTCGCTTCGAAGGATCGTGTGCGTATAGGCTGTGTTCAGGACTCGCGCGGTAATGTTCTTCAATTACGGCTGGGGCTGGCACGAGCGAGCGCGCGCTTTTGTTCTTGTTTCGGTTCTCTCGGCTTGCTCGTTTTCTTAATTTTACGGGTTAGCGTTGATCACCGGGTGCTGCTCTGATGTACCTGCGCTGCTCTCTCCGCGTCGTCGGGTAATTTGCGCGCGCGCGCTCGGGTTGATGACGCTTCCTTGGAACGAAGGACTGCGAGAGCTGCTATCGCTTTTTGTGACTCTGGAGAGATGGATTAGAAAAGTTTCTCGAGTGATGTATGCGCGTGTGAGAGAGGAGAGATGACGAATGTTTTATTTCCTATGCGCTTGGAATTTCGAAATGAAGGGCAAATCGGTATGGTCGACGCTGCAGTTATTCACACGCACAGCGCTTTAATTGAAAAACGTGAATTTTTAACGCTGCGAAAGTTCCGGACGTAATGAGGGCCTTTATTTATTTATTTTGCAATAGTTCAGCAAACGTTTCCCAGCCATTTGAACCCTATGAGCGCGAATTGGTGGTGCTTTTCGTGGCGACAGGCCAACACGGTTAGGAGTGATTTTTAATCGCTCCTAGACTGCCAGATCTCACTTAGGGAGTTTTACTCCGCAGTTGTGAAGATCAACACGGTGCAGAGAAGCCGATAGGCTGATCTGTGACTGCCAGGCCAGAGGTCGAGTGGTGGGAGGCGTTTGCACGGGGAATATGACTGCACTCGTAGATATAGATATAGAGGAGCGTTCGCACTGCTTCGAGTCCCTTCGGTGGTCTTCGGGAAAGCCCTTTGTTTTAGCGGGCCCGAGTTTTCGGCGGCGACTAATGCGCGTTACGTCAGTTGGCAGCGGCGACTCGACAGAGCAAGAGGTCGTGCAAGGACCTTTTTTTGTTAGACTTCGTAAATAAAATTTGATTCAAGATCGACAATAGTTTTTATAGTTTATTTAAACCCTTGACATTAGTCTTGTCCCATACAGCGAAAATATCACGCGTCAAATAGCGTTACGGCGAGCAGGCGGAGATTGAATTCCGTCCGCGTTGCGCGTACCCCCCGCAAAAAATCGAGAGCGTTTATTATTACACTTAACGAACGCGAATTATGTCCTGGCTGCGCAACGCAAAAAAACACGTCGTGTTCGCGTGCATAAAAAAATTCGAGGCGCAAAAAAAACCGATCTCGATATTCCTCTTGTCGTACATAATCGATCCGATTAATTAAAAACGCAACTCGCTTGCCGCCTCAAAATCTCGTCCGCACAGCGGTATAAGTACATCGGGATCGATCGATAATACTCGCTTTTTTCATCCTCTTTTTCTAGCACCAAGCCGCCGTGGCTCTTAATAATGTTTGCGCGCCAGAAAGAGAGAGGGAAGCAAAAAGCATCACGAGGCGGTAGAAGATTATAAACTCTCATTTCCCTCGCGTGATCCAATCCCAGGAGTGATTATCGATTTACGCCGCCTCGCGCGCGGTCTTACAAGCGGGAGAGAGCGCGGACGATCGCTCGTATACACCAGATAAATAATCCCCGAGAGCACTTGTCACGCGACGAGCCGAAACGCGAGCTTATACTCTCACTGTGTACACCGTAATTCAGCCAATTTCCGCTCGCGGTTAATGGGGGACTTTGCGCTCGAGTCGCCTACCGAGTTACCGGGGCTGCCGCCGCTGTTTATCGATTATTATTATTTCTTGTGCGCGAGGGGGCTATCGGAGATTGTTATCTTTCGAGGAGGAAGCGTTGGGGATTTTTTTTTCTTTTTTGGGGCGTGAACGGGCTTGATGTTTTACAAGCGGATGAGGAATCGATGTTTAATCATGCAAATAGTGAGGCAAAAATTTATCGAATATATATAATTTGCGAGTTTTAATCACCACGGCTGTTATAGTCGAATTCGTGCAAGTTGTACATACTTCATTAATGATCAGATTCGCGATACCTATATATTTTCGCCTCGATTTTCCCATATTTATTCCCAATGCGTATATACACGCACGGTCGGCGAAGTCAAATTTCGAATTTCGTTCTCATTAAAATTTAATGAGCGCATTTTATACGAATTAATCCCCGCGCGATAATTAAGCCGGCGTGAAAAATCCGATCCTTTTTGCCTGGAGAAAGCCACTCTAACGGGCTGCATAATAATTGAAACAAAAAAATAACGGCAAAATTCAGACACCCTCGCATACATAATAACACAATCGGAATCCCGGCAAATCGCACACTCGCGCGGCACAGGCTCGAATTAACATAATAATAGTAATCCTCTCGAAAAAGGCTCTGTGTGAAAGGCCGCGTAAGATCTCTCTCGCTTGCGAATAATGCACAAAAGCAAGAGAGAGAGAGAGAGAGAGAGAGAGAGAGAGAGAAGGTGGATAGCTTAGAAGCGCTGCTGCTGCAGCTACGGTATTTCGAAATGGGATTCCGCGCTATCGCCGCGCGTCCTCTTTCGAAATAATTCCGAATGATGAAAAAAGGCAGCAGAATCGCTCCTCTCGCTGGAAAGAGAGAGAGAGAGAGAGAGAGAACAAAGAGAGGGAAAAAGTGCAAAGAGCACGCCGCGCGCACAAAAGCTCGAAAAATGAATTTCTCTCGCTTTTCCTCCCCAGATATAAATTCGCGAGCGCTTGCTTTTCCTGGGCATTCAAAGAGGGGAAGATTAAAGAGTACGCGGCAGCAGGCGAAATAGAATTTTTCTTGTCCATAGCAGCAGCAGAGGAGGAGGAGGAGGAGGAGGGAAACAGAGCGCTGGGCTATTATTTCTCATTTGGTCGCGAGAAATCCTTTTACATTTCGCTTCTACCGCGGATTCTACTCCCTCTCTCTCTCTTCTTTTTGCTCCCCTATATACCCCATACCGCTCTTACTCTCTCGTTAATCTCGCGTCTCGCTCTAGCATTCCTCGCAAATTAAACGACAATGGGCCGCGGGAATTTACGAGCGCATAACACTTTTCGCGAATATTATTCCCAAGCGCGTGTCTGCACACGGCGGTGTACGTGTGCGATTGTGCGAACGAGACGAGTGCGTTGATGCATGGCGTTCGCACACGTTCGCGCAATTTTTAGACTCTACATGCTCTGTTTTCGAGATATTTTGACTTTAATATAAGAGATGCCGAGCGCATAGCAGTTTTCGCGCCACTTCGTCGTTATACGATATCTCAGCGATTTTCGCGAGCTAATAAAAGTTCGCACGCAATACGTTAAAAGAGCTGCGAGAGTATTACAATCATCCTTCTTTCTTTTGGAATCTCCGAACTTTATCTCTCGAGAGCGTAAAAGTGCATTTCACAGAGGCGAGAGGAATCTTCGTACACCGTCCGGAAAAATATATTAAAATCTCTTACCCAATTACATAATTCTCCTTTCGGCCCGATATTTTCTCATTCAGCGATATCCACGCGCGCGCACTCCGGGAGGGAGAAAAGTTTCTTTCGTCAACTTTATAATAAGTCCGAACTCCCTTTTTCTCTCCGGCCAACGCGGCGCTTTGTCTGCTTCATTTTTTCCCCTCGATTCTGGAACGGAAGTCTCTTTCGCGTCCGAGAGGAGGAGCTTTTTTTCTCTTTTCCTTCTTCTACTCCGCCGCCGCCGCTGCTCGAGAAGATTAACGAAGGAGCTTGGCAAATTACGAGATCCCGTAGCTGGCGCAGGAGAGTATGAGAGGGCGAGCAAAAAAAAACAAACGAGAGAGAGAGAGAGAGAGAAGAGAAAAGTAAGAGAAAGAAGCAGACGCCCGCAGAAACGTATCTACTTATCCGCTCGGTTCGCGCTTCCCTTTCTTTCTTTCTCTGTATAATACTTCTTCTTTCTATACTTCTTTTTTTTTTCTGCTCATTCCCTCTCGCGGGCTTTTTTATTTTTGCACCGAGAAGCCGGAGCAGTAGGTGCCGAAGAAAGTAAAATAACAGAGGAGTAAGGACCGCGTATATATTCCACTGAAGCGTCTTGGAGCGCGAGATTTACCTCCCGAGCTGTTTCGCTAAAACGACTTTATGTTGTCGTTTGGAATTTATAAATTTGTACTCTGCTTCCAACGCAGTTTTTTCTTCTCTCCGCAGCGCAGCGGCTTCGTTATATGCGGGTAAACATACTATACTGGCTGGAGCGCGTTTTCTTTGGGGATTATGTTTGTTTTCGAGCGCCCGAGTGCTTTTTTGAATCTTTAACTCTATATTTCGAAAGCCGAGTTTATCCTGAAGATTTCGTCATTCACCAAGTTATATTTTAAATTAAAACACCCACGGCGAGGTCAGTAACCCCACGGCGAGAGTCTCCCATTCAAGGATCCCCGTGCGGTAGGAAGCTCTCTCGGGGGAAAAAAGTGGAAGCAGACCCGATGCAAAAGACTCCTTGCCGTCGTCTCCTTATCAAATGATTACTCCATCGGTTTAAGCCGACGAAGAGAGAGCTAGAGAGAAATCTCCGGCAGCTCGTCCCCTCGTATTATCCGATTAGGGTGCGAATCAATATTGGGCAGCGATGCGAGAACTCGGCTTTATCGGCCGGCGAGACGGAAAGAAATCTTTCGCCGCTTTGTCCCGCTTGATTTATCCCCTCACGCAGCTCTTTTCGCAAAATTATTACCTACTTCGCGATGTACACACTCAAAATCGACTCCAATTAGCGGAAGCATCTCGAAGGTCGTTCGGCACGCGCGCGTTCGATCAAAGCACAGTCTTTTTCATATATCGTTTCTCGCATTCGGTCTATCCCTCGATCGCCGCAGACACTCGAGGCTGCGTATATGTATCGAGGACCCTTCTCTCTGTGAAATAAAGACGAGGACGTGGAGAGAAAGAAAGAAAGGAAGAAAAAGAGCGCATAGCGCCGGCCGATGTAAAATGCGCGCGATATACAGCAGCAGCAGCAGCAGCGGCAGCAGCAGCAGCAACGGCTGAAAGAGAAACGGAAACGAGCCGCGGCGATATGGACCGAGTGGTATATACAAGCGGAACCAAGCCTAGCACAGAGAGACGGCACACATAATGATATAGCGAGGAACGAGCTTTGCGTGTGTGTAAGAAGCGGCGGGGATTTCTCTCGAGAAGGGAGAGAGAGAGAGAGAGAGAGAGAGAGAGACGACATCGGGCGACGTATAAGGGGATATACACTTTTTATTTGTGCCAAGGAGCAGCGTCGCGTCCCGAGGATCCGAGGGAGAGCAACTTACCGAACTTTTACGCATTCCCCTCCGCTAGCTTCCCTCTTTTGGACAAGGATTTACAGATTACGAGCTGCGCGCGCCGCGAGAGGGGAAGCCTGATGTATACATATAACGCAGTCGAGGGCTTCTTCTTCTTCTTCTTCTTCTTCTTCTTCTTCTTCTCCTTTACCTATATACCTATATATACAACGTCGCTCTTCCCTCGGCTCAAATCCGCGCGGACTCTTTTCTCGGCCAATGGGCTGCTCGGCCTCGAGAGCCTCGGCCAATCCTCGCGAACGACCATTACGCGTTTATATTGTCGCTGCTCCGCTGCTGCAAAGCTTCGTGTGCGTGTATACACTTATATAACACACGCTCGGCCGAATGCTCGCGGCACGGAAAATGACTGTTTATAAATAATTAGAGAGGTTTTAATTAACCCTCCAGACGCGCTGGCCGCCTGTGTGTACAACCTCCTATATATACTGCTCCGCGCACGGAGAGCTTGTAATTTGATGTCGAGCGTCACAGTAATTTTCGGCGACTGCGCTGAATAAGCTTTGTCGGGGGTGGGATTACGTGCGCGACTGTGATTTCGGAGTGAGTAAAGATATACACAAGCACAATACCGTAAAACAAACCCATCGTCTCCAGCAAGCCTCGACCGATTTCCAAAGATAAAAGGAAAAGACACACGTCGTCTCCGAGAGGCGGTAGGCCGTAAAACAAGCCAAATCGTTTCATTCCGAACAAACTCCCCATAAATCCCTCCAACTCTTTATTCCCAAACAAAAAAAGCCAGCTTCTTCTCTCTCAGCGATATACAGCGCAAAGAGAGAAAAAAGAACACACTTATATAGGTATACGCTCTCTTGCCTGGCCGTCAGAAAATTACGAATTTCTCCGCGTTCGAAGTATCCGAAACGCGCGCGCAGAGAGAAAGAGAGAAGCTCGCCACGTTCACGCCTCGTCGCTTTTTTCCCTTCGTTCTTGCGGTCATACGTCGACAGGTCCAATTTCTCGATTCTCCGCGAGTGTACATACGCGCGTACGTGCTGCTGCTACGAGTTTTTGCTCCGCAGAGCTGCACACATGCCTATTTAAAGGCATTAGGAGCGTGCGAGTGCTCGCTGAGAGGAGTGGAGAGGAACGAACGCAGGAGGAATGGAGAGGAGCCGTGGGAAAAGATTGTTTAACAATTGGAATTTTATTACTTTTTTTTTAAGTAGATTGCGTTGTTGGGGGATTATTGGAGTGGAGAGTAAAATTTGTTTGATTTTAACGCGGGAATACAAATAAAATATGTAAGATTCCTTGAAACTTAGCTCACGAGATAATGCCCCAACAATTTTCTATAACAAACATCTTAAGCAGTTCCTGGCTCAATGGTTTGGATAAGGGAAATAGCACGCCACCTATTATCTTCGCTGCTCAGAGTCACCCAGAATTTGGGGTACACGTACAAAGCTATATACTGTGTTTTTCGGTGTATCAAGTTTTATCAAATTTTGATTTTATAAGGTCCAAATACCTTGTATTTTTATGGTCATTTATCAGGAACCTTTTGAAATGTCGCGAGAATCTCGACATAAACACACCCTCGCGAAAACGATCTTCGATTATTAAAATTCCATTAAGACATCATTAACCACACTTCAATCAATCCACAATACATTATATTCTCCAGCCGCATACATCGCGAGAAAAGACACGTTTCGTAATATCCACGCAAGCGAGTTCAAGCTCGCACACCATAATTAATAAGCCGTAAATTTATCATTCATCATTAATCTCGCGCAACGCGTTTCGCGAGTGAATCTCTTACATAAATAAACGCAGCACACACACGCGTTCGAACTATGAGGAAAGATCGCGCGAGAACGATCGTTTCGCAGCTGATGTTCTCTTCCCGCAGTGCAGACAGAGAGTATAAGAGATGCCGATCTAACGCATACCGATGTTTTCGCGCGCGTCGCTCTTAATAAAGCGCGATCCCATACACCCAACGACGTGTGGGAGCTCTTTGTCGATTGTCTTTCTCTCGCGCGTTATTTTATAAGTGTATAACACGAGAGGTAATCAAGTAGGTGTAATTACTTGCGCGTGTCGAAACAATTAGTATTTTTTGAAACGGCGAGTTTTCGAAAGGGAACACATGCTCGTAAACAAAGATACGGCTGATTACTGTGATCGGAGGATTGGTAAACAATCGTAAACTCCTCAAAATTAATACTCCGCGAGATTTATGAAAGCCTACAGGACCGGCTGCACTTGTTGCAACTTCTTTTATTTCTTCCCTCGCGCAGGAGCGAGGCATAAATCTAATCGTCCGAAATTATCCGAAAGCATCGGAATGAAAATCGGAATCCTCAACAGTCCAATAAATTAGCGCTGAAAGCCTGTGCTTATATACAAGCTATACTAGCCTCGTAAACTCTCTCCTTCTATATTATATCCCTCTATCCTCTACACAGCCTGAGGAAATCAAAAGGCACCTCTATATAGCCCGTAATAAAAGCGCATATAAACACACTCCTAATACGCGCTATTTACAATTTTTTCAACGACCCGAGCGCATCAGCGATTCAACCGACGCTTCTCAGCTCCTCAGGGCATAAATTCGAAATCGCCGTAAAACTAAAACCACATCGGCAGCGACGGCAGCAATAAAAGAAGACAGACACCCGACTCGGCGAAAATTCCAGGTTCCCGGTGTATAATGCGAGAGGAGGAACACGACACTTTTTTAATCCGCGGCAGCGTTGCGGCGTGTATTCTTAATCAGAGCTGCATGTGCGTGCAGCCGAGCGGCCAATAAAACGAGGAGGAGGAGGAGGTTCGTGCTGCGCCGGCAGAAAAAGAGCGAAGGAACGAGTAGCCAGCGAGAAGCTTGTATAGAAAAAGAGAAGAGCGCGAGAAACGTGTTCGGAGCTGAGTGTGTGTGTGTGTGTGTGTGTGTGTGTGTGTGTGTGTGTGTGTGTAGAGGGGCCGGTTCCGGTGATCGAATCCGCGAAAAAAAGGCCGGAGGAAATTTGGCGCTTGTTGTTGTGCGCGAAAAACACGCTTTAGACCCCGACTCTATTATTTTTACCAATGAGATTTACTCCTGATGGTTCGATAATCTCTCAATTTATTCATTCGCGAGAAACTGTGAAATATTATTGAGGAGGAGCGGTGATTAGCTGAAAACGTCTCGCGATCGCAGTTCGTTAACAGCGGTAAAAGGCGATTTCATGCCGGAGACGCAGCAGTCGCTCCTGTCGCGCGGCGGCAATACGGCTCGACAACGACGTTTTAACGACGGTAAACCGAGCCGATTGCAGGCGGATTCGCAGCGTAATTCAAGCCCGGCTTAAATTTAATACTTGGCACTGTCCCTTCTGGCGGCACTGAACTCTCTCTTATATATATATCTATACATGTGCTATACATATCCGTTGCTGCAGGCGGACTCGTGCATCCTTATATTGTGTGATAAATAAATTTACATTCGAATTTCATTTCGTCAGAAGGCTCTCGTATTTCTTATACACTCGCAATCGGAGGCTGCTGATACCGATGCCAGCTCATGCTTGATCCGCTGCTTCTGAGGCTGCTTCTTTAATGGCATTTGCATGCGATAAGCGATTGTGTATAATACATTTTTTTTCTCGATCCTCATTTGCATACAAACTGATAGACGCTTACGTTTCCGAGAACACGAAATTCTTCTCGATGATTCATGCGAGACTAATCCCTCGTAGATCCCGGCTATACGACCCTGACGACCACTTCAGCTCTCTCATATGTGTTTATTATACAAATAAACCATATCTCTTATGCGGAGCCGATACAATGACGTCGCACAAATAACACACATCAAGCTATCGATCGGCGCTCATCTCCTCATTGAGCTTCGAGATATAAACAGACATCGTTAGCGTCGACGAGGAGTTTGCGCTAATGCGGAGATAGGCCATGACTCGGGCTTAGGCGCTCGAGCGCTCAACGGCCGGCTATAGAGGTTTCGGGGGATTCCCCGAATTCCGAATCATCGCGTGGATCTTAAAGCCTCTTACAGACCAGATGCACTGACACCTTGTGGCTGTACGTCAGTGTGGGGAAGTTTTCCGGAAGATTTTTCGGTCTCACATATGTTCGGGAGATATGAATGGCCTCTATTGTTGTATTTTATTGCAATTTAATGGATAAATAGTTATCCAAAATTTTTAATATTTTTTAAAACTTTTTAAAATACTAACGAGTCGTAAGAAACGACCACGCAGAAAATAGTTCTCGTATCGACACGGAGATCTAGGAATTTCTTTTGTGAAAATAACGCCTCTTCATCAGAAGGTAAAGAATTTAATTGCGGTTGCTCAAGTAGCGATCGCACTGGAACACTCCACGCGTCGCCAAGAAAAATACCGTCCAATCTTTACATTTTCCGAGAAAATAATCCGCGCGTGGCTTCGAAAGAAAAAGAGAAACGCGCTTGTTTCGCACATTTGCGGACAATATGCCGTCAACACAGTAGGCTATAAGAAGACAACGATCGGCGAGAGTTTTGTTTCGATTATTAATAAACGCGCGCGAACTGCTCTCTAGGCGACTCTTTTTTACTCGAGTCTTACGACCGTACGAACGCATTGTGTGTATCGGTCAATTTTTTTTCTTTCTCTCGGCTTAGGTATAAAACGGCCGCGTGTACGCGCGCTTGTACCCTCGGAATCCGAAGAGGAGGCCCGCGGCTTTTTACGGCCTCTTTTTTACGAGCAGATTTACGATCTTTTCGCAAGAAAATGAGCGTAAAACAATGTGTAGATATAGATATAGATATAGATATATATACATTTCCCAGTGTTTTTTCGGACGGCAATAAAACGAGATTACCAGTAGATGACAGCCTTGGGATTCCTCGCGCGCGCACCCGTTCACGCCTCGGTTCACGCTCAATTTTGAAAGATTTTCCGAAGATCGACGATAGCTGCGGAGATTTGATTTTATATACCTTTTTTTTTATCTAGAATATAAATTTTACATGATTTATATATTTCCAAGCCGCGTTCAAAATGTAAGTAGCAATAGACCCTTTCAATTAAACATATTCCCGCAGGTCAATCCTATAAACTCCTTTTCTCCTCAGCTTGATACGACGGACTGAAATACACTATACCAAGCACGTCGCAATTTTTCTATCGGTTCGACACGACGAAAAGCGAAGCAATCGCGCGACCGTGCAGACTTCGTGTTATTTGCAGTAATAGAATAACGGATTGCCTTCGTGATACGAGGCTCGCGCGAGAGAATCTCCGTCTCTATCTCTCTTTCTGTTTGCCTCTTTGTTTTTCCGCATATAACGTAGCGGCGCACACGGAAGTTGCATTAGCCGATTCTCTCATCGAAATTGAAATCTTCGTCGGTAAAAAGAGAAAGAGGGAGAAGCAGAGCGAGCAGCGGCTGGTCATTAAAGGCTCGTTGCGCTTGCCGCGCGTGTAGAGGAGAAAAATCCGCGGTAATGCTCTCTCGTGTAACGATTGCGAGGTTAGTTGATTAGAAAACAATAAATGGAGAGAGAGAGAGAGAGAGAGAGAGAGAGAGAGAGAGAGTGAGAGGAAGGGAAAAGATTGGCTGGAGGAATTGTGTAACGAGCGGAATCGACGAACGAAATTAGCGGTTTTCGGGTTGCTGTTGTGTTCGTATTATACTGTGAATAATTAATGTAAGTAGTACATGCCTGTCTGCGCTTATAATAGCAGTCGTTAAAATGTGAGAAGAAGAACTGTAATGAACGATTTCAAGTATACTTTTTTTACAAGCCGATAAATTACACGCTGCATTAAATTTGATTGATTCACTAGCACGTATAGCGCGTAAAAAATAAAATCACAATTGGCTGATGTACGTTTCCTGCCGCTATATAGTCTGCGGCGCGACATATCGCATTTCTCGCAGTCGTTTTGTTTGCCGGAAAGAAATTAAACGATTCGCCCGAAACCGCAAGCTAATCCCGCGCGACGATATCCGATAACCTTCCACACTGCTTCAGGGCTCAACGGTCTCCTTCTCTCTCTCTCTCTCTCTCTCTTGCTCGAAGAAAGGACGGATTGTCATCGGACTCGGGTCACGTATATCCAGTTCGTTCACCGTTTCTCTCCGCTCATTGAGCCCAAGTTCTCTCTCTCTCTCTCTCTCTCTCTCTCTCTCTCTCTCTCTCTTGTGCTCAGCGACTGTGTCCGGATCACGTTAACTCGTTCGAACTCGTATAAATTTGAATGGACTTCTTTCAATGCCGTGAAATGGGCCGGCCATTCCTCGTAATTGTTTCGCCGTCGCGTGAAATACGCGCTAATATAAATTCTACGACTTTTTTTTTGCCTTTTAATGTCCGTCGCGTCGTTAAAAAATAATTCTCGACTGCTCTATCGCCGTGGCTCTATAGACTGGAGATGAATAATAGCCGTGAGCGCGAAGTAGGTTTATACGCTTGTCAGCCGCGTAATAAGCAAATATAGATTGGAGCAACGCCTAGCGTTGAAGAAAAAGAGGAAGAAGAAAGAACCACCTGTATGATGCACGTATGAATCTACGCTTCCCAGGAACGTCAATTATTCATTGCAGCGCCGTGCGGAGACAGCGTTTTTCCGTCTCTAGCTTGCGCGAATGTAACGTATACGTACGATGTCTTCTATACGCAAAGGGAAGATCAATCCGAAAAGTCTTAACGTGGCTTATAATAAACACCGTAAGTATGCAAAGCGGAAGCAAAGAGTCGTCCTGATGTGCATCGGTATGCAGCGATGCCTGCGCGTACAGAAGCGATCGCGCGTAAAATACATAGCGAAAAATACGTTTCCGGTCGAGCGGTTCCGCGAAATGATTTATTATGCCATCGAGCGTGGCCAAGCGTGACCCGCGCGATGCCGAGCATGAGTCGACACTAAAGATCGCTGCCGCCGCGAAAAGAACACGAGTGTAGCTCTGTGTGTATATATATATGTATTATATACGCAGCTCGAGACGAGAAAGGCCATTGTTTTCTTTAATGGTCGCTCCGGGATGTGTATGGAAGGATGACCGAGATACTGCCGGACTGATATACATGCATATATACGTATACGTATATGGTGTATAGACGGCGTGCACACTGACGCGCTTATTCATTATATTATGCACACTCCCACGGATGGCTGCGCGGTACATCTTTATGCGCGAGCGATGTGTAACTAATATGCATACGCGCGAGTGAGGATGTGTATGAGCGAGGGGCTTTTTGCGGAGTGCTACACATTAGATGTTTAATAGCTTTTATAAGTCTTAGAAATAAGTTATTATATCCTTAGATTCAATAAGAAAAATAAGATTGCACGTAATAAATTAAGTTTCCAGATGTTAGCGTGAGAGGTCAAAGCAAGCCCACTAAAAGGCAGTTTTGGCAACGGTGACATACCGCTATACATGCACTGGGATCACCGAATTAGATAAGGAAAATAAGAAGGTGCCGGTGCGCCACCTGTCGCTACTAACAATAAGACATGGAGAATTTAAGTTTTGTTTTTCGATTATTCAGACTTGACGCCACTTATTATATGACTGATTGGCATACACTTACAGTATTTATGGTACGTGTATACATTATAAATGGCTTTCGTAAATATGAATCGCTTACGAAATATTATTGTACTTTAATTACAATGCAGATACTAAACTTCTTCCCGAACAAAAACACCCATCGAAACGAAATCAGCTCGACTAAACTCCTCGGCATATAGAACCATTGAATTTCCAACGAGCCTATAAGCACCATTTCCCCCATCAGTCGGATTTACGTAACACGGATTTCCTCACAAGTCACGACGTCGGCGTCATATCCGCAGCGGCTGTCGAACGACTGCTCCGGAACTTGTTATTACTACTCGAATGCACTTCTCGAGAGCCATAGAAGCTCGTTCAGCCATACAGATCGAGGAAGACGTAGTGAACTAGCCTCGCCAGAGAGCCAATAGACCGTACAGGAAGAGAGCTAATTACGGCTGCACCGCCACGACGACGAGGCCGAGTCCTGCGCATAATCGCACACAGCTCCTTTTAGCTGCGCACGAGCGAGCTTATATATACTTTTTAGAAAATAAACAGCAAGAGGCGATGAATACTCGAGGGGGGATGTGCGTATGAAAAGACGCGCGAATAGTCGCACCCTCGATGTGGCAAAGCATAATGGCTCGTCGAGGTGTATATAATATACCAGTAGGGACAATGCTTGGCGCGACGAGTTTCGAGAGAACGTCTGAAGAGAGAGAGAGAGAGAGAGAGAGAGAGAGAGAGTGTAAGGAGGTGTCCTGAAAAGTTTATGGGCGTTAAACCTGTTTCGCACAATGACGAGGGAATGCGCGGTGTCAAGTAGACTTTCGAGCTGAGATGGAATTAGAATTTGAAAAAGGTTCTTCGGGACTAGGCCGCAGGACAATAGTGCACACAGTGGATGATGATGCGAAGGATGTGTTCTCAGATCTCGAAGAGACTTGTGTAAAGACTGCTGGTTAACGTTGTGTTTAAAACTGTGTATAAGGTTCGATCGAACCGCATGCAGTCATGTTTGATCGATGTTAAAACGCACAGTAAAAATATTGCCGAACAAACCCGAGTACATCGTAGAATCTACGCGAAACATCGGATACGCTTGTATCACCACGCGGCCAAAGGTATTCGAAAACATTTCGCTATTGTGTTAATGGAATGACCCCATGCAACGAACAAACCTATAATACGAGAGTCATTCTGACCTTTTAATCCTCGATTCGCGTCATCCCATCGCCTCCAAAAAAAAAGAAGCGCTCGTATGAGGTCGTGAAAATTCGCACCCTTGCCAATAAAGCATCCAGAAAGAAAGCGAGTGCAAAGACGTGTATCTATAGATACATATATACACATGCCCCGCGTCTATAGGCAGTCACAATGAGGATATACCATAAGAGGGGAGATGCGAGACAGCTGATTAAAAGACGGAAGGACTGGCTTCAGCCGTATATATTTGCATGCGGACTTTTCGACGAGCTCGCGGATCGAAAAGGGACGAGAGCTGCGTGAAAGCGCACCTTTTCTCCTATTGAAGCCCGTTTCTTATCTCGCGCGCCGCGCCAGAGTTTGAAAAGGAAGTCTGCGGAGGAGGAGGAGGAGACTGCAGTGCGCCTCTGCCACCGTCGAGATGTTTGCGCGGAGAGGAAGAGACGTGTATGTATATGTATAAGACTGGGTATTACGAGAGTAAGGCGAAAGTTCAAAGTGTATGTTTTATGCATAGATAATGGAGGTGTGGGTTATTTCAGATTCAGTTTTATATATTTTCTCTCCGGCTTCTTTCGCGAGCTGCGAGATATCTCGAAAGTATATTCGCAGCTTTTATATTTTGCGATTCTTATATTTCAGCGGTGTTATACGTCTGAGACGAAGCTAGCGTGGAAAGTAAGGAGTTTCTGGGAGGAAGAAATTTATAATAAATTGATATGTTTATCGTTTGATCTTCTCTGACTTCTCGTTAGGAATTAATGATGCTTCTTAGTTAAAAACTTTGATGTGTCGGCAAAAAATAAAATTGTCAGATTCAGTGCAAAATTCTACAAATTGCTGCTAGAAAATAGGATTTTAACGGAAAAATAACTTAACACAACAGTATTGACTGCATCTTTATGCATAAAAAAGGAAACCCAATGACAAAAAAAAAAAAAGTTTCACTAGCGCACCCCCAAACTTTCACACCCTATTCGACATAAAAAGACCTCGGCGTCGCAAAATCGTGCAAACGAAACCAAAAGTCGAAGCGACGAGGGGGATAACAGATTTCCGAGACGCTCGTTTCCCTATACTTTCACGCGGCTGTAGAAGATAGACTATAGCAGAGTCTCCCGCGAGACTTGGCGTGGAATTGTCTTTTCTCCTCTTACCTATATATAGCTGCACGTTTGACGAGCGAGAAATGGAGCGAAAAAAATCGAGAGGGCGATAAATCATTGAATAACGTTCTCCCCTCGTTCGCTTTTTATATTGTTGGCCGCGAACGCTTGCGCAATTCGCATGGCTGCTTGTTTATAGTGGTTTTGTTTTTGTTCTTGTCGGGTTTCTTTCTCGAATTGCTATTTCTTAATCAGAATAATCTATCCAGAAGTTTGAAACAAAATTCTATGACGATTCCATTTTTCAGAGTTAAGAAAACGACACTTCCAGGATTTTTTTCCAAAATTTTCCAGGATCGACAAACACCTTGAAATAATGTATCGAGGCACAAGAACATATCCAAGATTCCAGAGAAGAAAGGAGTGCGGTTAACAAAGCTAAGCGCCTCAACAGGAGCATCGTGAAATCGTAACCATTCAATCTTAGCAAGAGTTCGAATCAATAGAATACCGCACTCGCGACGGAGGGAAATAGGCAAGTGATAGGAAAAAACGTTCTGCGAGGGGAGAGCAATCGCGTTGCGGAAAATAAAAGGCGGAAAAAAGAAGCAAAGATAGTGTTCGCGATGCGTACGCTTATTATAGGGGAGGCTATTTACCCTAGGATGTATAAACGCACGTTTTCTGTACACAGGGTGTACGAGAATAGCGTCGGATAAGAGACCGACCGCAGCAGTAGTAACCCCGGATCGATCGAGTGTGTCCCCGCGTAATTCCTCTGCAGCAAATTACAAGTTTTTCTCTCTTTTTCTTCTCTTCTCTCTCTCTCTCTCTCTCTCTATACATACACCTAACTCGCTATGTGTATACGTCTCTGTGTACAGTCAGCCCCGGGAGTATCGTCGGAAAAGAGCCTTTGTCCGATTTCAATTGGCTTTGTGATCCCTCAATGTGCGCGCTCGCGTCCCAGTGTGTATCTCTTCTCTCGTCTCAGCCTCTGGGGGATAAGAGAAGAAGACGAAGAATTCACCGGCGGGTGAGCTCCGAGAGACATCGTCGGCCCACTTTGTCTGGCGGATCCTCGTGTCTTATTTGCACGGCTATACGTACGTGTTTCGAGTCTCAGCTCGGTTCGTAAAAGTGTAGAGGAGAGCTTTTCTATTTTCCTATACCGCCCGTTTTATCGCACATGTGCTTGAGAACAATATACGAAGTGTGTCAAAATTGATTGTAAAAATTACTCACAAAACAGTGGGTATAATATTGTATTATTATAGAGAAGGAAATATTCGTGAAAATTTGTATCACCTATCACCCCCACCGACGATAAAAAAATATTCGTAAAAAAGCTTATATCTTCTAATTTATTGACAGGCATTCAGCCGTCCTTTTCCTTCCTGCGTCAACGATAAAACTCCCATAGAGAGACAAGCCGTGGCATAACGAGCTCCAGCAGCAGCAGCAGCAGCAGCAGCAGCAGCATAGTCAGAGGCTAAAAAATTTTTATACTCGCGATATAACGGCTGGGGCGCATAACCGAGCGTAGAAAATAAAAAGAAGAGCCCAGGATATAGAGGCGAACAAAGTATCCGCCTATAGTACAATATGTATATACAGCAGCTATACACAGCTACGGGAAGGCCGAGAGGGATAAAAAAGCAGACTTATCGCCTCTTAGTACCGAAATCGTTCGGCGGCGGCAGCGGCGGGTTAACTGCCCTCTTTGCGCTCTATATCCGCGAGGAGGAGCGAGCGAGCGAGCGAGAGAGAGAGAGAGAGAGAGAGAGAGAGAGAGAGAGAGAGATAATCCGGGAACGTACGCGCGCAGTTATTTACGAGTCGTTTACCGAGCTTTCATACCCCACAGCAAGCGAGACACGAGAAAAAAAGAGAGGAGAGAGATAATACGACGCAGAGCCGAGGGTATAAGAGAAATAAAAGCCGCGGACGCGCGCAAAAGTCAATTTCTTAAGAGGAGAGAGAGAGAGAGAGAGAGCTGCTGCGCCAGCCGGGAGCGGAGGTTAATGGGATTCTCCTATCGTAAATTCGGGCATTAGCTGCCGAGGCATCCCTTCGAGAGGCGTGGCGAGAGATGTTGTGAACGACCGCGGAGCTTTGGAACAATCGCTTGAACCGATACACTGATGAGATTGTGTGCGCGAGTGTCTTGGATTTTTCGGTTATATAGTCGACAAAAATGAATCTCCAGAACTGAATCTGCTATACAGTTCCTCACATTTATCAATCAATTAATTTATTATCGCTATAATATCAATCTCCGCCAGAGCGATTTATTTCCGATCGCGAGAACCGAGACACCGATATAGTATTCCACGCGCTATATACTCTCAAAACACAGAAAGAGAACGGAAGAACGTGTAATCCTCGCGGCAAGGAAGGGACGGATAGGAAAAATAAAATAAAGCGAAATAAGCCAAGCTGCCGTATAAGAGAGAAGAGAGAAGACGAGCTTATCTCTCAGCCCGCGAGTTATCCGCTCGAGAAGAAAGGGAAAGAACGAGAAAGTGCACGTACAGAAGCGTCTCATATATATACCGCGATGTATAGAGTCGATCGTAAAACTTTTCTCTTGCCGTGAGCAATACGCGATACACGCGCGATTTCTCGACGCTGACAGCTTTTCTTTATTTCGGATATGTGCTGCAGACCGATAAGACGTGCAGTCGTTCGAGCTTTTTCTCGGCTCTAGTATACAGCGGTTGTTAAAAGCTCGAACCTTTTCTCGAAGCTTCGAGCTTGCGATGACGAATGAGTTTGCGCGGGTCAATGAAATAAAGCTCAAGTATCGTTGAATATTAAACCGAAACAACTCAATAACTGTAGTGACTATTATACTCCGAGACAAACGCTTATCAAATTTTCCTGTGCACGTTTCAGCGCAAAGCTCAACAAAGACACCGCGAGCGAAACTCGGTATACCTATGTAGAATCGGCAATACGAAGCCGCCTCAGTCATATCGGAACACACACTCACCGCATCCGTATACACCTATATGGTACACTGTATACCTCCCAGTCGATGGCTTTTCCGGAGACGAGACTCGTGTGCATCACATTTCGCAGTACAGAGAGACACACTCGGCGTATATATTATACACACGAGTTTCTCCGGCTGCACGCGGACGCGCATGAAAATATCGCGCAGCGGCGTACAGACTCGGAAATAACATGCAAATCCGTCGGATAAGAACGCGAAACTCGACTGCGTCGAGGCAAGCTGCGGCTTTCTTTCTTCCTTTTTATTTTGAGTGAATTATTTTACGAGAAGTGTGCTTAGTTAGTGTTTTCGCTCTGACTGAAAATTGGCAATTCCGATGTCGCTCTATCGCTGGAAAATGCAATACACAAAGCTTAGGTCAATACAGTATAAAAAATAAGCATGAAAAAGCTCGAACACGAGCGAGTCAAGAGAAATTTCGCAAAAACAGCAATATTTATGTGCGCTGTTTGGCATGTTTTCTCCCGCCCCCTTTTTCACGTCTCCTTCCATTCGTTCGAATAAGTTTGCCCCGTGTTCGTATATGTACACGTATGCATGCATGCGGGGCGTTCGCAAAAATGAAGCACAACCGCGTAAACTATACAGGCCGCACATGGCGCATATGAATATTTCAATTTCCGCGAAAGTACGCCGGAAGCATCTTCAACTTTTCCCGCCGCGCGGTAGTATGTGTGCGTGGATCGATCGACACCGCTGCTGCGGTTTTTATTTTTGAATTCGAGCTTTGTTTCGCGCTCTGTGGTCTGGTGTGGTTTTTCATCGGTTTTTCATGGAAATTTTGTTGAGTCACTTTATACTAAAACGCATAATATCGGTGAGCGAGCTGTAAAGAGATTGATTAGTCGTGGATCGTTTATAAGTTCGCGCGGGACGTGCTTGTCTCGAGGAACGACCTATAAAAGAGCAATAAATGAGCGCGGGACTGGGCCCCTTTACCTGAATCGGCTATTAAACGATTTCTTCGGACCGGCGCATAGAATTGGGAAGAGCTATAACGTCTCTCTTTCTCTCCTGCCTCTTTTTCTTTTCAGATTACGGCTGTTATTAAAACGCGATAATTAGCACCTAAATGGGAGGTCGTAGAGACGTTCGAGCTTTACGGTCGCTCCTGAAAGATTTACACTTTCACGGTTGGAACGTCTTTTTTTCTATTCGATACAAATTAGAATTTCCGATCGCCTAACAATAAAGCGACACGGTAAATAGATCGCGCGCAAATCCAATTATGCCGAGAATTATGCAACCTTAGGCATCTCAGAGATTCCCTCCTAAAACACTCTCACAAGGTTATAGCAGCCCAAGTATAAACCTACGCTGCAGCAGCAGCAGCAGCAGCAGCAGCAGCGACGAGGTATCATCGTTAGACAAGGGCCACTTGGCGCTCCGCACGCGCACACGAGGCGAACCGCTCCTAATAAGTGCTCTCCCTTTAAGCAATCAGCTTAATTGTCGCCGCCACCTTGCCGAGAGAGCGAAGCTCGCATGTTAATGAAAGCGAGGGAGGAAGCATGCATATATACCTATACACTGGGGGTAAGAACGTTCTGCTGTACCTACTGCTGCTAGTCGTTCGTGACGCGAATGTTAAAATAATAATTCATCAGGGAGTTAACGTTCCGGCTGCAGCGAGATCTGGTTGTAGCTTTATAATATTATGCTGTATACATATATATGTACATACACTAGCCCTCGACTCTGTGATGGAGCCAGTCGGCGCGCGAGGCGCTATCTTATATAATTACTGCCTTTGCATGAACCAACCATGCAATAACAGAATAACAGAGAGAGGGACCAGCAGTATACCCCGGCTTTGGAATCGCGGTGGCGAGCTATAAACACGCTACCCTTCTTATGTATAGCCGACTTTCGTTCCTGCACTCTTGTGCATATACCTGAGCAACGAGTTGACGCTCTAGAGTTTTTGTTACACGCGGCTGTGGGATTCCCTGAACTTTGTGCCGATTACTCTTTGGATAGAAAACAAACACATTCCTTTTCTCTCTCTTTTTTCTTTATTAATAGTCAAATGTGTATGCAACTGGAATTCCTATGATCTATGATTACAGAGTTAACTTTCTATTGAGCAATCTACTTAATTTACTTATCCAATAGAAAATAACGTTTCTTAATAATAATGATCTCAGTGAAGAATACACTAATTTTCAGCAATAACCGATATAAATTCAATAATACATCAATGTATTGATGAATACAAAGTACGCCACATCAATCGAAAACGTCGATATACACGAATCATTTCAAATAAATCAGAGAGCCATACATTAACAAACGATCGAGTCCCTCTGTGTAACGTTACCGCGAACGAAACGCCAGAGCAAAACTAGCAAACAAATACTTCGCGGTTTGCAAAACGTCAAACCGTCAACTCGACGTACAGGGCCAAACGCCACAAAGTTTCGAAATACACGCGTTCGCTCCGTATTACAACAATTAACGCGATCCACTCTAATAAACCGCCGACTGCATCGCTGCTAAAAAAAAGAACCAGTGCGGTAAAATCGCGAAAAACCGACGCTGGTTTCCCATCCCGGCGAAAGATCGCAACAATGACTCGCTTGCCATTATATACGTCTATACACATACAACTGCTGTGATACACATACATCAGAGGCGAAAGTCGGAGCACTCGAAAACGCATTGCACGCACTCGATAACACGCGTACGCAGAGTGTCGAGAGTCGAGGTTCTGCTGAAGGGCCCGCAGCGTCGAGAGGAGAGGCTATATACAATGGTGATATGAAAAGAGGCTCGCTATATATGGTATATGGACTTCGATTGTCTCCAATTTCCGTTCAACATATAGGATTTGTGATTTCTATTCAAAGGTTTGAGCTGACTGTATTAAAAACTAAAATTACGTTACTATTATTTTCAAGCTCGGCGTTTTCAAAAAACGCTCACCTCGAGTACACGCACACGCGCGCCTTCTCTCGAGTATACAAAGCGAACCGAGATGGCTCGTTACGTATACTATTCGCTATCGCGAAAGCTCAAGCCGAAGTCGGTAGAGAAGCAAAGCAACCGCGTCAAAAAGCTCCGAAAAATTCGATAACGAAAAAGCCATCCTCATTAAGCTGTCGCACCGAACAAAAGCTCGCTCGTAAAAAGAAAACCATTGCGTACAAACAAAAACTCCTGCGGCGACGCACTCGAAAAATTTAATTTGCGCGCGCGCGGGAAATTCGTATCCTTTATATGCATCGACGCGACCTGCGCACAGGGGCTCGTCGAATGCGCTTGTTTTTTTTGTTGTCTTTCGCGCGCTCGCGTCGAAAATTCGTTCGCGTTAGCCTCGAGTGTCGCGTCAACGCTCGCGTGGGAGTGTACTCGTACACCGCTGTACAACACACGAAAGAGCGAGAGTGTAGAGTCGCTCCTCGAGTCTCGAGAGCGCTCGAGATTTAATTATTTTTGCCGCTAACGAGATTCGTGCTCGCGTATGCATGTATACTGCCGACTCGGTGTATACGGGGAAATATAATGCGCGCAGCTTCGATGCATCGACGAGTATTACGAGGGAAAATAAATAAATAATATACCTGACGTACTACTTGTCATCACGACTCGACTGATGATGGTGACTGACGGCCCGCGATGGTCGATATTTATATAGACTCTCTCTCTGATACGATGATGCTTTGTGTCTTTTTCTTCATTTTCGATTCGAGTTGGTTATACGTATACAAAAACTTGCGTTAACGTCAAAGTTTTTACATCACTATTTCTATAATATGAATCTATTGATAAAATGCGATTCTTATGAACATATTTTTAAGCATTTTGTTAAATTAACGCTGACAACTAACTCCGAGTATTGAGTCTATCGATCAAGTTTAAATACTTCAGCTCTGTACAGTTATGTAGAATCCTCATTTTCAAAAACGCTTCAAATAGCATCAGCAATGAAGTCGTAATAATCATAATAATCATCATCAGGATCATTATCATCGAACCAATAGTCTTCGCTACCGTCAGAACTAATGCTCAAAGGTAATGTCACTCTCAAAAGTCGATATTCAGTCAAAAATTCATCACGATCAACTGACGTACCTTCTACATTCAGAATCAAAACAACATTGTTTGTTCGATTGTTTGTAACATTTATAGCACATTCTACCAAGTCACCGGTAATTTTTGGACAATAATTGAGATTCAAAACTTCAAGTGAATTGCACGTTTCTATTAAAGTGCAAATACCATCATCTTTAATGTTTGTACAACCGCTGCAAAATAGTTTCTTCAGATTGGGTATGTATGTGAGCGCAGAATCAGTTATATTATGTAAGTTTTCCAAGCTCAAATATTCTATCTTTGGTAAACTGACTACTACTTGGAGACCAACATTTGTTACCTGATTGCAATCTAAAAAAAATACATTCAATAATTTTTTACTTATTTTAAAAAATATTTAATACGATCTTAATAAAAAGTTATTACCATCTATGTTGAGGTGATATAATGTTTTACAATTTGCAACTAAACTAACTAAGAAAGCATCAGTTACCAAGTTTTGTCCATTAAGTACCAGTTTCTCTAGGTTTTTCATTTGAATTATAAAGTCAATATTGACATTTATACACCAACGAATTTCTAGATTTTTTAAAGTAGTTGGCATTGAGTCTATCTCATGAGGAAATCCTCCGTTAACTGATGTTAACGAGAATGTTTCTAACTGTTCAAACTGTTCCAATGCCTATATATGAAGATAGAATTTAATGAAACAATAATAAACTGTTTTAAAGCATTAATTTAAAAATATTTTTAATACACCCACATTATTCAAATGATTGAATGAAATTTTTATGCCACCTTTTATAAAGATAGCTTTAATATTTACTGGAAGGCTCAACAAGCATTCACCAGTAAGAAAATCATTGCAGGTGATTTTGAGAGATTGAAGCTGCTTATTTTGCAAAAACAACTTTGATAACTGAGTGTCATTGCAAAACTTGTTACTACAACCAAAAGTAATTCCTGTAAGATTGTGGAGATTTTTTGTCCAAACTCTTACTGTTTTAAGTGTCAATTTTACAAGTCCCACATCAATAAATTGTAAATTCGGACAGAATTTACCTGCACATTGTAAAACATAATTATTCATATACGTAGAAGAGAGATCAAGACAACGTAAAAAGAGGCCACAGCGTTGCAATACAGTTCTGAAGATATCATTCACCCAAGGTTTAGTATCTATATCAAAGCCCCAAATTGCAACACTTTTGTCCAAAATTTTGACATTCTGCCAAGATTTTTTACCGACATCTCTCCAATGCTTGCAAACTGAAAAAGGATATATATGCACACATGTATGAATAATATCATGTAAAATGTTCTTAATACATTTTGAATTATTTAATTACCTCTTTCTATTTTGACTCTGTCAATTATCTGAAGAAATTGAAATATATTTGTCAAGCAATCATCATTCAATTTATGTATTGTGATTTGATTTTCAAAATTGCAATTTTTCTCAATCTTATCATGAGATCTTTTAAATTTTTTATTTCTAGTTTCCATCTTACTGAAAAAAAAAAATGATTGAACTTTATATTTTGAAGTAAAAGAAGAAGAGGTAGGTATATTATGTATATATAACTAAGCACAACGATAAAAATGAGAAATATCAAGATACAAACATGAAGAAACACATAAGCTAGAATATCGCTACACTAATGAATACAGAATGCATATACATTAATATGTTTCATACATTAATAAAATGGGGATATAAATTGAATTATATTTTTTAGCACAACAATCATTGCATGCTCAGCAATTTAGAATAATACATTTTTATTTTGAATAAAACGAGATTTGCTTTTATATCAGTATTGCTTTATAGTATTAGATTTAAAAGTTTAAAGATATTTTATTGTGATTAACATAAAAAAATTTTGTACTATTTTATGGTATTTCTATGATAAAATTTAGGTTAAGTCAATATGAGCAGTTATATGCAAAAAAAATACTAACCTACCTGTAGTTTGTGCTGATTTTCAATCTTTGAACTTGTGGTGAATTCACATCTGATGATGATAATGAATGAAACTTCCTATTATGGAATAGAATGTCTGCTAATTTTTTGGCTTTGATCTAGAGAAAAAAACAAACTGTCATTTGGGCGACCAAACTCGCCTTTTGTCGTCTCAGCGTCCTCTGACTTGCATGGACATTGCCGTACCTACATGGTGGTCTAGCCAGCGTCTAGCCTAGGGGTCTAGGTCTATCCTATACTCTATAAGTAGTCTATATGCCAATAATTCAAGGAACACTCAAGGAAGAATCTGACAAACTGTGGCACTAAACTGTGATGACTGTGTTCTTTGCAGATGCTGGATTACTAAATTCTGAATTGTTGGGTATACCTAAAACAATTGAGTCAATCAAACAAGTCGTTTTTACTTACACGTGCTCAAACAGATAAGTGTGAAGTGCAGAACTCTGTCAAGATGAATTTTTCTCAAGTCGGCAAAGCCAGTATTGTAAGGCCGAGATGCATGTGGATAATCGATAATTTTTCTACAAGAACCGAATCCGACCGTGTGGGAGACCAGATAACCTCACCTCAGTTTACAGCAATTGTTGGTAATGTTGAGCACAAATGGAAATTGTCATTATACCCGAAAGGTAAAGATGAATCAAACGAAGGTCATCTAAGCATTTTTCTCAGCAACACTGGTTCTACAGATTTCACAGCTGACGTTATGCTTTGTATTTTGAGCAATAAAAATAAAATAGTTCTATCTCACAGTACTGGAGAAACGACATTCAAGAGATCATCGAGCATGCATGCTCTCCTCGGGTTGGGGATGTACGTTTGATTTCCTGTACGATAGCGTAGTGGATGAAGCAAACAATTTTTTGGATAATAACAAGCTGACGATTATGTGTGATATAGTGTTCAATCCAAGAGAAGATAAAGAAATCGATTCGATAGACGAGAATAAAGCTTTATTGAGGGAACAACTGAAACGAAATTCGTTGCGCCTTCGTGAATTCGACAAATTAGAATTTCAAGATTATCGTAGAGGGTGAACCTGTGAACGCTCATAAGTTCATCTTGGCAAAAAGCAGCCCCATGTTCCACGCGATGTTCAACTCCGAGATGAAGGAGCAGCAGGAGAGCACACTGGTCATCGAAGACATCAATACCGACGTCTTCTTTGATGCTTCGGTACATGTATTCCGGCCAGATAAGCTATAATATCGACACCGAGCTCGGCGACCAACTCTTGGCGGCCGCAGACAAGTATTTGATGAAGGGATTGAAGACCATGTGCGGAAGAGCGATGTGCGAAACTTTGAGCGTTGCGAACGCCGTGGATTGCCTGAAAATCGCTGATCGATATCAGGTGGAGGCTTTCAAGGCTGTAGAATTCATAGTTTCGCACGCGGCTGACTTTGTCAATAAGCCAGAATTCAAGCTGCTGACCGAAGTGCCGGACGTTCTGTTTCAAGTTTGTCGCGCCATGGGGAACAAGAAAAAATAAATCTCTAAATTTTCCATTCAGATGCTTTGTGACTTTGTCTATGATATAAATTAATTATGCTTTTTATATTTTAATGTGTGTATTTATTGCTTTATATCTGTTTTCTCTTATAATAAAACTATACTAATATCAATTACGTTTAAAGCCTTAATGAAAAACACAATAAGTATTAGGAATAGATATTGTCTCCACTTTGCAGGAGGAATTCACGTTAAAGTACACGTAACACATCCACTGAAACATTTTTTATCGGAATTTTTTTTTACGAAACTAAATTAATCCTGCTTACAAAAAGTGACATTTTTTTCATTCTTATCGACAGGGACAATGCTGACATTGCACATGTTGTATAAGTTCCCAAGCAAACTGCGATACTACTTATATTTACCTATAGATCAAAAACATCATGCTTTTTAAAATTCCTCTGAATATCTAGATTTATGCTGGCATACCAGTGCTTTCTTCTTGCTTACTGTTGAATAACGTCAGTTATGAAGTATGCTTAATTTTTGCACCAAAATTTGATAAATAACAGTTAGTGACTTTCTAAGGATCGTTTATTATTTTAAAGCAAAACTTATATATTGCTATAAACATAATTTTAACATAAATTAATTAATCCTTTTTTTAAACAATACGTTTTCTTTGTTTTTTTTTTTAAATAAAAATTAATTAACATTCAAAATTATTTTTTTTAACAAAAGCATACAATTCATTAGAAAAAAACTAATCTTTAGAGCTGCTTATACTTAAAAAGGTTACATTATTTCTATGATGTAAAGACAACAACTTTAATTATACTTGCTTAATAATCAAATTGCCTAAAGCCAGATTTTTAAATGTGGAGTTTCTTTGGGGTATTTCCTGAATTTCCTCATATCAACTGATGTATATTGCAATTTCAAATGCAAAACAACATTATTTGTTCGTTTTTTTGTAACATTCATAGCACATTCTACCAAGGTATTAGTAATTTGTGGGCAAAAGCCAAGATCCAAAACTTCAAGTGAATCACAGGTTTCTAATAAAGTGCAAATACCATTGTCTTGTATGCTTAGACAATTCCAGCATAACAGTTTCTTCACATTGGGTATGTATGTGAGAGCAGAATCAGTTATATTATATAAGTTTTCCAAGCTTAAATGTTCTAGTTTAGGCAGACAAGTTACTTTTTGGACACCAATATCAGTTACATTACAGCATCCTGAAAAAATACATAGTCTCTATTAATAATTATGTTTACTTATTTTTTTGCCCAAAACATGGTGAATCTTTAGAATAAAAAAATTTGTTGGCATGAATAAATCATTTACCACTTTAAAAATATTAAAAATATAATACATTTCTAATGAAAAGTTCTTACTATCTATGGAAAGATGATGTAACTTTTTACAATTTGCAGCCAAGTTACTTAAGAAAGCATCAGTTACCAAGTCTACATCTTTAATAACTAACTTCTCCAAGTTAAAATATTGAATTTCTAAAGACTTTAAAGTAGATGCCAATGGAGGTTTGTCTTTGTCGAAGGTGCCAGTTGTCATGAGTGAAAATGTTTTTAATTGTTTAAACTGTTTCAAAGCCTGCGTATGAACAAAAAGTTTTTAGAATACTTAACAAAGTTTCATCCACATTTATTAAAATTTTAATAAAACTCACAACTTACATTAGATACAAAATAATTTGAGATGTTTGGGCAATATTCCAAAACAATAGAATTAATTTCTACTGGGAGACTTGACAAACACTGACCAGTGAGAAAACAATTCTCCACGATTTTGAGAGATTTAAGCTGCTTTTTTTGCTTAAAAAACTTCGACATTTCACTATCATTAATTTCTTTGGTGCTTAGAGCAAAAGAAAATTCTCTTAGATTATGGCAATTCTCCGTCAATACTTTCATTGCTGGCAATGTCAATCGTACAGCTTGCATGTCAATATATTGCAAATTTTGGCACATTTTACCAATCGAATTTAAAATATGTTTGTCCGTTAATAAACAATGAAGATCAAGACGACGTAAATAGGGGCCACAGCGTTGCAATATGTTTTTATAGATGGCGATTCTATTTGCTTTATTGTATATTTCAAAGTCAAATAATAATATTGTAACCCTATCATCTAATGCTTTGATATTTTGCCAAGATTTTTTACTAATATCTCTCCAACGTTTACACACTGAAAAATAGGACATATTATTATTATGCAAATAGATTTTGATATATTCAAATGTTGATAATTACCACTTTCTATCCTCACTCTGTCAACTATGTTAAGAAACATAAATATATTTGTTAAGCAATCATCGTTCAATTTATGTATGGTCACTTGATGGTCAGGATATTGACTTTCCACAATCAGATGACAATGAAAATTTTTCATTTTCTGTCTTAATCTAGTTTTTATTTTTACTAAAAAAATATCTAAATTTTAAATTTGAGTTATTGATTAGAGTAGAGATTAAAAAATGCAGCTTAATTGTAATTTTAAATTAGAATTATAAAAACATCTAAGTATATGTATGTACATACATAATAAATAGATAAATACAGGAATCATTTTAATACATTTTATTATATTATTTTACGTTCTTCTAACCTCAAAAACGCACCTTCGCCGGATGTTTTCGGCTAGAAGAACGTAAGGTATCGTACGTACCTGTGCAGAAAAAGGTTTTTAACGAAACGAGCTTTATTACTTGCAATTATAAACTGCTCGTTTCGTCAAAACACGTTTCCTGCACCAGGTACGTAATATACTATTAGGTATTTTCCAAGTTGCAAAAGTCTAGCAGAAACAAAGTGATGCCTTGGAGATGTTTAGACCCAAACTCATCAGATTTTAGACATCTTTACAAGGGCCAATATGCATAACAAAAGAAAGATTTATTAAACTATTAGAAATTATCTTGTTATTATTTATCAAATTCTAGAGTACAAATGCCGATCAGTAGGTGCGAGTGCGACGTGCAAAATTTGCGATTGGTATTTATTTTTTACAGTTTCTAGTACTTATAGGGATTATAGGGACAAAATGGCGATGTCACTATTGTCGTTGTGGATTTCCGTGGTGGCACGAGGGTGGCACGAGAGTCGAGACGGCCGTTACAACTCGTTTTGTACGAACACTTTGGACAAGGATTACGCTTTTTACATGCCCACTTATTTTATTTGTCGATGTGTTTCAGTCAGTTTGTTTTTTGCTGCATTTAATTCACATCCTAACTACTTATGTACTTATGTACATACATAATTACCAGTAATACAAGTAACATCAGTATAAATCCAGATCGAGGACGAACAAAGGATTTTTACCCGTCGCAGTAGGAATAATCGGATTTTCATATCAACCTACAGGTTTGTAAGTATATGTCTTGTTGTAGTTTCGGCTTTCGGCTATTCTCAAATGTATGTACATAAGTTGGGTACTGTTTTATCTTTTCTATAAGTATAACCTCGTTAATTGACTAACTTTTCTGTGAAAATTATATTGCTCATGGGTAATGGGTAACCCGTAATGAGAGTTTCGTAATTACACATTTGATTTGTAGTCTTTGTTAAATTTCATTCTTTATGCAAATGTTGATTCTTTCTAAAATAAGTTTGCATAACACATTTACGTAAGTCCTAACATCAGTGAATGAATATCTAATAATGTTAATCAAGAGTGATAAAAAAATAATTCAATTTAAATGTACAAATTACAGGCATAGGTGTAATTCAGCATTGATTAGTTGAATTTACGAACCCACAAACGATTTCTTCAGGTATTTTTACTTTAATGAACACAGCCCTTGATGTACCTACATTTTCACTGAAATAATATCTAACTTTCAGAAAGTTATAGTATTATGATTGTTTATATTAGATTTAAATAATATTTTTGTATTTTTTCATTTGAATTTGACATAGCATTCAATATAGTTTTAAATATTATCTGAATATTTTTAAATTTGTTTCAATGATTAAGTATATTATAAATTTAACTTTTGTCTGTACCATATTATATATCATTTTGAAATTTTTTAGATCATCGATAAAAGGAGTTCTGCATACTGATGAAGGAGAAGTTTACGCTTAGAGCTGTAAACAAAACAACAGAGGTAATTCCTGGTCTTAATTAGAAAGTCCTGAAAGTTTTAAATGTTAAGTACAAATAATTCATATTTATAAAGCTCAGTATATTTAACGTCAACTTGAAATAGAGCTTTATAACTAAGACTTAAGAGTTGCCAGTAAGTCAGGTCAAATAAAAATTTTGTTTATATTCACCGGTATGTTTATGTATATTCAAGTAACTGACTTTATCTGATTTTGTTTCTCATACACATATTTTTTCTTATACTGCAATTGAGATTGTAGTCTATTGAAATCTAATTAATAAACATCTATTTTTATCAGCAGTTTTGTGGACCGCATAACACACATCAGAAGTTTTAAAATCTTACATTCATCAGACCAGACGTGCATACAGCTATAACGCAACAGGAACTATTACCTCCATTATTAGTTCGGCAGTCAGAAGCAGGTGGTCCATTGCTTTGCATTGAAAGACATCAGAGGAGAGAGCAAGCTACATAAGGACGAAACGAGGTAAGCGAGCACGCGTCAAAGTTATATATAGCAAAACGAGATAGACAGATGTAAACGGAAACCTAGCAGCCCAAGAGCGCCGAGCAGATCGGCAAAGTGGGATCCCAAGCACGATCCATCATACGCGGTCCATTAGTGTCCCTAATTAATTTCACGCTGTGCTATCCGCCTTGTGCATGGTCTATCTGCTTCTCCCCGTTGGAGTCGAGAGCGGCAGCTTCCCCAGGATGACGGCGATTAAAAATTCAATTTTGCTCGAACTCCCCTGTTGAGCGAGCGTGTATATGTACGCCGACATAGACGACGATCGCTCGATTGGAGACGAGGAGTTGTGTGAGCCGAGAGGCAATGAGAGAAAAGGGAGTCGAGGCACATGCAGAAGGGCGCCGAGAGTCTTTGACAAATATTGCACATTGTAGGGAGACAGTATAGCGATATAATAGTATAAGTATTATGCGGGGTGCCTGTAGGTAATCGTGCGTGTCAAATGTCGGAGTCAGGAGCGCGAACTCGTACAGTCGAGAATAGCTGAAGTCTACAGTTAAGCACGATAGGGAAGACTTATTCGAAAGGAAGGGGTTCATTTGAATTTTTCCGACGACGGCTTAGGTCAGCAGAATATTTTGTGCAGCTAGATATTGAAGATTGTAATAAGCTTCAAGAGTAAGATCGCCATTTTCATACAAAATTTTTATATGAAATATCGAATTTCTGTATTAAAATTGAAAATTAATACAACGCATGCTGTTTCTTTTAGTTTTCATCACACAGAAGTTGACAGCATTGTAAGTGATATTCAAGTAACGAGAAAATCAAGATCGAGAATAAGGTAATGATAAAGCAAGAGATAAGACGAAGAGAAAAATGTTTATAATTTGTGACTAAAGACGAGAAGAATTGATTATCGATTTTCGTCGACATTCAGCGAGTACACTTTCGACTTCTGACTTTATTGGTCGTTCGTTCCTCCATTATGTGATTTGGTATATCTGAATTTCTTAGTGCTATCTCTGCTGAACTTGCAATTTTGCGTAACTTCACACTAAGCGTAACTCGATGTACCGAGGATTTAGATCTAAGCTGCTTATAACGGATCTCTGTTTTTTGAAATCCTTCAACCGCTTTTTGTTACTGTTTTCTTTCACATTCAAACGACTTATATTTGGGAGCTTGCAGTAGAACACGGCAAAATCTGTCAGACAGTAGATACGTCACGGTATCCGAATCGTTGTAGTCTAAAAAATCTAGATCTTCGTAAATATTGAATTGATGGGAAGTTTCATTGTTTGAAATATCACATTGATTTACAATAGAAAAGCACGCGACTATAACGAAGCCGCGTCATCCCCTATTCGATATACCAGCAAGTTCAACAAGCCCGTCTCGAAAGGGGAAAACTCGGCGCGCATTGTAATCCGCATCCTCTTCATCCTCATCCTCGCTCGTCCGTCTCAGTCTGTTGATCGTGCGGTTCGTCAACGTGGCGCGCGCGCGCTCTCTCTCTCTCTCTCTCTCTCTCTCTCTCTCTCTCTCTCTCTCTCTCTATACATACATCCTCGCTCGTTCGACCAGCATCAGCAGCAGAAGCGACGGCGACCCTTCCATCGGCTTTGTGTACCTAATACGTGTGTACACGAAGACACGAGCTTTCGATGTCTATACCTCCCTCCGGTTCTCTCGACTCCCCATTTCCCGGCTATCGGTTCGCCGAGGCGCGGCTGCAGCTCTCGAACACGCTGTCACAAAAGCGTCGAGCACCTGTTTCCTCGAAATTGACACGTTGCCTTTCCCGCCTGTCTCTGTGTGTCTGTGTGATATGCCCATGTCGCGCTGCACCGCAGTGCGAAGCTCTTGCCGGGGAGAGAGAGACAGAGAGACGCAAGCGCGCGCGTTACGCCTCTGATATATGTATTTCGCGCTTCAATTTCCCGGGATATATATATATATATATATATATGTATATATATATATATCGAATGAGCGTCGAGGCCATATATACGCGAGGCTTTGGCTTTGTGCGACTACTACTGCATACATATAGGCGAGTTCGAGCGGATTTGTGTGCACGCGTGCGCTAGCTGGTATATCGGATTTGAGGCTTGTTTCTCGAGCGATTCGATTGACTTTACGCTGACGCGAGAATGTAGATACGCATCATGTTGAATGTGCGCTCTCGTGTTCGCTTATTTCTCGTGCTTGGACTCTGATGGTTCGTTCTTGGGTTTCATCTTCTATCAGCTTCAATCTTTGAGTTGGTATCAAAATCGCTCAATAAATATTCATTCGCTTGTCGATTCTTCGGACCGATGGACCGATTCCGTTTCTCGCTCCGATAACTTCTAAACTCGCTTCCTGTCGTATACTATACATCGTATTCGATGACGCATACTTGCTTCTCTCTTTCGCACACATTGGTCGTTTACTCTCTATCACTCGGTAGCGAATTTGCATGAAACGCCGCGCACTCGTTGCCGCCGACGCTGATTGAGAATTAACATAACTGCAACAATTATTGGCAAATTGCTATAACTCATTTGTGCGCCGACATCCTCCCACTCGTACACGTGAATATCCCGTTGGTCGGTTGGTGTTACAACCAACGCGTGGAGATAGAGAGAACGTGTGTCTGTTCGTCGAAACGTTATTGCTCTTTATAATGGTAATCTGCGGCAATTACCGCGGCGGCTCCGCCGATGTGTGCAAATACGCACGTGCTGCTGTAAAGCGAAAGAGCTGCCGCGAGGGAACAATCGTTGAAAGCGCCGTTCTCGTCGACACTTACAGGCTAACGAGCGTCATTGCGGCTTTCCATTAGGTATTAATTTTTTTTTTTTGCCGTTTGCGGATTGGCAATGGTGTGCTCTTATACTTGCAGTTAAGACATTCCGAGTGTATAAACAATTTTTATTCATTCCAGATTCGCAAAAGTTCTCGCAAAAATTCGTACTTACTCACTCAAACGTTAGCTCATTCGGCTGATGCACGAAGCAGCGAAAGTGGGCAAAGAAATCCGACGAGCTTTGAAGTTCCGGCACAGGCAGCGAAGCCCCATTTAAAAGTTGGCAAAAAATATCGACGCTGTTGCGCTCGTGGAGGACGGAAATGAAAACGTCAGCGGCAACTCTTGTCCTAGCTTCTTTTTTTTTCATCAAAAATCAACTTGGAAGCGTCGTGCAGTGTCGCGCGAAGACGAAGAAAAAGAAGTCCGAGGGAGCGAGAAGGAAAAAAGCGTCTACTACACACAGAGGGGTGAAAACGTTAGAGGGTGAGGATAGTTTTCGCTTCCTCAATCCACTCCCGTGTCTCCCCGCCCCCACCGCCCCCGCCCCGCCCCGCCCGAGCCCGCGAAGTTCTCCCCCCCACCCTACCATTTGAATTCCTCTACCCTCTTACCCACCCACAGCAACTTTATCTTTCACAACCCCCCCGGTCTGCAGCGCTCCCCCTCCTCCCACGAGACGTTCTGCAAACACCATTAGTGCCGCCATTTTATTCGTCCGATCCCTGGAGATAATCTCCTCGAAAGAGGAGTAGATGATGCGAGGTTTTGGAGTTAGGAGCGGAAAGAGGCAACGAGAGTGTGTAAGCTCGGATGGCGAGTTAGAATCCTCATTTTTAGCAAGTTTTTAAACATGTCTTGTTCCCGGCCTGACATTTTAGGAGCGTTTTTCGGAAAGGACTGTTTATATAATATATCTACCCTGTGTAGGCGTCCTATTTACTTTTAAGATTATTTAATTATTACTGTGAAAATTTGGTATCCATTATCCAGAATACCCGGCCACTTTGACCCGAGATATGATCATTAAGCCCGATTTCGCCATTGCAATTGGGTCGCATCAATATACTCAGGGGTCGGCTCTCGGTGGAGCTCTTCGGGGATACTCTGCTCTTCTTGTCTTCATTTTCTAGCGGTCTTATAATTGGTGTCGTACATCGCGTTAAGAAGCTTGCAGCGGCTTGCTTTCGGCCGCGGCCGGCCAGGTGGCGGCGGCGACCGCGTTATTCCGGCTGCATTATTCTCGGCACGTCTGGCACTGGAAGCCTCCCCTATATTTCTCGAGCACACCTCTCTTTCTCTCGGCCTCTCTCCCTCTCCTGCTCTTTCTCTCGTTGGCAAACGCCGAGCGGGACCTTTGTTCCTCATTTACTTTTTATCTCGGTGGTGCCATGGCAGCAGCCCTCGCTCTCGTCCAATCTGCTGCGTTCGCCCTCTCTCTCCACCCATTCTCGCCCACCCCCTTTCTCCTCTTTTTTTCCACTCTCGTTCAGTCTCTCTCTCTCTCTCTCTTCTCTTCTCGAATCGCTGCAATCAGACGCTCTATTTGCATTTCCTTTTTCGCTCTTTTCCCTCCTCTCTCTCTCTTTCATTCTCTCTGTGTGTACCTCGAATTCTTACGGACGACACAGCGTTTTTTTTTCAACCGAGCTGAAATGCAAGATTTACTTCGTGTGCTGAGGCTCGCGAGAAAGGGATCGAGCTTTATCGATTGGGTTTTGCGGTGAAATTGATTTCGAGTGCCGCTTCGATATCGGTTTGTTGGGCGACGATGAAAAGTAGCGGTGTAACGAGGTTCGTCGCGGAGTCGCACAGATGGCGTTGGGGTTTCAGTTTCTCGCTACTGATAGCTGATAACGTATCTTTTGCACTAAATTCGAAATCGATTGAAAATCTATTATTCCCATAGAATACCCTACGCTACATTGCAACCTTGTTACATTGCACTGCAATCACGCGTCACAATCATTCGACAGTTCGATCGCTGATTTCGGTCAAACAACAAATTATACGCACAAAGATTGCTCGTCGCGTCTAATAACTAGAGTCCTCTTCCTCGGACAAGCCTCGACACTTCGAATACCCCGGCAAATCGATATTCAGGACGTCGCATCGCGCGCGAATCCATTAAAAAAGCTTTCCCCCTCGCGATAAAGAAAAATACCCGCGTCGAGAGAAATGAAAAGCAGTGAGCAGAGCACACATCGGAGGAGGGAAAATCGACGTTTCCATCCGAGAAAAAGAGAGGACGAGGGGCACGAAAAAGGAGAAAAATGAAACACGTTTCGCGCCGCTGCGCACATGCGCGTCTCTTTTGAATGAATCGACTCCCACGCCTCTCTCTCTCTCTCTCTCTCTCTCTCTCTCTCTCTCTCTCCTCTCTCTCTTTCGCGGTCCTGACTTTTATTTCGCTCAAATCTCCGGGGATTTGGGGGATCGCACTTTACTGCGCGAGCTCGGGAATATTATGAGATTGCACGGAATTCAGTCGCTCCCTCTCTCTCTCTCTCTCTCCCTCAACGGATGTCTTTTATACTTTCGCGTGCTTCTCCCTTTATTCCTCTCGTACTCGCCCTTGCGCTGAATCGTAAAAAAGGACGAGGTCGTGCATTACGGATCTTCCTCTCGGAGACGCGCTCGCCTCGTTACGCGGCGCGTCGCCAGCTCAAACGCACTTATGCCATTAAATTCTTTTAGCACTCGTTGCAAGCTCCGCGAGTCTCTTCTTTTCTCTCTCGGCCGCGCACCTTTCGGCTTGTATGTAGATGCTCGCAAGGCTCAACAAAACGCGCGACGCCTTTTTAATTACGAGGCGTCGTGTCTCCTTTTCTCGAGCGCGTGTAATGCAAAAGGAGCTCGTGGCGACGTAATTAAATTCGCGAGAAACGCGAGAGAGCTTTTGTTATTTTTTGTTTCGACTGCGCGCCATGCATCGTTAAAATATTTGCGGGTGTGCTCCGAGAGAGAGAGAGAGAGAGAGAGAGGATTTCGCGTGAAAGCTGCCGGCTCTTTGTTTGTCCACACGGAATCGCGGCCGCGGGATGAATGCAAGCGCGCGTCAACTTTGTCAGGGTGGAAAGAATTCAATTTGTCGACTACGTCGTTAGTCCTAATCAGGGAAATCCTTGCTCCTCTGAATTCGCGTATGATAGTTGTTGATAATGCGTCGAGAAACAAAAGTATTCGAAGCAACTGCCTGGCAGGATAATCATCGGATACAGCACGTGCCAGCTTGAGTCATCGCGCATCATCCCCCCAACGTCTCAATTACACAGCGCTTCTATACATCTCCCTCTTCTCGTTATCTCTACAAAACGGAATAAAAGATCGCTCGCTCGCTCGCTCGCACATGCAATTACCGCGCGTGTGCGATGTTCATGCTCATCAGCTCTCTTTCTCTCTCTCTCTCTCTCTCCTCCCTCGATACACGCATTATACGTATATGTATAATGTACCGCCGGACGAATCTCGCCAATTTCCTTCCGCGTGCATGATATCCCTCGTTATATATATACGCTCGGGACCGCCCGTGGACATGAGCATCGGCTATGTGCACATCCTTTTCCCATATCGTACTGTCGAGTCGCCAGTAGCGATGCGTGTATACGGTGTACGTGTGTATTGGATAAGGATACGATGATTGCTAATTCGATTGGGAGGGAAGCGAAGGTCGAGGGTCGACCCTAATTTGAGCGAGCACGGGTTCGAGGATGAGCTTTGTTGGCTGGAAAGTTTGAGCTTGTGTGCGTGTATCTCTCTGCGAAACGAGGGTGTCGGTGTATAATAGATTTCTGATTTATTCGGGGGAAGATCGTTGATTGGATTGTATTTGATTTGACTTTTCCACCTCAGCTTGTATACAGCTCCATGCACTTTTTTTATTGGGCAAACGCAACCCATCTCGATCTCAATTAGTCCTCGCAATAAAACTCGCGGGCATATTATGGAAGCCAGCTGTATATAACTTGGCAGATTCGAGTAACGAATTAGACATTCATTAGCTCGGAATAATCTCTAATCCATGTCGCTCGACGCTAATATCCGGCTCACTGCGCACTTGGCTGCGCCGCACGATAATGCGCTAAGCAGCCGGGGGCAGGAGGTATATAGTGAGAGGGAGAGACAAGCTCGCTCAGATCGAGAGTAGCGCAGAAGCGGTGATGGGCAAAATGCCCCGACACCAGCACACACGGAGCTCGGATCTCTCCTCCGGCAACGTGGATTCGGATGGTGGCGAGCGTGCGGTTGGAAAGCCGCGTATAACCTCTCCCTCTCTCTCTCTTACTCTCTCTTACTCTCGACCGAGTGTATATACATATACATTATACCAGCAGCGCAGCCGCTGCTGAAACTTTCAGTAATTACTGTAATTAGTCCAATTAACAGACTCGCTCGAGCGAGCCCTCGTTCGTTCGCGCGCCCGCGCAAGCTCGACTATACCACCTCTACTCTCTGATCTGAGAGAGCAAGGGAGAGAGGGAGAGAGAGAGAGAGAGAGAGAGAGAGAGAGAGAGTTTGCGCGACGACGATCCTGTGTAGCACTGCAGTTAAAACGAGCTCGCGCCAGTCCCCTTCAGGGCAGGGACGAAACGAGCCAAGTATACTGAATTAGGGATGAAATTGTGAAGAATTAGTCGCTGGATCTCTGCTTTCGTTCTGGAGTATTCTGTGCTTCATAGTTTTACGATATAGTCACGCAATAAGAGGATCTTTTTTAAATCGGCAGTCGAAGAGGGGGGCGTAAATTTGAATATCTGTTTACACTTTTGCCAAATGACACCTCAGCTGTAGTCTGGCCCAATCTGTGCTCTACTACTTAATTTGTTGTCGATGCACCTTCACGGTGACATCAGCCTGAAACGACCGAAGAAGTCTTCACCGACTTTACAAAAAAAAGTTCGAGTCGAAGAACGTTTGCGCAAGCCAATATCCGGCGGCGAAGCGCGCTATAAACAAATCACCCCTGACGCCATAGAGGATTCCACTTTCCGCGAGAAGCACATTCGTGCGTCGTACGTGTGTATACGTATGTATTAAGCTTGATCTCGAGAGTCGCGCGTACGTGCGTGCATTCGGTAGTTATGCACGAGGCAGAGGCACTCGGCAACTTGTAACTCGTAAAGCCGCGACGCGGCGGGGGAGTCGGCCGCCGGCTCTCCGGGACTCAAACGCGGTGAAAGCGTCGCCGTCGAGGATCCAGACGACAGTCGCGCAGTCGAGTTAGTTTCCTCGGCGCGTTTCCGCCTTCTCTCCCTCCCCTCTGCATGTGTGTCTGTATACATATGTGCTTCGCGTGTATATAGCTTGGCTTTGCCAACCCTTATACATAGAAGAGAGTCTTGCAGAGCCTCGCACGAGGGTGTCGTTGACCCCCCCCCCCCCCCC
>CM053168.1:12824786-12847030 GCA_012977825.3 Pteromalus puparum | reverse complement strand
CCCCCCCCCCCTCCCCTCTCTCTATCTTGCCTGCTGCTCTCTTCGATTACAACGAGGCATGAAAATGCAATTGGGATTGCGCCACGGATGGCTCGTATGTTTTACGCTGCTGTGCAGCCAGATTCGCTCGCGGCACGCTTTGAATCCTGTTAGAGGAAGTTGGCTACGTCTGCTGGCTTCGGGAGGATTAACCGCTATCCATTCTGTTATTGTTTTTACTCGGGGTTGTGTGGTCGATGCTGAAAGTAGCTTGTACGTTTTATGTATATTAGTTTTAGATAGTCGCATTCGATTCGGATTGTTTAAGTTACGCCGATATTATGGCTCAACTATAATAATTACTTGACTTATTTAATGATCGCTTATAATAAAAAATTGATTAATGAAATATCTTTTTCTTCGGCTTGCACCGAGCGGCCCATTAATGTTTAGGAAATCTTATATAACGAGATTTCATTAGTTTATAGTGTTTCCCGAGATGATAACCGAGAACAACAACAAAGTAGAATCTTTAAAATGTATTGCAATAATGGCAGTGTCGAGCTTCGCTTTTTTCTCCGCGTAGCTTTTGCTATGCTTTTTTTTAGTATAGGGCGGTACTAGGGCAATGTCAATGTAATGGAATTTATTCTAAGTACTAGATGAAAATTAAGGATTTTCGACACACTGTCTGTGATGTTTGATTTGTCGTTCCTGTATAGTATGCAAAAAAACCTTCATCACGTGTGCTATGCATCAGGCACAAAAAATCGAACTTGTCACACTATTTGCCAAACGAAGGATATGACAGTTATGCGCATCGGTGATCGTCAACTCGTGTGATTGTCACCCTCGCTTTTCGAGAAGACTGTCAAATACTATGTTATATACTGATGGCAACACCGACTTACACATGATGTTACTAAATAGCCGTCATCTTGATGATGACAAGAAAGTTTCGGAAGTTATTAGACGTAAGCCATCTTTGACCATCTTAGCTAATTGCTACAACTTCGTCGGTAAGACACCCCTTCATCTGGCAGTCGAGAACAGGCAGGAGCGAGTCCTTAAAATTTTGTTATTACGCATCAGTAATGTCGATCTGAAGGATACAGAGAGCAAGCAATACTCTATTGAACTGCTAGCTTTGCCATAGTTGCAATACTGTTGACGAAAGGCGCCTCAGTCGAGACCAAGAACACTCAAGGTATTGCACCTGTCCATGTGGCTTTAGAGCTTCAGAGCAAAGATATTGCGATAAAGCTGCTGAGGTATCGACAACGCGGATCTTTGTGATAACTTCGGCAATTCACTACTACACTTCCTCGCCGGCATCAGATACATTAATAAGTTTGATGATTTCTGCCAAACAAATGACACTTACTTACCGGCAAACTTGCCAAAATCGCCAAGATGATCCTGGAAAAAAACGCGACTATCGACCTGTGCGGCCGGGGTCGGTGCACACCGCTCCACATAGCTTTAATGTGTCGACAAAGTCACCTGGTGCGATTTTTACTAAAGCAAGGGGCCAACGCAAACGCGATCACTGAGAGTGGCGATACGACTCTGCATTTGCTGATGGATACTGTCGAGGACGAGCCTAAAAACGCAGAAGCAACAATCCTATATATGCTAATTGCTAGAGGCGCTAATTTTGAGATAGTGAACAATAGCAACATGTCGGCGCTCCAGATGCTTGCGCACAAAAAGCAGCTGAGGATGACGCTTGGAGTGCTCAGACACTGCTGCAAGAAGATTGTTATGTTGAAAGATCAGCATGACAACACTGCTTTGCATGTTATTCTTGCATCTTTTTCACGCACCGCAGTGGAAACGGAACTCTACGTAGAAATAACGAAGCAGTTTCTGTTAAAAGCTGGCGACTGCTTAGTCAATATGCCAAACAAATGGGGAAAGACTTTTTTGCATCTGGCAGCAGAATATAAGCATTTCGAGGTTATGCAGTTACTGTTGCTAAACGGGGCTGATCCGATGCTGTGCGATCGCCGTGGGTGGTAATACTTTATTGCACTTTTTATTACTACCATCTAGTGCCTGTAGCACGTACGCTCAAAACATGAAGCTACATAGCAAGGTGGAGGAATTTATAAAAGAGATGCTCGCAAATATGTGTAGTCTTGTTAATGCCCGTAACCACGAAGGAAAGACTCCTCTGCACGTTGCCTTCTGTCTTGATGGACTGAATACTTTATCGTACGGGATGTTGCGCCTGATATGGCTTCTTCTCGAGCATGGAGCCGACCCAAACGCCCAAACTTCATCTGGTTCCACAGCCCTTCATTTCGCCTCCGTGCGTGGGACTATGCACGAGGCTGTAGAGGCGCTACTAAAGTACGGCGCAGACATCAACGTTCTTAATGAACGTGACAGTTCAACGCACCATACAGTTCTTTCAGGCTTTTATTCGGACTTATTAAAGAATCACGCGCTGAAGTTACGCGAAGCTGGCCTTCCGCTTGTCCAGGCCAACTCTGTACTTATTCAAGAGATAGGATTCTTTGGCCCTTACGCCGAGGAAGTGCTCGAGATGAAGCGCTACCAGCTCAGCGAGCGAATCACCGTTGCCGACGTGTTGCGTATGCCCGCGAGCCGACTCGTCGTTTACGCGGCCAACTTAGAGCTTCGCCAGCTCATCTTCGAGTCCGAGGAGTTCGCTCTCAAGTTTCCCCACTACTTGGATTTGATCAGGGCGAATTTCAGGAAAGCTGTCATCAAAAGCGACGTTCATAGGTTCGGCCAAGCTCGCGCTTGACAGATTGTGCCGATTTTCGTGGCCATACATTTGCAGCGAGAAGATTTTTAAGAATCTCACCATCGAAAACTTGCGGAATTTAATTGACGCTAATCAACTGAATATAAATCATAAGAGACTCTTTAAGGAGTTAGACGAGGATAATGTTAGACCGGCTAAAAGGCTGAAAAGTGACAATGTGTAAGAGCATGTAACTTAAGTTCTTGATTGTATTTATTAATAAAGTTTCTTACTTGACTGCGCAGATAATTGCAGCAATTTAATTCTGCGCACAAAGATTTTAAAAAATGTAAATTTTAATGGCTTATACTGACTGGTCGAATTGCGAGTGTTGAGCCTTGAATCAACAAAAAACGTGTGTGCTGCTCGGATTGATTCACGAGCCTCGTGTCGTTCACATGAGTGTGCAATGCAAGTAGATGATATAACAATGTTTGCCTCAAAATAATAGGTAAACCTTTTCGCAAGCGACACAGTTTATATTCGGCCGCTTTGCGAATGAAATTGGAGCAGTGCTCCCAGGCGCGAACGTTAATTCTGACGCGCATTATTATTAATGATGAAACAGCAGTGGGAAATTCGATTATAGCCAGGAAATTGCATTACTGCTTTGGCGCGCAATTATAAATCAACATTGAATCGGGTCGGTCGCGGCGATTCTTATAAAGTTGTAACGCGCTTCAAAGCGATAAATTTAGCTTCGATTTGACTACGGCTTACTGGCGGTGCATATAAAACTCATAAAAGTTTGCCGTGGCGCCGTCGCTGTTCCAGGCCCTGAGCGAAAATAAAATGATTATCGGCATTAGCGCGATCGCATATTTGTTGCTACAGACGTTTCAATGATAATCAACTTGATTTTATAAATAGGAGCAAAAGACTTCATAATGGTGAGTTATAAAAGTGAGCTCATGTATTATGCATAATATTGTCGCGCGATTTGCTTTAAAATATGCGGGGCGCATGAGAGGCTCAATTAAAAGCATGTAATCATAGCGATTAACTGCGTAATTTACGCGGTTGTCGTTTCACAAAAGATACTTGCATGATTAGTATAACTTAAATACGTCCGAGTAATTTTCCCCTCGTCGTTTCGAAGAAGCTCTGTATAGTTTTGTTTAAATAGATTAAAAAGATGCATAATCAATTCTGCTTGATTAATAGCAAAAACGTATGTAAATCAAAGATTGCGTAAGAAAAGTGAGATGTCAATTTTTCTCAGTAAAGTAAGCCGATTTTCGTACCCTCTCGTAAACCATCACAAAGCATTGCTAATATACGTCATGCAAATATATCTCGTACACCCTTCAGCGCTAGAGTCAACCACTATATCGTCGCTCCCTACGAAGAGTAGTAGATTTCAGATTTGCCACGAAGAGTAGGAGATTTCAATTATTGCCACGAAAAGTAATAGATCCCAGATCTTTTCTATATGGATAGTTCCATCATTAAAGAAAAATCTCCTATACTCTTCGTGGCAAATCTGAAATCTATTACTCTTCGTAGGGAGCGACGATATAACGTCCTTATGCCAAACAGGCGTTTCGTCTAAGCAGGATCTTCGGCATTACCAGGCGGATAACCTCTGGCTACCGGCGTTACGCGTCGCACCAGCTGCTCGCAATCTGCGAGCGACTACTCCCCCTCGATCACTTAAGGTCGATGTCTGTTATTAGCGCGCGGCTGATATCGCGTATCGGCAAGGATAAACGCGACGCTGCTTCCGTAGCCCGACTCCTCCCGAGTATCGATATTGCTGGCCATCAGCCTTCGATGTTTAATAGAATGTACGAGCTGTACCCCACGTGCGGCGCGTTTACGAGCGACGCGCGAACCGGCTTCCGCTGCTGCTGACTTTTTTTACGCCCGCAAGCTTGTTGATTTTTAATCGGTAACGGTGCCTCGGAACGATCGGTCACGTGGATGCTAGTTCTTTTTTCGGGCAACGAGAACTTTTATTGAAAGCTTCATGGCTGCGTTTTAAATCAGGCGGCGAATGGACGTTGCGAGCTTGCGAGAAGCCTATATGTATAATATGGTTTTGCATTTTGTCGCGTTGTGGAAATTCAACGTTTGGTGATTAGAGAGATTTATAATATAATGTATACTTATGCAACGTAAGCAATGAATCGATCGGGACACTCACCGATAAGAAGAGCTTCCGTATACATTGAATCTTTATTGCGACTATTGGAGCCACGATCTCTCTCTCTTAAACACTTTTTCATAAAATTTGTTTATAGTTCACCGGAGCGATAAAAAAAGAGCTGTACGCGCCGACTTTATGACATGATCATCGTCATCATCATCATCATCATCATCCGTCAGGGTCATTACTTCCTTATCAACCTTCATTTTTTACGACATCGCCGTAAAAAAAAGTCAGCTCTCCCGCTTGCCACAATAAAAGCGTCGCAATAGAGAATCCACTCGAGCGCGTAAACACGATCCTGTGCTTGTATATACAATACAACCGCGTGTACAAATACACGCTTACACACACTCATAGCAGCAGAGGAAAATGAGAGAAGGGTCCGGGCGAAATCGAAGGCCATCTGCTCGGGGATTCGGAAAAGCAATTAGCGGGACCAATTTACTCACCCTGCGGGTGTACGTACACTTTTGGTCGCATTGAGAAAAAAAGGGATGAATCCGATCGCTTATAACTCGAACGTGACGAGCTCTGCTCTTATCGATCCCTCGATCGCTTTTTTTTTCGTCAACGGAATACCTCACACACCTATACCTAAATACTCCGGAATCGTTATTTCAGTGCATTATATCCCCGAGGTGCAGACGACGAGGAGTCGAGAGCGCGCGTCTCATTTCGAATTCCCCGAATACCCGATCTCTCGGCGGCCAGGCGACTTCCATATAAGAAATCTTGCGCAAGAGAGAGAGAGAGAGAGACTGCGTCGTCCCCTTCTCGTATATTTTAATCAGGAGCGCCTTATAGCCTGCTCCTTCGCTCCTTTGGCTGTCTCTCTGGTTTCATCGCGCGCGCGCGCGGCCCTTTGCGCCGTCTTTGTCTCGCGCGCTAGCGTATATCCGTATATCTATGCGAGCGATGGAGAGAAGCTTAGGTATAAAACGGGAGAGTAAAAAAAAGGCCTCCGGCTGGATGAAAAGAGCTGAATAACTCCGGGGATAAAAGCCGAGAATAAATCTTTTTATTATCCCCCGTCTGCTCTCGCTCGCTCTTTCTTCGCCTAGTTTAGTTTCGCGCACACCTACGCGTTTCCACCGCCGTATATGAAGGTATATAAGATCTTTCTCCCTCAGAAGCCTTGGATTTTTCTCGCGTCATCTACCACTTCATCGTGCGACCCTCTCTTTCTCTATCTTTCTCTCTCTTTCTCTCTCCATACCAATCTTGCCTGCCGCGAGCGGGCTTGTGTTCGAGGTTGTTTGCTTGTTTACGCTCCTTTTAACTGGCGAGGAGCGTTTCCCCTATCGCATATAGCTATATATAAGATGGATGTTTCGGGCTCGCTTCCTTCCTTCCTTCCTTCCTTCCTTCCCTCTCGACTCGCGGCGGCGCCTTTATTTTTATTTCCTCTCGCGAGAGGAGAAGCACGCTCGTATAAACAACGAGTTTATAAGCTATAGCGGTAGCTGGAGAGCGTCGTTACGGAATTATATTCTCCGCGAGCGCTCGTTTCTGAGTACACTTTGGAAAGCCGCAGCCCCGAGAGCGCAGAGAGACTTAATCTTTAATAGGGACGCTTTTGTCGGGCTTGACGATTTTCCATTTTAAGGAATTTCGTGCAATGCGGATGAAGACGTGCTTGCGAGAGAGTTTTCATCGGCTTGATGTTTCTAAATGGCTGTTGTGGCCGGGCCTGTTGTTATTTTCTTTTTGTTATTACGAGTATAAAATTTGAAAAGGGATGAGTTAGCGTTCGAAATAGCTTTTGCCAAAGCGACATACATAGAACCATATACACTTGTCATTGGATTTAGATATGCATCCGAGCTTTACTCTGCAAGTTACCAGAATTTAAAGTATAGCAGCAGAAAAAGTTTATTCCAAGTCCAAAAAAGCTCGCCTCTGATTAAAAACGCAATATACGATTTCTACTGTCGCATAGGCTAAAGTGCTCAGCGCTGGGGGTATCGTCAAATCACGATCCGCGCGTCTCTCATCGAGGGCTCCAATTGTTTCAGTAATGAGCAATGAATCCGATGATTGATTCGAAAGCTCGCGGCCATGCATACCCATACATATAACATCGAAGCGCGGTCGCGCGATTACACAGCACCAAGCGGACATCGATATCTCTAATTCGCTGCGGCGCGCTGAATGTGTACAGCGGCCAGCCCTTTCGAAACTGACAAAATGGCTTCGTGCGCGACCGCAGAGCGGAGACCATTCGATGCAAATGAGCTTGCACAACTATCCAGTGTAGTGTGTGACTTAACGAACTTGAATAACCCGCCGCGTCAAGTTCCCGTAATTACCTGGTCTTATCGTCGTCATTTCACAGTATACTATACTCTCGTCCGCTGTGATTTCCATATTTGAACGAACGTATATGCTTTTTCAAAAATTCTCGTCATCCACACAGAAAGTATTACATTCAACGGTTTTCTGGAAGCTTGCCAGTGTATACGACTACGATCTTCGCCCCATCGCACAATTAACCGAGCTAAGAAAATGAAATTTCCCGAATAACATTCCGCGAAGCAGCCTCTTACGTCCGCTCCATAGAACGCGCGCATTGTGGCGCCAGTCGCTATAATAATCGCTGCTCTCCGCAAAACGGAGGGAGTATAGTAGTAGGGAAAAGAAGGGAGCCGGCGCGCACGTTTCATTTAGCAAATTGGCAATAAATGGCGATAGCCATCGCCGTACTCCCCCATTCTCTTGCTTCTTCTTTTTCTCCTCTTCGGCTCGGCATCGCATAGTCCCTCTGTGTGTGTACTGGGGATTACACACAGACACACATCGTACCCGTTTGATCCTCGAGTCCGATTTCCGTCGTCCTTTCTGGTCGTAACAACAACCCTCGTGCGGCAGCGGCGGCGACCCCTCGGCTGCTGGCCTGGAAAGCGACGAATTAAGTTCCGAGACTGTGTACTGTATATACGTATATACAGCGCCTGCTATGGTTTATGCGCGAGGGGGAAGAAGGCTTCGTCGTCTCTGTACGAGTGCAGTGTATACGGCTTGGCTTCCAGATTGGTATCCACACCTACTGTGGAACAGCCTCTAATTTACGCTTATGGGATTTCACAGTATTTCTCCCCTTGTCTACTCTGCGCTATATACGCGTCGCGTCGCTCGGCCAGAAGTCATAGTTGAGTAAATATCTTTTGTTTGCTCGACGCGCTTATTCATCTACTCCGAGCTACTGCTCGCCTGATGCTCTCTTATACGGATAATTACGAGAGTTGCCGCTGAAACTTTGTACGAGAAATTGATATCGCGCTGCGCTTGTATAATAAATGATGAACGACGCGACGACTGATTCGAACTCACTATAATGTCGATTCTAATATATATAGGAGAAAAGCAAAAATCACACAGTATACAGCAGCGTAAGCGCAACTGCGAGCCGAACAAAGAAAGCAGCAGATATATACGCGAGAGCGAAGGGGTGCGTCAGCCAAAGCTCTCCGTATCGTGGCTCGTGTGTAATGCAGAGGCTCGTTAAAAGGGCCGAAGAGAGAGAGAGAGAGAGAGAGAGAGAGAGAGAGGCGGTGGCCATAAACGTAAACAAGGGTTGTTAGACTGAATGAGCCAAGCGCGACTCGCATCGGAGCTCTTACAATCAGGGCTAAACATTTTGCACCCCAAGCGCGACCCCTCGCTCGCTCGGTCTCGCGCTTTACGAGCGTCACGTGGCTATACGGCGGTCGCGATAATGCTCGTAATGAGACGCGCCGGAATTGTATACTTGTTGACGCGCGCACCCGCGTCAAACTCGTAATCGACGCTTAATGGAGTTTTACGGCTCGGGAGGGAACGAAGGAAAGAGAGAGGAAAAGTTTTCATTGAACTACGCTGAGAGAGAGAAGAGAGAGAGAGAGAGCGTCGTTAAACGCGTTGATGGTTTTTCGTCGTAAAGTCGGTAGGAAGGAAGTAAGGAAGGCCTGTTATAATGTATACGCCGTAAGAGCACTCGCGGGAGATTAGAGCCAAGGCGCTGTCGGGCTTGCGGGTAATTTATTGAAAAATCAGTTGTTCCGAGCCGCCGTTGTGCAGTAAAGCGCGCTCGGGTCATTTTGTCGAGTGGAGCTCTGAGACGAAGAGAATGTCTCGAGTCTGCGAGGGAGATTAACATTAACGGGTTGTGTGCGCGCAACGCTCAAGTTGGATGCTTGATTAAATGCCAGGTGGTTACGTTGAATTTTGTATGGCTAATTTTCGAGGATTTGAATTTATGTGCCGTGGCTAGAGACTTGGCAATTTGCATCGGGCCTATGAAGTTTCTGAAGTTATACGCTGATGTATTGCGTTATTTTAATTAATAACTTTTTACCCTAACGCTTTTATATTTTTCGAAGAGTTTTATTATGATACATAAGTAATGGTGAATTTGTAACTTTGTGGTTTCAGATTTGTGTCACTACTTTTACAACGATGCGCTGGAAACATACTCCTTTACCTTTCTCTGATTACTTCTGGCTTCGGTTACGACTCATTCGTCCACCAAGTAAGTCAATTTCCATGTCGTTTATTCTTGAAATTTCACGCTTAACTACAATTAATATTACTTCGATCCGCAATGCATGCTGCTGCATATAACCCCCCAAAAGCGCAGCAAAGCCACAGAAACAGCGCATTACACTTCGTTATACCTCGTTTTTTCATCATCCATCCGCGACAGCATAAACCTCTCTCTCTCTCATCTCTCTCTCTCTCTCTCTTTTGAGAATCCCCAACGTGTGCGCAGTCACATCCGCGCACAAAAGAAAGCAGCAGCAGCAGTCACATCAGCAAAGAGCTCGTCGCGTCAACCCTCTCGTGCACACGCTCCGGATAACAGAGAAGAGCCGCTCGTATACGTGTATACGTCGCACTTCGGGGCGGCATTATTAATCCGAATGGAGCTCGGATTCTCGTATATACCAACGCGTTGTATGTGTACAGGGGAGAGCGACAAGGCAAGTGCCGCTGCAGCCCTGAGTTCTCTGTATATACATATATAGCGAAGGCAAGAGGCCTGAAACGCGCCAAGTGCGCGACCGCGTCATATCCGACACTCGCTCGCGCGCGCGCGCGCGTGACTCGCGCGTTTCCCTTATGCACAGACGGCTGAGCACTTTCGCGCGTGCTACGGCATGTCTATACGTCTGCGTGTGTATGTGTGTACAGGCGGCCGAATAAATACACGCGGGGGCAAAATTGCCGCAGCTATTGAGATGCGTGAGTTGTGTTTGAACTGCAGCGCGCAGTAGACAAGACGTGCGCGTGGCTAGATTGATGTGCGTATAAGCGTGTACAGCTTTTAATGCGTTTTTTTTTATACACGAGGATGGCGCGTGTGTAGGATGGAATCTTATTAACGACGGCGGAAGGGTCGACGGCGCCAGGAAATATAATTAGAAGCGATTGCGGAGCGGACCGTCTAACCACGCTCGGCCTTTTCTACTCGACGGAAACATTTCGCGCTCCGTTTGAGTTTTGGGAGTCGGCTCTCGTATATACCCACGTAATCTCTCTAGAGTCGGAAAAAAGGAAACGTCAAAAACACAAACTGTCTTCGTTAAACGCACGCGTGTACAGGGCGCTGTATGCTGCCGCGGCGATGCATAAAGTAAAGCAAAGCCTCGCCAACACATCCACATCACATCGCACGCCGCCGACATCAGCAAAGTGAGGAAACAGCAGCAGCAGCAGCTCTGAAGCGCAGCCTCCCGCAGGAAGATCAAAGGAACGACGCCAGCGACGGCGTTACTCTGTACATATAGTGCGCTGCAGTGGTTTTAAGCGATGAACAGATGGATGCCTGCCTCGGCGAGAGAGGGAGAGAGAGAGAGAGAGAGAGAGAGAGAGAGAGAGAGAGAGAGAGAGAGAGAGCTATTTGTGTGCGTATATATACCAGCTACCCGCCAGACCCTTCCATTTGCATTATGGCACTATCTTGCTTGTATAGTACGGTCGGGTATGGAAAAATATGTGGAGGACGTGCAGTATCACAGTAGACGATGATTTTTTTTGCATAATAATAATGCGAGGTTTTCTTGAAAAGGAGCTTATAGATTTAAAATTTCTGTTGACTATATTAATGATCATGTTTAAACGAAGCAAGAAGATCCGCCACTCCGATGGCTTACGAGTATGCGGTATCAGCCGCAGTTGCGCCAAGCCATAGGGTACCGCCTTTGGCTCACCGATTCAGATGAGAGAAATAGGCGGGCTCTGATTTGAAATTCCACGTGAATAGGCGAAAAAAGAACATAAAAATTAATGGTATATGCACTTACAGCAGTTATTCAGAGAAATAAGAAAGAGCCTACTAAATAAAAAACAATGGTGTTGTTTCGTATTTAGGTTTTGATGAGCTAAATTTTTTATTAAGTTAATAAATTTGATCGTATATTAAGAATTAAAAGCAGAAAAATATTTATGATAAAATACAGTGTATATTCAAGATAAGTAGCTTCAGTCAGAAATAATTACATTAAATATTTACAATTTTAGGATAAATTTATATTAGTTAAGTGACGCAAAGGTTTTTCATTGCTGAACAAAGTCCTGCAATAGTGTCGTCGGAAACCGATTTTACGTAAGTTTCTGAAAGGTAAGACCTAAAAACTCGTGATCGGCGCTCCTGGAGACTGATTCTCTTACGTTGCGGCCTAGGGATGTCGGACCGGCACAATTTGGCGTCTTCGCTGAAAGGAGCGTATTTGGTATGGGACGAACTAGTATCCTTGATGTCTTTAGTTGGAGAGTTTGGAGGTGCTTTTTTCGTTCCAAAGATCCTTTTAAATATTGCCTGTCTGTTAGCTGAAATAGTTTCAGACTCCGATTCATCGTCCGAGGTCTCATGTTCACTAGATGATTCCCAGTACTTATCATCAAAATTAGCGCTAGAGTAGTAGTTGACATATTTAGGAGCTTCGGTCATTGATATATCTAAAGAATAAGGATCATCGATAAACTCATCGCAAATTTCCATTGGCTTCTCGACTTTTACAAACGTTGATCTTAGTCTTGGAAAATCGGCTTCAGAACTAGATGAATCCGACTCGTCATTGTCGTCGAAATATTCATCACAAGAGTCAGCGTTTATAATGAGAATGTGCTCGTCTTCCGTTGATTGCTTGAATTTCTTGAGAACTGGTTTTACGTCTTTAAAATGAGCCATTATTTTGATGTCTTGAATATTGGTAGGCTAATCATTAAGTTAAGATTTTTATTAATAAAACGCACGCGATCAAAATTTAAAAAAAGCAAACTTAACCTGGTTTAAAACTACAACTCGAAAAGGAAGATCGATGCACTCATCCCGAGAAGACACGCGAGCGTTAATAATCTCGCGCTAAAGAGCCGCAGAACAGCACAGCGCGACAGCATTAAAGCTTTATTCGCTCCGTGCACCAACTTTCATGTAGCGCACTCTGTGGCGAGTTCAAGAACTTCATGATCGGTCGAATGCATAGGCTTATACGGGCGTTTCATTATAGTATATTACGATACAAGTGGCATAAATAGTCCATTGCGGCACAGCGTATATTAGCACCCGAGCGTAGCGAGGGAGCTAGTTGCCGTGCCATATCGGACTATCTATACCACGAGTTTCGTACGCTATTTTATAACACTGACTAACATAAATCCGCCGTCACGCCTATCCGTGGCCTAAACAGTCCATTTTTGCACAGTGCAGTTAGCGCCCGAGCGTACCGAGGGCGATCAGCACGGTGCATTAATGGACTATTTATGTCACGGATAGGCGTGACATAGATCCGGATTTATGCCACACAGTGCTATAAAATTATTTTATTGGGAGTTATTGAATTATTTAACAGTAAATTCACTTCAGCTACATCGAGGTAACATCTTTTAACATTAAAAAAAAACTTTTAGGTAATGAAAGACAGTGCCAGGCTTGCAGTAACTGAAAGTCTAAAAAATGTCGCTATTGTCGCTCTGTCCCTCTCGCACCTGCGAGGCTAAGTGCGCGAAAACTGAGCTGTCGTCTGCTAAATAAGTTTTGATGTTAGCTTTTCTAATGAATTCGAAAGATTCTGGTCTTGAAAAAATGATCAATAACAATAAACAACCTATATTATATGATTATAAATAATATGAACGTAATAATAAATGTATTATTTATTATATGCGAGTATTATTTTATTCTTTTTTACTCCTCACCATGAAGTAGTAGTATTTGACCGACCCTCTAGTACGAAAATTCACCACGGGTATTGTTGCGATCTTATGCTCAGTCGTGCACGGAGCGAATAATCTGCCTCGAAATTGTCACTGAATAATTGCAGGCGTTATCTATCGTCGATAGCCTGAAACCATCGAGTCGGAAAGTTCAAGTTCGGCGCAGAACAGAGACCACTTCAAAACTTAGTATCTTAGTTTTCGGCTACTATATAGTGTAATACATTATGATTTGACGCCACTACGACTGATACCGCATGCTCGCACGCCGCCAGTGTGGTGAATCTTTTTCCCCGCGCAATTCATCGAGCATTATAATACAAGACGCTGACCTTAGTCACAAAACGGGATCACTGACATCAACACACATACACATCATACGCGTGAACGATTTCCTCTCGATCGCAGCACGTGTCTCCCTTACGCGTACGCGACTTCTCTCTCTCTCTCTCTCTCTCTCTCTCTCTCTCTCTCTCTCTCTCTCTCTCTCTCCCACTTTGATTGTATGCAAATTGCGTTACCGCGTAATTACAAGCCCCGTCGCAGCGCAGGCTTTGCTCGCTCTCTGTTTCTCTTTGAACTCTCTTTCGTGTGTGCGGGGGCCGATATCTCGCTGCAGCAGCAGCAGCGTAGCAGCCACTCCCGGCGCCGGCGTTCATCGGAGATCGAAGAGCAGAGAGCAACGGCATCAGCCTCTGGCTTTCAAATCATTTTGACGCGAGCGAGCGAACGCCTGAGGCACTTTAAAAGGCTGCAGCCGCGTATGAAAGGAACCTGCTGCTGCTGCTGCTGTTGCTTTTTTGCGACGAGGGGATGGCTCGGTATCGATTAATCGGACACCTTTTTTCTGACGGCGGAATTACGGGTTGCCGCTCTGCACAGCTCGTGATGGATAAGAGAGTGTGCGCTGCGTGTGTGTAGAGCGAGAGGATGGAGAGTGATCTTTTCTTTTTGCGATGAAGCTTGTGATGAATTTTGCATCGCTGGCCTGAGTTCGGCTGCGCTGGGTTTTGAGATTATGGTTTTAATAATACGGGGCCAAATTGTATTTTTTGTAACACATGCACGATTTTCGCGTTTTTTGTACCTATTAAGCGGGCGTAAAGTACCATTTTTTTACCGGCGGCCAAAAAAAGTTGGCAGCGTGCAAAAAAAGTCAGTAGCGGGTAAAAAAAGTCAGCAGTGGGCAAAAAAATAGTACATTATGCACCAAGGGCGCGAAATGTATTTCGCGCCCGCCGTAGCATATACTATTTTTTTGTCTTCAAAGACCGCTAAATTTGAATTTTTGAATATACAACTTGGCGGAAGAGGCGGGGAGCGGGTGAAAGGAAAAATTAATGAAAGATCAAAAAATAAAAATTCATTAAATTATCCGACATTTTTATACTTAACTTGTTAATAAACACGTTGAATTTAACTGAGTATAAACTCAAAGACATTCAACTCGCACTCAATTCAACTACTTGGCTACTCGATTTATAATTTTTGCTCGTGTTACTTGCGTGTAAAATACACGAACACGACTGAACAGTGAAGAAAGAATGACAGAAAAAGGAGATTAAACCGCATACCAAATCAATATCGCGCACACCACAATATACCTATATACATAGATAATTAATTAAATCTTGATATTTTCCAAAATTAAGAGGATAACCCTTGATTAATTTTGGAAAATATCAAGATTTAATTAAGTATCTATATAGAATGGAGAGGAATTATAACATTATTGATACCTATATACACCTATCACTATATAATATACGTATCGGAACAGGCTAACGCGATAGCGAGAGACCCAAGTGTGTTAACTCTCGTTTTGTTTTGAATTGTATATTCGCTTCGGTATCGTTTTCTTTCACGACCAGGCCTTACATTCTCTATTTCGCGGCCTGAGGACAAAAAAATTTTGTTATAACACAAGCACGATTTTCGCGTTTTTCTGACCTATTAAGCGGGACTAAAGTAACTTTTTTCAGACGAGCGGGCAAAAAAAAAAAAAATGAAAAACGCCCGCCAGGCAAAAAAAACTGAAAAACGCCCGCTAACATTTTTCGGGAAATTTTCTATGTGTATACATACACACACACACACACACACACACATATATATATATATAAATTTAAAAATTAGTCTACTAAGAGTGTGGTCGCCGATTCTGAAAAAAGTTGCATCAGTCGCACTCAATATCTAAAAAAACAACGCAAAAATCTGTACTTGCGTTACAAAAAATATGGTGTGCACCAAGGGCTAAGTGGGCTTTTTGACCTCGTGTGGTTGCAGTACTTGTCTTTGGCTCGGTACGCACTCGCCTTCGGCTCGTACTGCAAACTCTACACTCGGTCTAAAAAAGACTTTACGCCCTTGGTACAAATATACTATTTTTGCTTCCTTCCTAAGGAAGCTTTGTAATAGTAATTTTTTGAGTTTGTGTAAAAACATGCAGGAAGTGTGTTTTGATGCATTTTTAGTCTAAAAATAGTGTTTTTAGAAAATGTCCGTATGGATGTGTGTGTGTGGGTGTGTGTGTGTGTGTGCTCGTTTGTCGACATCTGTATCTCAGCTTCTACTCAGTGGATTTTAATCCATCAACTCTCATTTTCTTCGTTTTTACTATAGCATGATGGGGAAACAGTCCGTTTTACATTTTGTAGGCTTATTTTTTTATAGCGATTTTTTAGTTTTGAGATTTCAGTTTTTTCCAATAAAGTTATTGAAAAAGTTAATAAAAGTAAATGGCTTAATATGCATATGAAAGAGAATAAAATTACCTATCTTTTTATCGCGGAGAATTTATATTATCTTTCGTCGTTCTTTTATTATACACCATAAAACTACATATAACATTGCTGCATCGCGTCGTTGTTTCCGTTTTTTCACTACGCACTCACTTATATCGCCGAAAAGTTAAACAGAGCAAAACATTGCGGTTAGCGGAGGCCGGGAGGCAGCTTCAAAACGTCAAAACACACACGGCAGACGGCTGCATGGACATGTCGCCAACCGGTCGCCAGATCGATGCGCACAATGTATGCGCAGTGGTCGAGTTCGCTACCTCGCTTCGACAGAGCCAACGAACAGCTGTTCGGCTTTGCTTAGCTGATAATAAAACTAATACTTTTTCTGTTCAAATTATGTAATAAACTGCAACGATTTTAATTCTTAGCACGTATTTTAATTGTGAATAATATTTCTTTGGAGCTGTGTGTTTTTCTTTAATTAATACGTGAATAAGTCGTGGCTAATAAATTTATTCTAATTTAAGTGCAAGAGAAGAATTTACTAATAAAGACGCAAGAATTACTACAAAATAAAATTAAAGAGTTTTTCTGAGACACAAGGTACTGAGTGGGATTGCGGGTTAAGGTAAATAATTGCGACACAATTGTTTATATTTATTCAAGTAGAATCCGATGAAATTTCTCTTATTTATTATCCAATCATATAGCGAAGAAAAGTAGAATGAAAAGCACATGGAATTAATTCAATAAAATCGAGCGGAATAGTACATCAATAGAATACAGCATATATAGAGTAAATTCGAAGCACGTGTGAAGTTGATACAACAATATATTTGAGAGAATAGATTATTTGCTGGATTGTTGATACCTAGTCGTAGAAATAGAAATATGGTTAGTATAATGATGAGATGACTATTAGTTGTAGAAAAATCTGCTATAAAAAAAGATGGGAATCGGAATAAATTATCTATGGGAATACAATGTTGAGATATGATTTTAACTTAACTATTATGAAAAGAAATGATTATTTATACTCAAAGATACTACAAATTTACAACTTCTCGATTACTCCTGCTCGCGACACAGGTTCAGAGGTCACCTCTGAACAAGGCTTTCAAACAAGTTTTATGGAGAAAGCGAGAGTTTTTGCTAGGTGAAAAATACTATATTTATTATGTGCAATTGATACTAATGGATTTAAATAATTATGTTAAATTTCTCCGTAGAGGATAGAAAAGAAATCACATAAAGTAACACTGACTTGATGTAGCTTTGTGCTTGCACGTGTTAGTTGCACAAAGAGTTAATTGAGAGTTATTAGTAATATGAGAGTTTCGCGAATGCGACCATGGGAAAACCTACTGAACTAGCCCAGTAGGATAGCGTATAGCTATCTTTTTATGACACGTCGGTGGCGAGTTAATTGTTAGTTGCAGAAATCTTCCCAATGATAGGGCTGATTTCCCCGGATCAGTCGCGAGGAGATCCCCGGGTGCAGAAAATTAGTAAAAGTAGAATCAAATAAATGATGAATATACTAAAAGAAAACTCTGCAAAAACGACGATGAATCTCTGAACTGCACCGCTGTAAAGAAAGGCCTCCTTCCTCTCGAACGCTGGCACGTGGAAAATGGCATGGCTGGATTGTTCAAAAGAAAGATGTGGTCTGGTAGTTGGTTGAGAGTATACTGCCTCGTGTGAGTACTCGTGCCGCTCGCGAAGCCGAGGAGACGCGCAGCTAGAAAGGGATAGCGCGATGCGTACAAACGCAATTCCATTTACATGTGAATTCAGCGCGTCGGTGGCAAACGCGCACGCGCTGCGAAAGACTAACCTATCCTCTCCCGCGGCATCAGACCCGCGAGCGAGAGAAAGATAGATCGATTGCAGGGACGTATGAAGTCCCGTCGGGGCCCCTGAGTAAACGCAACCTCGTGGTCAGCTGCGCCGGATCCCCTATCTTTATCCAGCTCCTGGATATGGACGTTGCAAAACTATCTTTGCACAAAATTCACGATTTTAGGAACGGGATGGAATTCGGTTAGTTAAGCGTGACGTCACAGTCACAGCTTACATATAAATCAATGTATTTTCTACCAATAGGATAGTTCCGAATTTGGCCACCTTATGAAATGTCGCGTGTATAATTTGAATTCAAGTACTATAAAAAGATAATTTTTTCTAATCTTACGGAATAAAAAAGGGTTTTTAATTATTTCGTTGCAATAAGAGAATACATGTTAAAATTTATATGAATGTCTATTCGAAAATCAACAATATTGAAAATCATAAGTCAAAAACTAAAATATTTGTAAAAACTTTGAAGCTATGTATGGCCAACACATTTTTTAATTGTATACGAAAAAAAGATGAATAATTAATGTTTTTTCATTGATTTTTTTTCTAATAATTAGATTAAGTAGGAAGGTCAGACAGCGAGCGCGAAGCGCGAGTGTCGCAGCGGTCGTGCCTTATGCGCAAAACGCGAAGCGCTTCGCGATGCAAGGCGGCAAGTCACCGCGGCCGTAAGGCCGCGCGTGGCGCGCTAGTTTAGCGTACGATTACTGATATATTTCGTTATCTTCCCTGGTAGAAAAGCGCCTATTCAAAATGGTGGTAAAGGTAGAAACTGGCTAAGTAAAATGTGAAAAAACTACACATTTTAAATTCCTCAAAAGTAGTGATATCTTGTGTATTTTTTATGGGTGAGAATTATATTTCATGAAAGTATCAATAAATCAATTAGTTTTTTTGGATGCAATATACAAAATTATTAATATTTAGGCGTAAACTGAATAATTTTAATAATTTAAACATATGGCGAAGCTCGTAAGGCTCAGTCGGTTAAGGCGCACGTCCGTACTTATTTGTCCTCGTGCAGGGCGTGGGTTCAAATTTCCGGTCAGACAGAATTTTTTCAGATGCAAATAATTATATTCTATACTTTCCCATAACCAAAAAACTCGAATTGAAGCCTTCTAGCCACGACTTTACAATTCTAACCTCGAACCGCGATAAGCCACGTGTAACTCTGCTGTGTAACTCGACCAACTATAATGGGCAGTTTGTACATAAAAACAAGGTACGCAGATTAAATCCAAGAACTGCCCATTAAGTGGGAGGAAAACCGTTACATTCTGCCTAAGAAGTGGGCAAATAAAACTGTCTAGCTCTTAGATTCTATGCCAAAAACTGGCCATTAAGTAGGTTGCCGATTCTACCAGGGTTTCGCTAATATTGGAAGTTCAAAATTAGGGAAATACAAAAATTGACGTCAGCAAAGGTATACTTGCATTCTATACAAGCGAACGTTTTGCATTCAAGCACTGGAACCTACTTTTAAACTACCAATACGCAGTTAATAAACGCATGCACCGATGCGAAAAAACTTCCCTCTCTCATGACCCGAGTCCAAGCAGTACTTCGACCCCGCACATAGCCACACCGCATCCATCCAGCGAGAATCTCCGCACATACACACATACATACATATACATACACACGACTAAGAGAATTATTGTTGCCATTATGAAATAATTACAGCCATAATTACTTCGCTTCCGCGGTCTGCTTGCAAGAGTATAACAAAGCTCTCTCTCTCTCTCTCTCTGCGCGCAGCGTCAGCTCGTTTTGCCCCGGCGGCTACTCCCGTACTCTCATTTTTCCTCCTCCCTTTTTTCCGCCATCAAAACGCACACACACACACACACACACACACTAGCCTTTCAGACACTATACACTCTGACTTTCTCTCTCTCTCTCTCTCTCTCTCTCTCTCTCTCTCTCTCTCTCTCTCTCTCTCTCTCGCAAAGACCACAGCGCAACGCACCGCACCGAAAAAAGATGAGACAGCGCGAAGAGCAACTCCGACGCGAAAGGACTCCAACGCACACACATATACATACGCGTATACAGAAATAGCGTATACACACGCAGGCGCACCGTGCGTAAAGAGCTGGCGAGCTTCTCGTTAGCGTTTGATAATTTTACGGGCCGTCACCGCAAGCGCGCGAGAGCCTCAGCTTTTCCGCTGCTGCCAGCTCGCACGACCTTTTTTTTTCTCTCTCTCCCTGCAACGCGCGTCGTCTTTCATTCTCGCCGTCCTTCCTCCTCCTCCTCGTCGTCGTCTCTTTTCATGCTTTTTTCCTCCGACGCATACGACACACACACACACACACACACAGCAGCAGCAGCAGCAAACACGCCTTTACGCGTGCAGAGTGACTGGCGAAAGCAAAACCGCCCCGAGAGAAAGTCTCAAGCGCGCGCGAGCGAGCAAAATCCCCCGCGGACTACTCTTTTCAAAGCGAGCGCGCCAAGCCAGTAATATTTCAGCCGCATATTTCGCTTCCGCTGCTGCTCGTAAAAGGCAAGCTGAAAAGGAGGGCTGTTGCTGTTGGATTTTTCAGAGTCAGGGGGGCGCGCTTTATCCGCGCAGTTTTCTCGCGACGCCGGCGCAAAATACACCCCCGGCCATATAATATGCTGGGAGAGCTGTGCATAAGCCTATAGCTGCTTTTCAATCGCGCGTTCGCTGCCAGTACTGGCGTCCTTGTTTAGATGAGTCTTTCTTTAAAATTCCACGCGTAGTACTTTGTACGCTTTCCGATCCATATCCTCGTCGCGAGTTTTCGGGAAATGGATTATTATTGTTATTTGGACTTTTAATTGGGAGGGATTTATAAAACGAGATTGCGCCGCCGGGTATATGGGTACTCCGGCGGGCTTTTGAATTCGTGCGCGGCTGCGGCAAAAAAGTGAATGCGAAATCGGCTCTCTCTTTATACACACATCCATTGCTTTTTTCGGAAAGAGAGAGAGGCGTTATTATTATCCATCTTTTTCGAGCGTATCGTGGTCTGCAGTATGAAAGCGAAGCGAACGTTTTGTTGGAAAATTCATGAATCAAAGTAATTTTAAAAATTGATCGGCCGATCGATGCGCGCGATTGGAATCGGCCCGGGCTATTAAAACTTTTCATTACCAAGAAGCTTTTCCAATGCAGCGTAGTTGAATGCGCGCGTACTTTTTTCGTGGGTTTATTCGCGGGACTGCGCCCGCGGACGCTTTTCAGAGCTTTGATTCGGCTTTTGCTGTCCGGTCATTATATATTATAGAGAGAGATTGGATACGGCGAAATTGAGCTTTATTCGGGGCATCCGCTGCGGAAGTGTTGATTAAAAGTGCAAAATTGCCCGGGATATGTTTTATACGCGATGATACGTTTTTTCTGGCGTAACCAACTATTTTTTGACGACGTGAAAATCAGACAGTCGTTAATAATAATAGACCCAGTTGTAGTTTTAGCATGAGCGGTTCAAGTAAGTAGGACCAAGAAGGCTGTTTTGGTATAGGTGACACGCTACTAAGTATATCTAGACTCAAGGTGCAAATTCTGATGTAAGAAATGGAAAAGAAGTAAGAGATGGTTCACCACAAGTCTTCGTACACGTTAGATCATAGTCGTTAGACATTTTTCAGCTAGCCAATGGAAATTTGCGATGAGTTTATCGATGATCCTTAATCTTTAGATATATCAATGACCAAAGCTCCTAAATATGTCAACGACTACTCTAGCGCTCATTTCGATGATAAGTACTGGGAATCATCTAGTGAACATGAGACCTCGGACGATGATTCGGAGTCTGAAACTATTTCAGCTAACAAACAGGCAATACTTAAAAGGATCTTTGGAATGAAAAAAGCACCTGCAAGCTCTCCAACTAAAGACGTCAAGGATACTAGTTCGTCCCATACCAAATACGCTCCTTTCAGCGAAGACGCCAAATTGTGCCGGTCCGACATCCCTAGGCCGCAACGTAAGACAATCAGTCTCCAGGAGCGCCGATCACGAGTTTTTAGGTCTTACCTTTCAAAAACTTACGTAAAATCGGTTTCCGACGACACTATTGCAGGACTTTGTTCGGCAATGAAAAACCTTTGAGTTAGTTAACTAATATAAATTTGTCTTAAAATTGTAAATATGTAATGTAAATATTTAATGTAATTATTTCTGACTGAAGCTACTTATCAGCTTGAATATACACTTTATTACATCATAAATATTTTTCTGTTTTTAATTCTTAATATACGATCAAATCTATTAACTTAATAAAAAATTTATCTCTTCAAAACCTAAATACGAAACAACTCCATTGTTTTTATTTAGTAGGCTCTTTCTTATTTCTCTGAATCGGTGAGCCTACGGCGGTATGTCATGGTTGCCGAAAGTGCGCTCTGGTGGACTTGCTTAGACCACTTATCTTATAACTGCTGTAAGTGCATATACCATTAATTTTTGTTCTTTTTTCGCCTATTCACGTGGAATTTCAAATCAGAGCCCGTATTTCCATCACACCCCGCAGTAGAGCTGGTGTCGAAAAATGACTTTTAATTCCCC
>CM053168.1:12724874-12821218 GCA_012977825.3 Pteromalus puparum | reverse complement strand
CAGCGCCGGCACGGAGGCAAGAGATTAATGAGAGGAGGGCGGAGAGAGAGAGAGGAGCGGAGGAGAGAGCGGCGAGAGAGGGCGGAGAGGACCTGGGGATCCGTACTGCGCGTGTAGGACCTTTCTCTCTCTCACTCTAACACCTTCTTATTGATTTAACTAATTGTCATGAAGGGCGAGACAGATGCTTCGTTTATCAGCGGGCGTTAGTGCGAGCTTCTATGCGCGGCGGTGTTTGCGCTTCTTCGTGTGTACGGGAGCTACTGCGTGCGCTGCCCGCGCGCGCGCGGTTCGGACTAACTGCAGCTTAGGGTGACTCCGGGCGCGCGGAACGAGCGGACGTAACTAAGCCATGCCGCCTTCGTGCGGAGACCATTGTTCTGCCGTCTCGTCGCGCTCGCGCGCCTGGGCTTAAATGGCGCGATGAGCACTAGGCGGCTTTTGTGCGCGGGATTGAATATTTTTGCCCTCCGCGCCGGTTCGTTCCGTTGGTTTTTTGCTGTGTTTTATATGCGGTGTGTGTGGTGTGTGTGTTATTTTATAGTTCTTATTTATTATACAGGGACATATGTTTACGAGCATCGCGGAGTCCGCGAGCTTTTTAGGCGACCTTTGGTCTCGCGGTCGATCGTTTGAGCGGTGATTAGGGGGTCGGCGGCGGGTTGATTCGTGGAACCGTTCGCTGGTTGCTCTCTCCCAACAGTTGCAGGGGATTTTTTTTCGTGCAGCGATTTTATTTATGTTATTCGCTTTTTTATAAACTGATTTCAATTTATTAACCATTGATCGTTGTACATCAAAGTTCTTAGTTTCATAGCGATTCATCTCTCGCCACTTCCTAGTCCACGGCTCCGAGCGATATCATTAGTATTTGACTTATACTCTCGCGCCGCGTCTTTATTTCTTATGATGACACGTTCGGAATTTTCATCACGCTGGCTATATTAAGCTCGTATCTCTTTTCTCCCTAAATCCTATATAAGCCGAACACCGCGACTAGCTTAATAGACGACGTCATATTAATCCATCCGTCCGCGTCCTCTCTTTGGAGCCTCCTATTCTCTATTACCGATACTCGTTATGCGAGTGATTATTACCTGCGCCCCCCCCCCCCCCCCCGCGATCGTCTCGCCCGATGTGAGCGCGGCGGCACAGCGTAAAATCAATCATTAATCGGAATATCGATGCGAAAGAGCCACTAAAAGAAGAATGAGCGTATAGGGCTGCGGGATGCAAAAGGCGGAAGTGGAATATCCGATGGGCATAAATTTTTCAATATCACAGCGGGAGCCGCCGCCGCTGCTCGCTCGTCGATGTTATATAATACTTATGGTACTCTCTCTCTCTCTCTCTCTCTCTCTCTCTCTCTCTCTCTCTCTCTCTCTCTCGTATACGCTTGGCTCTATCTATATCCCTCTTCCAGACCGATGCCGCTTTTTGCCTTGGGCTGAAAACTGCGAGGCTCGATCTCTCCCTCTCTCTCTCGATTTCATGTAAATGCACGCAGCCTCGGTCTTCCTGATGCGCATTGGAGGATCGTCCGTCGGTTTATCTGCGTCTAATACACGCCGGGGATTGAAATATGCGATTGACCGGAGGTTGAAGAATTTTTCATGAGCATATGCTGTGTTTTCGAATATCCCATGTATTACCCGTGTGTAGCTATGATTTATTGACATTGCGTTATGAGAAAAGTACGCATTATTAAAATATACAATCGTATAGCTTTACTTCGAGCTTTACTTCTTATATCAGCGTCCGAATTCACAAGCTCACGCCTCGATCGTTCGAGTCATCAGTCAGAGTTCACCTTCTAAAATATCGAGCCACGATAACCACCTTTGCACAAGCGCGCGTGTGCAAAGGTGGTTGCAGACCGGACAATGGCTCTCGTGCACTTTGCCCGGATTGAGGTTTAAACGTTCTCAGCCACGAGTATAGCCGAGTAAGTGTATACGCGCAACCTGCTGAGGTTTGAATACCGCGCGTCGACGAGCTTGGGTCACGGGTTCAATGACCTTGGCTACATAAGTGCGCCAGCGTACCGGTGCGACTATATGGCGCATTGTATGCACGACTCGCCGGCTCCCATAGCTCACGGTGTATATATGTATACATCGTGCTGTGGATCTTTCGGTGTACTTACTCGCGTTTCTCGACATCGTGGCTGACGCGTATTGAGGGACAATGGTTTGATCTCAAGTATCTCGGTCGAGGCACTATAGACAGTAATTTATCGCTAGAGCTTTTAATTTGTTCGACGCCTAACTGTCTCTAGCTCGTAGTAATTACGCGCGTTCGATTCAATTTTCCACGAGCAAGAGAATGCCGCATAAATTTACAAATCTATCGAGTGTTAAATCGACGGCGCGTATAAAACATTCGTAAACGCGCCGGAATCAGATATATACGCGGTGTACGCATACTGTCCCAATAAATTTCCGTTAACCGGCCACCCTTGGCAAGCACGCACATAAATTAAGCGCTCTTTCGCGACTCGAACAAAAAATAACCTCGAAAGTTCCCTTAATATACACCAGAGCTGGAGTAGGCAGTGCGCGAGTATCATATCTATCCCCGAGATCGAGGCTGCCGAGCCGTCCGATAGCCATCGGCACAATAAAGTGTTTTCACGTGCGTATATATACCTGTTGATTATTACAAAGGCATAAATCAACGTTTCACTATGATCGAGCGAGCGAGCACGCGCGTGCAAAAGATAGCCATCTGCATGCCTCTTGCGGCTCTCTTTTCGCCTCGACGATCGCGAATAAAGATTTCAGAGTTATACATGAATTTTTCTCGAGGGAAAGCGTGAAATCTTTTCCATTGTATATTCGAAAAGCCATCGCGCATTTATAATTATTAATTTATATTTTTTTAGTTTTGCGTTAGTTTAGCGAACGTTTCTCAGCCATTCGACCCTATGAGCGCGAATTGGGGGACGATTCGTGGCGTTAGGCCAACACGGTTAGGAGTAATTTTTAATTGCTCCTAGACTGCTTAGATCTCAAATTGGGAGTTTCTCCACGGATTGCGAAGATCAACCACAGTGCGGAGCAGTCGACGGGCTGTTCTGTGACTGCCAGGCCAGTGGTCGAGTGGTGGAAGGCGCTCGCACGGGAAATGTATCCGTGTTTATATAGATATAGAGGAGCGCTCGCACTGCTTCGAGTCCCTTCGGTGGTCTTCGGGAAAGCCCTTCGTTTTAGCGGGTCAGTTGGCAGCGGCGACTCAACAGAGCAAGAGGTCGTGCAAGGACCTTTTTTTGTTAGACTTCATTAATAAAGTTTGATTCAAGATCGACAATAGTTTTTATAGTTTATTTAAACCCTTGACATTAGTCTTGTCCCATACAATTTTTGGTGCCGAAGCCCGGGAATCATTTAACTGGGAAATCTACATTGCGGGACAAGTTATAGTTGGTTTAAATAAAGCTATAAATGGCATAAGTGGTGATCAAATCGTACGAGAATGAAGAAGATCATCGAGCGATGGATACAGCCTGCCAAGGGGAAGAATTGGAAGCTAACTCGGCAACACGTAGACACAAAGAAGATGCGGAGACAAAGGCATGGCGAAAGAAGTTTCGATGGACGATCAAATGGATACATCAACTCGGATTCTACAGGAGGCTAGCAGCTGTGGAGAAATTAAATGCTGAATGCAAAGATAAGTAATCGTGCATTTGTTGAATATAGTAAACGCGAAATTTCTTCGTATGAAATTATTTGTCTTGAGCAGTAAGCAGTAAAAATATAGTTGCGTGAGATTGAGAGTAGAATCTGCTTGCGATTTATTATGATTCAGTCTAATTTATGTATTGTTCTTTGTTGAATATTCGGCAGAAATAAATTAAGATTTCGCGATTCATTTCACGTGGATAATTATATCGAGCTTGCTATACGTAATAGAGTTAAAGCATTTTGAGAAATTTAATAGATTATTGTGTTTGTTTTAACAAATTCATTGTCTAGTTAGAGAGAGATTAGTTAACTGAATTGTTGTAAAAGTTCAATTTGAGAATAATCGTTCGTAGTTTATGAATAGACGTAATGTAAATGTTGAGAATTTCAAAGAAAAGTATCGGTTAAAACTATTAACGAATGCAACTGAAAATTTTGTAGTAAAACTCGACAAAGAAACGTTGAAAGGATTTTCAGAATTAAAACGCAGTCGTCTTAAGTGTGCGTGACGTCACAATAGTGCAGTGTATTGCTGCGAGAGTCGCGTCGTAGAACAAAGCAAACACATGTTCGAACGTGCTCGAAAACAGCGTTGGCGTATGCCGGCTTCGGGTGTCCACTAGCCGGGCTAAGAGACCACGTGCGCGCCAGGTTTTGAGTTTTTATGAGTAGGACTATAGGGCCTCTTTGTATTCGAAAAGTGAAATTCGAATTCTTCGATTTTCTGAAGATGAAATATTTTTCGACTGTTTGGGCCGGCAGTCCGCTAGTCTACGGGAATGTATTTTTGTGAATGTTGACTAATTGATTAAATGCTATTAAGAGATAAAGGGAACTCGGTATAGTTTGTGCATTAGTATGATTTATCAGATCGATAAGATTTAAGACTTTTTTGATTGAACTGTTGGTTGAAAATCGTAACGCAGTTGCAGAAGAGCAACTTTAGATATTTTCGGCATGGGAATTCAATTTGTCACTGTTCTTATTTGATAACTACAGAGAGTTAAAATTGCAAATATACTGCCTGTTGAATTTTTCTAGGAAAGAAGCGGTTATTTTTCACGGAGTCACCATTATATTTGAACCTGCTTGGATGGATGAAACGACGACGAGGCTATTGGGTACGTTGATCACAGCATCGCTGTTCGACAAATGCATTAGTTTGCACGACTAGCAGCGACCACCATCGCAACGTGGAGTGAGAAAGCGAACAACAGATGAGAAGAATCATCAAAAGCGGCAATGGCACAGTGGCGTCTTGAAATTATAGGAACTGATATGGGAAGATTTCGGTTTTTACGCAGTTATGCTTTCGTGTTCGCATTTAGGTCGGGTATTATGAATTGTTGATAACTTCGAAATCGATACGAAGAATTTATTGTGCTTAGTAAGTTTTCTAAATGTTAGATGAAAATATTTTGTTGATTGATGATTAGTCGCAGTAGGCTTTTGAGGCGCTGCGACTGAACTAATAAAAAAAAGTGAATGCGCGGGATTAATCGCAGTAGGCTTTTGAGGCGCTGCGACTGATCTAATACAAAATTGATTGCGCGGAATTCCACAGTAGGCTTTTGAGGCGCTGTGACGAAAATAATAGAAATTTGAATACGCGAGATTTCACGCAGTAGGCTTTTGAGGCGCTGCGGTGTAAATCATAGAAATTGAATGACGAAATTTCACGCAGTAGGCTTTTAAACGTACTCGTAAGAACAAGCATGAGCGGCCAAAGCAGCAGGCCAAACAAGGTAGTTTTGGCAAACCGCTACTATATCTAGACTCGGCGCGCATATTGTTATGAGGAAAATGGAAAAGTGTCCATGCGCCACCTACTTTCAGCTGCAAGAAATATGGAGCGTTTAGGCGGTGACGAAATGGTCAGTCCAAGACTGCTTTGTTTTTATAATTGATATCGTTCTAGCGGTCCACATAACGTACGCTATCGTACGCTATAAAATAAAGTTTTATCTAGACTCGCAACAGTATTTTTAAATAAAAAAAATGTTTTGTACATGAGTATTCAAATTTGGATTTAAAAAAAATTTGATATGCATATCTATTTTTGAATTCTGAATTCGGGAAAAATATTTTTTTTTTTATTTTCTCAACTATTTTTCTTTTTATGGCCTTTTTTTGATTTTTGAAAATAGTATATTGTGTGCCAAGGGCGTAAAGTGAGCTTTTTTTAGGCCGAGTGTGGAGTTTGCAGTACGAGCCGCAGACGAGTACTGCAACCACACGAGGCCAAAAAGCCCACTTAGCCCTTGGTGCACACCATATTTTTTGTAACGCAAGTACAGATTTTTGCGTTTTTTTTTAGATATTGAGTGCGACTGATGCAACTTTTTCAGAATCGGCGACCACACTCTTAGTAGACTAATTTTTAAATTTATATATATAAATATATAATATGTGTATATATGTATACATATAGAAAATTTCCCGAAAAATGTTAGCGGGCGTTTTTCAGTTTTTTTTGCCCGCCGGTCTGAAAAAAGTTACTTTAGTCCCGCTTAATAGGTCAGAAAAACGCGAAAATCGTGCTTGTGTTACAAAAACACTATTTGGCGTTTTTTTTTCCAACAATTCCATTGTTACAAACGATTCAGCTAAAATGTATTTGAAAGATAATAAAATTATCTACTTTTCCTCGTTTGGTCCTCGAAATCGACCGCTCCGTTCGGCAGATAACATGAAAAAGGTGATTTTTTTTTAAATTCAAACTAAACATCATAAACCTCACGAAAAAAATCATGTTAATGGGTTAAGTGTCGATTCCATTAAAATTTCAAGTGATTTGACTACTTATTTTTCCAGTAATAAATCGAAAACTGAAAAAATGAGTTTTTTTGTTTCACGATTACGGGCGTAAAAAGGCCTTATTGCACTTGATATTTTAGGAAAAGGTAGATATTTTATGTGTTTTGGCCAAGTTCGTTGGGCAGCTTTGAAACCCCTATGGTTTTTAAGATATCAAGGTTTGAATTTTTTTTAAAAATGTTTTTGATTCCTCATAACTCTAAAACAATGTAGTCAAATGCTTCAAAATTTCATTTGGTGATTCACCATAAAAAAAGCTATCTGCTGTTAAAATTTTAAACGATTTTGTTAATCAGTTCTCAAGTAAAGAGCTGAAATGTAAAATTGATTTTTCTCAAAAATTTGGCTTCTTCTTATAGGGGTGTCTAGTGCTTCTACAGCAGAATAATTAAATTTGGAAATATTTAAAATAGCATTCACATACTGTATTTTAAAACAATATTTTATAGCACTGTGTGGCATAAATCCGTGGCATAAATAGTCCATTAATGCCCCGTGCTCGCTTATACGCTCGGGCGCTGACTGCACGGTGCAAAAATGGACAGTTTAGGCCACGGATAGGCGTGACAGCGGATTTATGCTAGTCAGTACGTGCTATAAAATAGCGTACGATACTCGTGCAATAAATAGTCCGAAACGGCACGCCGTGCCGTAATGGACTATTTATGCCACTTGTATCGTAATATACTATTATTTATTGGAACAATGAATTTCATTGGAGGAGGCTACGTGCCAATGAATTGGCAGCGGCTTTTTACTTTTCAAGGTTAGGAGAATTCGAAAATACGCAGACATCGCGCGGTAAAACAAACAGACAAAAAGTGAACGAAAAGAATGATTACCACGTCTTTTTTAGAGCAGGATATGAATATTCCACAGATCGAACACCTGCAGCAATAATGCCAAAATGACAACGATAAACAAAGCAAAAAATATTAAAAGTAAACGAGAATAACGAGTCAAAAGAATACGACAGCAGGTACATAACACGTTCGAAGCCCTCCCCGCGTCGGTAGGGAATACATCGTCTATAACGCATCACAGAGAGAATCCTTTGCCAGGGCATAATGGCCGGAGCATTGTATCTTTCTCCTCTTGGAGGGCGCACACGACTACGTCGCGTCTCTAGTAGCAGTATAAAACATACACACGGTACACACGACGCACACCGACGAGCCTCTTCAAACAATCCGTCGCTCCGAACTGTATACACACGTATACAGCACGCACAAACTCGACGCACTACACCGTCGTCGTCGACTCGTCTCTCTCCAAGAGCAAACTCGTGCGCGGGCTCTTGGTGTGAAAGCCACTGTCGTAAAACCGCACACTTAATTTGCCTTGCAAAATTCATCCCCCCAGCCCTCGCTACCGCCGCCGCCGTCGTCTCGCTTATGGTCCCCGAAGGATTCGAACCGGCGGAGAAAGGAGAGTGACTGGAGCAACCCCTGCTTGAATCAAGAACGACTCTCTGGCGAAGCAGGGGAGGCGAAATCGAGAGAAGAAAAGTGTGCTTAAAATATTAACACCAGAGGCGGGAGCCGAGGGTTCTTCTTTGTTCCGTCTACCGCCGCCGCTGGTACGCCGACGGCTAAAAGCAACGCCGCGCGAGTGTATACGTGTATATATAGAAGCAAGAAGAGAGGAGAAGGCTGGGCAAACAAGCTGCCGCGCGCAAAATAATATATGAAATATGCACCGCTGCACCCGCGCTTGTTCTACAGAATTTTCTCCTGAAAAGTTTTCCGCGCGCGCTTATAAGCCGCGAACAAACTGGCGCCGGGGGACGAGCGAGAAACTTGATGACGGCGAAGGGAGAGAGAAAAAGAGCCGTCCTTCTGCTGCTGCTGCTGCTGCTGCTGCTGCTGGTGCTAATGAAAAACCCTGAATTTTCCATGAAGGAATTACGCCCGCTACACACTATACTGCTCGCGGCCAATTTGCGCTTTCTTTTCCTACACACTTCTCTTCGGCCTGGCCACACGCGCCTCTTTCATTCGCGCTAACCGAGTGGCTTTATTACAAGCTCGCGAAAAGAGGATTTTCCACTTTTTTTCGCTCGATCGAAGTCTGGCGACGCTTATACTTGATGTTATATCCGAATTCGCGACGAAAAATTCAAACGCAACGCGGGACAGTAGTCCATTAACTTGCGCGCAAGCTCAAAGTACGCGCTAAAAGCCTCCGATAAAAATCCTGCAAGACCATATCCCTCCCCTCGCGTGCGCAGCTCTCTCGCAAACGTTATAAAGTCGAGATTGACGAGGGATAATTAAGTTAGGATCGCTCGGCCACTCACTCGCGGCTAAGTAGCTGCTCTCTCGCTCTCATTCGCTGCCCCGAGCTTTTTACCGGCGGAGAGATCGATCCGCGGAATATTCTCCGCGACTTTGCGCCGCCTCTGTTCTTTTTTTTACGTCCGCGTTTATCGCCCGGGGATTTTACAAGCCGAGAGCTGTAAAAACAAATCCCTTTGGGCTCTGGGAATGAGATTGAATCGAGGGAGAGGAGATGCTGTGTGAGCAATTAGAAGGAGCGAACTGGATTTTTGGAATTGAGGGTTTGATCGACGAATATTCACGTTGCACGATTAGTGCGCCACATATTATGCAGGATAATAATTGAATTCGCTCGACTCGATTATGATGTATTCATTACGCGAATTGACTCGATGAATCTACAGTGCTTTCAGTGTACTAGAATATGTATAATATACGAATAATAGATAACAACGCTCGTCAACTTTCTATAATGCTCAACCGCATTGATTTCTATAAATCCCGTACCCAACGCATTAAATAAATATTCCAACCTCTCTCGTATAAAAAAGCACAAACATATCAAGTCCGACTAAGCCAATCGATCCATCGTCGAGCGATCTCCGAAACAAGCTCACACGATCCCTGATCCAAAAGTCCGAAGAAAAATAAGACTTATCGCAGACAGCTCGCCTCTCTGTTTTCCACTCGAATCGTCTCCGGGCGATAAAGACGGGCGGCGACAAAGGGTCGCCGAGGTAGTCACTGCTGAACCCACACAAGCACACAGAGGTCACAGAGCAAACGTCAAAGAGAAAGAGAAAGAGAGAAGATAACGAGGGCGAAAAAGCTAGAGGCTTCTTATTCGTCGGTGTGTATACACACGAGGATGAGTCCTCTGTGTGTAGCTTCGGAGGAAACGAAGCGTGTATATACAGAGAAGCTTCGAAAGAGAGCTGCGATGCTTGGTAAACATTGCGTGTAGCGGAGTAGGAAGAGAGTATAGAACCGTCGTGTACACAGTTGCGCACACCGATTTCACCGAGAGAATATACTTTGCTGCTGCGCTGCGGGTTGTCTTCTTATGCGCGACGGCGAAGAGCAATATCCATATTACGTATATTACGCCGTGTGTGTGGAGAATGTTGTTGAACTCGTGCAATCAGCCTCAGTATAGTCTTTGTGATCAAAAGCCAAGGGATCAATGCAGCGAAGGGACATTATTCGCACACAGCCAATATATTATCCCTTACACGAACGATTACCCTTGCGAAGACGCTGCAGGCGCATCAACCGAGAGAGGACACACACACGTGCCGTATTGCAGGAGTGTATATACGCGCGTTGTGCTTATGGAGAGCTTTCGTCTGATTATACGCTCAGCCGGCGCACATATACGCGCACCTATATCCGGCCGCGCTCGGCGGACACTCGAGCCAACATCGAAATATTTGAGTTGCCTCGGCAAACACGCAAATGTAAACGCTCGACCCGTTTACTTTCCTGTCCCTCGTCTTCCTCCCATTATACTTGCTCACGCATACACACAGACGAACTCGTCGATCCACAGCAGCAGCAGCAGCAGCAGCAGCAGACGCATAAGAAAAGGGTCGCGGAGAAAAAGAGGTGCACGCAAGCATAGAGCGGGGCTAACCGTCGAGCAAATATTGACCGAGCGAGGATATTGCTCCTGATGCGCGTCTTGTTTGTTTATTTCAATGCACACACACCGTCTCTGTTTATACCCTGAAGCACACGGGCTGACATATCCAGGCTACTACTACTTCCCGCGCGGCCGGAGAGTTTCGCGCGAACGCGGAAACGCTGTAACGCACTGAGATAGCTTAAATAAACGCGTGTGTACAATATTATATATAGCTGTCTCAGCGCTGCATTCCTCGAGGCTTCGACTTACAGTATAGAGCGTCTGTTTATAGACGAGATCTCATGCGTCCGCTTTATCTCCGGGAGTGTGTACGATGACACTGCGGATTTATATATATACTTTTCGTTTTCCAGGGTTATTTATACAAAGCGGCAATCAAGGCTAATTCAAAAGACGTCTGCGTGTATATACCTCTTTCACTCCCGACAATCTTCTCGTTCTCTCTGATACAGCCTTTGTTGACAAGCAGAGCGAGATATAGAGCAGGAGTCGAGCAGCGCACGTATAAGAATCGAGGCGCGACGATTGGACGGAGATAAGCGAGTCGTGCTCAGCCAACGACTGTATTATGCGGGCGAACGATTTCCGGGGATTTCTCGCGCTCTTCTCTAACGACGTCCCTTTCTTCGAGCTCCTCCACGTTTTCTCTCTCTCTCTCTCTCTCTCTCTCTCTCTCTCTCTCTCTCTCTCTCTCTCTTTCGAGAGAGTGCACGATAGCATCGCTTCTTTTTTTCTCTCTCGTCGCGCGCTTTTGGCTTTGAAATTAACGTGATATACTTAGTTAGCGGAGAGAGTTGTTGAGGGCTCCAGAGCTCGTGTATAATGAGACACTTTACCGCGCGCTCACTGAGAGAGAGGAAACTCGAACGCGAGCTTAATCATATTCGCGTTGGACACGTTTTGCGCTACTGCAGCCTTTATGCATTACGTTTGACTGCGTGTAGCGGATTTTATATTAATTAGGTCGGGATTTCCGTCGCGCTGCTTTCATGCCGAGGATTTTGTTCGGATTACCGGTTAATTAGGGGGACGTATACCTTCTTCTCGTCGCTTTAATTAGGTGCTTTTGCACATGCGCAGTTACGTATTCTATACGAGTTGTTCACAACTTGCATCGCGTAATTTGGTTCGTCGTATTTTTTAACCTATTCCGACGAATCGTAAACATCGCCAGCTTATCTCAGCAAGCAAGCAAGCTCACGAAAGTATACAGCGATAGTCTCCCGCTAGCTCCAACGTAAATCCGTTGTCAAGCAAATTAAGTTCAAAGGCGCGCGGGCTACAGTAGCAGCCCTTAACGGGCGCTCTCACTTACCTGCGTGTAGGTACAAGCTCGACGGGCCGATCGGTGGCTCCGATTAAACCCAACTCTCCGAGATATAGACTCCCTCGTATATACTTGCATGCGCAAGCTCGCTCTAGAGCCGAGAGCCAGTAACAATCAGCTTTAATTAATAACCTGTAATCTCGCTGCTGCCACCCTCTAACGAATCACCTACGGTGTCCGCGCACGCTCGTAGAAGCGTAGAGTCGAGCCAGGAAGAGGCAGAGAGAGAGAGAGAAGGGAAGCCGACGCGCTCTGATCCCTTGGCTCTACCGGCGAAAGCTTGCTTTATCTCTCCCTTTCGCCTCTGTCTCTCTGATCTGCTCTGCTTTGGCTCGCTTCGCCGGCCCGCTTTGCAGTCCCTCGTCGGCTTTTATACCTTCTATACTCTCGCTCTGTTTTTCGTGCCGTGTGGCTCTGCATTTTTCACGAGCTTTCGCGGAAAATTTTAACGACTCGAGCGCAGGGCTGGAAGTTACGCGCTTGTCGGTTCGTTGGGGTGGAATTATTTTAATTTTCTCGAAGCTTCTCTCGCGCACGTTCTTCATAATTATCTTCGTCGTTGCGTCAAATCTGTATCTCGGGCTTTTAGTCGAATGCAGTACTTTGTCTTTTCGTATAAATTATTTCTTCGCACGTTGCTGGAGTACAAAAGGCTTCTCGCGTGCTCGTTAATTAACCAGCTCATTAGGCGCGTTCTGCTTCCCTTCGCCAGAGAAGACTTTGTTCGCGCGGTTGAAAATATGTACTTCGTTTTTCACACAATCTTGAAGAAATAAATCTTCGATCCTCTTTGAAGACTCCTAGAATCTCTCCTCGACAACTTGCACCTTTATGCATCCCCAGTCCCCACTTCCGAACTCATGAAAGAGAGGACGACCCTTTGCGCGAACTTGTCGAGCAGCGTTCAGGTGCGCTCGACTCGGTGTACGCTAGACTTGCGCCGCTAACAAGGCTTCCTTTTGTCACTTCCGCGAGCGTGCCTGCAGTTGCGCGAATCGGCTCGCTGCAAGCTCGTTATATACGCACCGCGACTAGACTGCGCGTATTTATGCGCCGCAGCTACTCGCATTTGCCTTCTGCTGTGCTATGCGGAATGTAAATGCCTGCGATGCGGATTACATATAAGTACTGCTGCTTAAGTGCGCGAGATTAGTGGATGAGGAACTGTGTATAAGGAAGAGATGCGAGGAACTTTTGGTATATGTATAGGTACAATCGAAGGGCGCGGGTTGCGACTATTTGTAAAATATACGATGGGACGAGGCTCGCAACACAAAGAGATCTCTTCGTTAAATGTCCCGCTTCTCTCGGTACAAGAATTTCCACTTATTCGCAGTTATAACGAACCGAGAGGACGCTTCTCTCTCGCTCTGTACTCCGTAAATAATGGAGCTCGTTCTCGAAGGCTTTGCAAAGAGAGAGGGTGAACATGTATCTCTCGTCGCCTCGTTATGCGAGCTCTTCTATCTGGCTTCGAGTGCCTTTATAGCTGGTGCGCGATCAAGCCCCGCTGATAATTCGATACTGGTTCGCTGAATGGGAAGCAGCCGCGCGGCTATATATATATATATATATATATATATATATACGCGCAGTTGCTTTCATTCATGCGGATCGAGAGGAACTCGAGCCTCGCTCTCTCTCTCTCTCTCTCCTCTTTGGGTTCCGTTGCGGCCTCGAGACGCGACGATTGTTATGCCACGAGGAGAGCAGATCTGCTGACACTAAGGCTGACCAACGATGGATCGAGAGGATTCCGGGCTTTTGATAAGGGAGTTGCTTGGGTAACGTCGTGGACACTAGACGATGCGGTCAGGGGAATTTATTTTAATTATTTGATGCTTGTGGCTTTACTGGACGGTGATGACGGAGGAGACTTTGGTTGTAGTATTGACACGCATGTATATATGATTCTCAGAATCTAGACGATGAAATCTCTGCATCACCAACAGTAGATTATTAATGCAAATAAAAACAGCCAGCGCGACTCACCTTATATCTCACAAACCTACCAAATCCCACGTTCCGAGAATCTTTCAAATAAGCGCGTCCAAAAAACGAACCCGACATCGAATCAGACACATCTAAGGCTTCGTCGACGTCGTCGGTCAACATACTCCGGCAGCTCGATGTCGCACATCGCGCAAGGACCTCTCTCTGGGCCGCCTCCGTGCCGACGACGAGCGCACTTGATTACGTCAGTTAGGCGCTCGCGGCTCAATTCCGGCTATGAGGCAGAGCAGCTGCCAACCACCCAAGCTTCTCACCCCCCCCTCTCTCTCTCTCTCTCTCTCTCTCCGCGCGATCCTCACCCCAGTAGCGCGCACTAAACGTAATTAAACGGATGGTTTCCGCATTAGCCGCGATTGGATAATCATTCATCGATTAACCCCACCTCTCTTATGCTCGTGTGCGTACGCGGGGTTGACAATATATGTATGTTCTTGGACAGGGTTGTGTTGTTTTGTTGTGTTTTTACGATAATCGAGTTCGCTGTTATCGTTCGAGATTAACACACCAGATTAGCATTGGATTTGCTCAAAAATAAATTTGAAATATTGTTACAGTTGACTCGCGTGACGTCAAACTATTCCCAGATAACGAAAGGATACGTCACTCGGATTATCATTTCGTTATGCCGCGTCGCTGTAAAAAGATGTGACGTCAGTTCTTTTGAATCGCGATAGATTTTTTATAGGAATCCGCGTAACGATAAAATTAAACATGTACCGCATCTGCTGCAGTGATTTGAAATCTTATCATTATATTAAATCTCGTTTCGATCTGCGGAAATAAAAACGAAATTTTTAACTCGAATATCTCATTAAAATGTCAATTATAAAACATCGCGCAAAAAATAAATATAGATGTATTCAACCGCAGCTGCAGTGCACCTGAAAAAGTTTTAATTATAAGCGTTCTCGTAATCCGAACGAAATAACGCAGAATAAATGTACACGTACAGCAATATTTAATTTCCCAATTTTTTTTTCGTAATACGATTTTAATGCGCGTAATTCCAAGAGTTGATAAAAAATCACAAGCATCACCCATAATTCCCTGTAATCAATGACCACAGTTGGTAATTACGCTGAAACGCTAAACTCACAACAACATCAATATATATTAAATTGCATAATTCATCGAGCATGAAGTATTCATCAAAAACTTATCCTCCCATCTACATACACATCAATCAATCAATAATAGCATCGACCGCTAAACGTTCTCCGCCAACAAAAACAAAAGCTCTCGGCAATTCGCATGTATATATCGATAATCGGCGATCAATCAAAAAAGTAAACATCACGTCTACAATAGACATCAATTACCCCGCCGAAACTTTACTCGCCAAGTCGCCACTATTGCGGCAAGAGCATCATCAGCTGCCGAGAGCATAAATATCTGATGAATCGAAGGCGCGATCGCGTGCAACGCGCGACCTGTATGTGTGCGCGAGTCGCGCATGAATTATGCAAGAGACTACCGCGTGTATATGTATATACAAGCGAGCGAGCACAACACGTGTACGCGTCCCTCCTTCTCGCAATTAATACCCGCTCGCGTCAGGGGAGGCGTCGCAGTAGCATCGGCACGCAGAGATAGGGTAATTACGCGGAAGAGCGAAACACATCGGCAAAGGATATTATGTGTGTATGGGTAAATATGGTGAACGATTGGCGTGTGTAGCCTCTGGCGATTCTCTTGCGAGTGCAGGGTGTCGAGAGAAACGTAGCGGTTATGAGAGTGGCTTTAATTTTCGGGTGTAGGAAGATCGTTAAAAAATACTTGGCTTTGGAGTTAGTTTTGAATGGGTGGATAAAAGCCGATGCATAATTCATCCTTTGTGTTTGCTGAACTCTGGCTGCGAAACATGGGAATAGCGGGAGCGAGGTGTTATTACGCGAATTACGAGGTTTTATCGGGGGATCGATTTTAGTTGGTAGTGCGAGATCCTCATTGTTTTGGCGATTCTCGATCTGAGTGGGTATAAGTGTGAGAGTTGCTGAAAAAACGCGTCTTTCAAGTTAATTCACGCTGTTTTTTAAAAGTTTATTATTTCACACCTTTCGAATTTCAACCCCAAGTACTAACAAAACAAACAACTTCCAGAACAGATAGGTACACCCCCAATCAGATTCCGTACACCGAATCCCATCTCCCGAGCGAATCCTCAAAAACGCGCGTTCCACGAAATCTCTCTCGAAGCTTTTCCCGTAATCCACGTGCGCAAAGAAGAACTACCCGGTATCGAAGACTCCAGCTGCCTCGAGTCTGAGAAAAAGCTCGCGGGTGTGCGCAGATCGCAAAATAGTCTCGGTGTAGAAGCTTCGATCTGAAGAAAAGAGGGATAGTATAGTGAGTCGATCGACTCGTCGAACTCTTCGCAAAGAGAAGAAAGAAAGAGAGAAAGAGTATAGAAGAGAAGGAAGAAGAAATATAGGAGGCGTTTTTACTTCGTCTCTCCGATGCTACCGGATTCGAAAGGATACTTTATATGCCGAGCTAGCCGCATGTACTACAGCGCGGAGTGGAGTCTCGCTCAATCGATCGATCCTTCGGGACGACGAGAGGAAAGAGGTGTGCCGGCGAAATATAGCTGCTGATGCTGTCGCCGGAAGCGAAAGAGACAGAGAGTAGATGAAAAAGCTCTCGGGGACGACTGCCGCCGCGAAGATTATTGCCGGAGAGACTTTGAAAACTTTTAAATCTGTCGGCTGCCAACTCGGGCGTGCCGAGGCGAAATTATACTTTTAATCTCGGAGTCGCTGCTGCCTGCTTTTCACGCGCCGAGACTCTCTTTTTCGGCTTCCGCAGTTTCCTTTGCTGTGCAGCTTTTCATGCGCGGCTTCTTTTCTCCTGATTCGACGAATCGCGATGGAAATCGAATAATGCAGTGCTCTCTGATGCAAGCGCGGCGAGAGGGCTTATTTTGCAATTTTCGGCGGATTGCTGGGGATGCTTTTGAGGATGACTGAGAGTTTGTTATTCCGACGTGTTGTTTGGAAAAAGTAGAATTGACACTTGATTTTTTTCACTTACTTTGAAGTATATTTATTGAATCTCACGTGACATGGTGCTTGAATAATAAATTGCGGAATAGTTGCAACAGAGGCATTTCACACGTGCTTGATAAAATATAACGCATTATATGAATCACTTATACTAAATTTGTATTTTTATCTCATTTTACAATGCTTGTCTTCCTGTTCGGTGCACTCGATTCTTCTACTCTTCTCAGATTAAATCGTCACTTGTGTATGTAATTGCTGAAGTCTTCGATTTCAATTCGCTTGATGGGCTCATAATTATGTATTTCATAACTTCTAAATATGGCCACGAGTATGAATAGAATAAATTTTATGCAGATGAAAATCCCGATGAAAATCCAACAACGTGGATTCCAGAAGCTGCTTGTTTGCTTATAAATCCCCTCTATTTTGATAGCCACCGAAGGCGGGGGTTCGACAGCTCCAGCGGCTTGCACCCCTTGCGAGTACTGCTCTTCATTTACACGAATGAAGCTTTGATCATCACTCAATAGCGATTGAGAATCTTCTTCTGGAGACACTGGCATTTCGTGCTAGTCGCGCCACTGACTGAGAGTATACTGGCATAAGATTTGGCAGAGTATAGTTGAGCCACTTCGTCTGAAGGCCTTGACTGGTCTGACGAGCTTCCCCCATAATAGCGTCACACATTTAAAGCTATACTCTCAAACACAAGTATGCGATTTCTGTTCGCAAAGCCATCTGTGGCTCAACTATACTCTGCCAACTATACTCTGGCTTTGCGAACAGAAATCGCATACTTGTGTTTTAGAGTATAGCTTTAAATGTGTGACGTCAAGGCCTTCAGACGAAAAAACGAATAGGGGACAAGTATAAAAATTCATTAACACGATGAACTATATATATCAATATGTATAGACATTTCACACTTGCTCAATAAAATATAATGCAATTATATGCACATTGCTTATACTAAATTTGCATTTTGATCTAATTTTTCCTTGTCTTCTTGCTCGGGATTCTCGATTCTTCTCATGCTCTATTCAGATTAAATTGTCACTTGATATTTCTATTATAAATTTTTCGTAATATAATTTTGAATTATATGGAAGCCGTAATATATTTCTAATCTTATTTTCAGCCGAATTCACGAATGCGTTTGTAAAATACGTACGTTGTTTTACTTCAACCGTTGCAGTAGTCTTCGATTCAAATTCGCTGACGTAGTCTAAATTTTTCTAACTCCTCGTACGAAAAACGAAAAGGCCGTTGCGTGGCTGGCAGTACAATCGTCGGCATCTTCGGCATCCCTGACAAATCGGGCTTGTAGTAATATTTTCGCGTTGCATGACCTCCAAGTGCGGCCACGAGTATTATTGCAATTAATCTTACGCAGATCCAAATCGCCCGTAGCTTCCAGAGCGCAGGACAGCAACTTTTCTTTCTCTCATCATTGTTTTCCTCTATCCTGATAGCGACTGAAGGTGGTGGTTCAAAAGCTCCAGCTTCTTGCACCCCTTGCGAGTACTGCTCCCGGTTGACCTGGATGAAGCCTTGATTATCACCCAGTGGTAAGAATAAGGGTTGAACATCTTCTTCTAGAGACGCTGGCATTTCGTGCCAGTCGCGCTACCGTCTGTACGTATACTGGCATGAGAGTTGACAGAATATAGTTGAGTCACAGATGAGTTGCGAACAGAGGGACGCTATTGAATGCAAAAGACGGATATAAACGGCAGCGATAATGTCCGCCGGACGACAGAAGATGATAACAACCGCAAGTGAATCATGGAACTTGCTTTTGAAATTATCTCTATAATTGTTATTACTTTCGAGAGGAAGCTTTCTAATTTAAATAATTATTTGTCGAAAAAATTGCCTTTGATCTTAAAAAATATATGTAAATCTTGTATGAGTATAAGACATTTTTTGTTAAAGTATTGACGTGAACTCGTTTTTGAGTGTGCGCGAGCGCAGAGAAGGCGGAAATAGTGAGCTGGTGATAAGGACCAGTAGAATGCGATGACACAATACGTGGTTGTTGATTGTAGTTATACCTCTACACTACAAAATGGATAATAACAATTTTTTCATACTCGACACGCTCGCTCAAGCAGTGATTAATTCGGAGAGAGAGTGCTAATGAAGTAGCTATGCTAAGGTCGGCAACTAGGGTGAGAACAAAGGTCAAATGAATTAAACATCTGCCCCGCCAGCCTGTATTGAACACAGATTAGAGGTTTTTTAAAATAATTTATCGTTTTCATTTCAACCGCTTCATCGATAAAAAATGTAGATGGAACAAAATAATATGGGGCTCATAAAAGTAATTAAAAATACTAAAATTCTCCAAGCAAAATTCAGAAGTAAGTCATTTTTATTCAATATTATGAATACATCATACAAATGCATGTGATTTTACATGACTTACAAAAGGCTGTGCGATAACAAACTATAGCCTACACATTTAAAAAGTTTGGTAAAATGTACTTCCTGATCAATGTTCCAAGCATGAAGCAACCGACCAGAGCAATTCCAATCATAGAACCGAGTAAAAGATATTTAAACCCTTCGATCATATAATGCTTTAAATCTAAACCATCCTTGTTTCTTCCCTCTTCTTCCATCATGATCTCTCGATGTTGTTGCATCCGCTGTTGTTGCTGCAACCACTGCATATGCTGTTGCTGTAAGACAGCAGTGCGAGTTGAAATAGTTGGTATCATCACGATGTTAGAAGAATGGTTGTGATGCAGGCACTCAGGTAGGCGACAAGATTGTTCTTGAATTTCCTCGTATGTTGGAGGAGCCAATGACTCTGGCGATAATCTTATAATATCTTGGAGAGAAATTGATTCCGGAAAGCCGGTATTCCGTTGAGCTGACATCTTATCGACTTTTTGAAACTCTTTATGACCTGTAATTTAAATGTATGAACACTGCACTACTTGCGATACCCTCTAAAGTGTAAAGAGGGAGATTCACTCTAATTCTTTTGAGTAAAATTCTCACTCTTCAGACTTTGGAGAGCGACGAGATTCGACACGAAGCTGGTATGAACCGTGCGTACACGCAGAAACAAGAAAACTGGTATATTCTGATAATAAGGAGCACTTTGGGGCAATGACACATACTCGATTGTCGGTTGCAGCGACTCTCGTGCAGTGGGTAATGAGTATCTCCAGTTGCGCCTGCTTGTTGGGCCGTTCATACTATAATTACAATAATTGATATTTATTTATTTTTATTTATTTTTTGCCAAAAAAAAAAAAAATACAGATGTATTTACGTATTCCGTATTTCTGCAAAGATAAACTAAGTTATCTGACCGCAGGCCTGGCTTTGTAATTATAATAACATAAAATTTTATGTTACACAAAAAAAACTTAAAACTAAAAACTTATCCAATAATCCTCAATATTTGTATAAATTTGTAGCCTCCATACTACTCTTTCTTGTTAATTTTTAGCATCATATGCATATAAACACTTTTACATTTAACATTTTGACTAGCAACATATAGCTTTCAGCTTTCAACAATTGGATTTTATCAATTCTTTAATTCTTTTTTGATGATATGATTTACTTATATCTAAAACTTTTAGATTGTTCCCTGGTAGAAAATTGTCGTGTTGTGCTACTCAGCTCAGTAGCACATCGCCAGTTTGATAGACGAATTATTTGCCGCAAATTCGAAAAAAAGTCGGCAGTAACCCGAGAATGCGCGCGCACATAGCAGCTGCTGTATTGCGTCGTCATTGTCGTCTGCCGCCAAATAACCTCAAAGTCTGCTCCGTACGTCTGCGTCATACGTAGCTCCGTTGCTCCGTTTTTCTACGCATTAATTTTTGCAACGAAAATATGACTGATCACAAAAGAAAACTTCCCGAAAACATTAAAAAGATGAAGTTTGATTCTTTGCTGAAAGAATATAGTGATTTTGTGCAAGATCAGGAGAACTCAGCTATGGACAATTCACCAAGTGAAAGCAGTGTTTCAAATGATTCTGATAATTCAGTTAATAATAGTTCTAGTGAGAGTGAAAGTGAAAGTGACCTCGATAATGATAATGCCAATTATCAAAACACATTTGAAGGTCAAGATCCAGAAATCAAAGAGTTGCAGGAGTGGGTAGTGTCTACTGGTATAGCACACAAACATTCAGATGCTCTTTTGAAAATTTTGAGAAAAAGACTTCTACCGAGTCTTCCTCAATCCACTAAGACATTGGTAAAGTGCGATAATGTGTAATGTTAAAAACTGGCTAAAATAAAATTTATGATCTCTAGCTTTTTTTATTATAATAATTTAAAAATCTATATAAAATGCATCGGATAAGTTTTGTAAAGTTAATACATATAACTTGATGTCTAAAAGTTTATAACGTTGAATAAATTATTTAAACAATATGTGTCTTTCATTTAAATATAATAACAAATTTCGATATAATAACGTTATTTAAACAAAATGTAAAATATATCGCATTTTAAATATGCACCGTTCATAACCTGCAAATTTTAAATCATTTTATTTGCTTGGCGGGTTCTTATCGGGTTTCCGAGTAGTAAACCACGCCAGGTGTGGGGGTTTCTGGCAAAAACGGCGAGCATAAAATCGCGTAATTTTATAAATACGAGAAAAACTGGAGAATAACCCGTCAAGATTTCTACCAGGGTTCGGCAGTGCATTAAACGTTGAGATCGCTTTAACAAAACAGTTCTTATTACTAATTCTCTTTTTGTTTATCGGTACTATAATACTTTTATTTTGGTAATACTCTCGGGAAAACCGCAGGCCACGTGCTCCGGTTTTCCCGAGTGTTTCCCCGTCGAGCCGTGAATTGCCCACCCTAAAAGTGTTGACGTGAGCGCTAGCTTACTCTCTCGAACCGCGCGCGTTTCTCGAGAAGCAATTAAACTCCAGTTGTCCTGGCCTATTATAATTTCGGGCCTTACTTTTTCATACTGCTGAAAAAACACGCTCTCGGCTTTCGCCACGTGTCGAACAGTCTCTCGGCTCAACGTCTGCGGTGGAAGACATAAATTATTTACGGCTATGGCATTTTGAATATAGTATTTTTCGGCCTCGCCTGCTATTTGAAACGAAACTTTTTCCGAATACGAACTTATCGCCTCGCGACCGTTAATCCCTCTCAAAGCTAAACGCACACGCTTTCCCTTTACTCCGATTTCTTCGGCTACGCGCTTATTTATGAGCGTTATTGTTGACCCGTCGTCTAAGAGAGCATACGTTTTTATGGTTTTCGAAGCACCTGACACTTCTACGGCTATAATTTTTAACAAAGCGCCCGTTGAATCTAGTCACGCTTGTTCATTCGAAGTCGATATCGCGGCCCCAGTTTGTTGTCCCTTTGTCTGACTATTGTTTACATCATTTTCAGCATTTCTCGTATTCGCATTTCTACCTGCTGCGCTCGACATATGCAGCAGTATATGGTGACGTCCCTTACATTCTGCGCAATTAGGACTCTCGCACTTCGCTTGCAAATGCCCGGTGCACAAACATTTATAGCACAAACCATTCCGCCGTGCTATAAACGACGTCTATGTACGTTCTCTCGCGCAAAAATCCTACAATCCGCCGTCTTATGATTATCTCGCTTACAAACAACGCATGAGCATTGTTTTGCACTCGCATTTGCGCTCGCGACATTCACGCAAGCCAATTCCGCCGACTCCGCTGACTCGGTTTCTTCATCATATTCAACCGCCGCGGCAAATGCATTTACGGCTTTTTTCTGCGTCCCAGACTTCTTAACGTTCGCGGGCTTTTCGGGAGCCTCATCGTCGGCGTCGCAAATCCCTCCCGCTATTGCTTTTTCCGCCTCGCGAAACAAAAAATCCGCTAATATTTCCAGCTGCGGCTTGTCCCCCAATTGTACCGTTTCCGCGTACGTATTATATGCGCATTTTAATGCATCCGGAAGCTTTTTCGCAATAGTATCTATCAAGTCCGGACTGTGTAGATGCCCTGCCATTCTAAGCGATTTTAACGCCGACACTGCATTTCGTAACTTCGTCGCGAAATGTGTTAATTTAATCCGTCCTGAACTCATCGTAGGGAGTTCTTTTAATTCCCGCACGATCTTCGACGCGACTATTCTCTTATTCCCAAAGTGTAATTCTAACGTTCTCATTACCGCTTCCGCATCACGACTCGTAGCTAATCAGTAAGCTATCAACCGCGTCGCGCGCTTTGCCCTCGAGAGCCGAAAAAAGACGCGTAAAATTCTCTCTCGCGTCGTATTCTCCTAACTCGGACATGAGATCGAACGTTTCTTTAAAGTGAAGCCATTCGAAAGGATTTCCCGAAAACTTCGGGAGCGATTTCGCGGATGTTAGTCTATTAACTAATCGCGAATTCCCGTCATTTAAAGACGCTTCCCGAATCGTACGCAAAGTCGACTCAATGGCTTGCGTGAATCGTTCCATCGGATCGCCCGCTGGCGCTCCGAGATCCGTTATATTTAATATTCGCGGCCGTGTGTTATTCCGCAAAGCATAATTATTCGGTTGCAAGCCCGCTGGCTGCCCGCTGCGCGATGGATTCGTATTATTTACGCGCGTAGTGCTCGTGAGCCAATCGCTTACCCCTGTTGGCCTCCAGGGCGTCTTCGTCGTAGGTATACGCTCGTCGCCACCCCATCCTGATGCGAGTTCCGATGATGACACTGACCCGCTGTCCTCGTCCCTATCCTCTTCGTTGACGGGTGGCAGGACCTGGATGATCGGTGACAATGGTCGCGGAGGTGGCCGCTGGTTCTGGGCAACGTCAAGCGTCGCCGACTTAGCGACGATCTTCTCCGGTTGCTTCTTGGCGATCTTTTTCGGCTGCTTCGTGGCGATCTCCTTCGCCTGCTTCGCGGTCTTCTTCGGCTGCTCGGCTCCCCGTCGCGGCTCCTTAGTCGGAGGCTGAATCAGCAGCGGGACGTCCTGTTCCGCAGCTCTCTTCGCCGTTCTAGTTGATCGTTTCGGCGGCATTTTCACAGTTCAGTTCACTTATACCACCGAATTTAATTTTCTTATGACCGAATCACCTATAATACGCGTACAATCCTTTTTACTTTTTACTTCACTTAATATTTTTCCGGTCGCTTAATTCCCGGGTTTCGACACCAAAAATTGTTCACGAATTAAGTTAAGTAAAAGCTGGAAGGGTTTTTTAATAAATAAATAATAAAATATTTAAATTATATGGATATATATATATATATATTGAGAAAACACACAAAAGCACCCTTACAAAAATATAAAATAATTCTATAAAATACGCAAGATAAAATAAAAACGTAATTTTAAAAACGCAAAATTAAACTAAGAAATAACCACGCAAACCGGATAGCTAAACTAACAAGGCAAGCTAACTAAGCGAAGGGCTAGAAGCGAATGACGACGTATCGACCACCCGCTCCCCTGCAGACCCGAGATCCCGAGCCGCCGAAAACTCAGGCCCGCTAAAACAAAGCGCTTTCCCGAATACTACCGAAAGGACTCGAAGCAGTGCGAACGCTCCTCTATACCTATATCTACGAGCGCAGTCACATTCCCCGTGCAAACGCTTCCCACCACTCGTCCATTTGGCCTGACAGTCACAGATCAGCCTAGCGGCTTCTCTGCACCGTGTTGATCTTCACAACTGCGGAGTAAAACTCCCTATGTGAGATCTGGCAGTCTAGGAGCGATTAAAAATCACTCCTAACCGCGTTGGCCTGTCGCCATGAAAAGCACCACCAATTCGCGCTCATATGATTCAAATGGCTGGGAAACGTTTGCTGAACTATTGCAAAATGAATAAATATAAAATAAATGCAAAACGCGTCGCACTTGCTTCTTTCCCTGACTACCCCTCATTACGTCCGGAACAATTTTGCGTTACGAAATTATTTTTGTTTACAATTTTTAGAATTCTTTTCTGTATTTTTTGTATTAGATCTCTATTGTTCTTGTAAGCGCCCCCCCCCCCCTCCAGGCAATAATACCATAGCTTATAATACTATGGAAAAATGCATAGTATATTAACATTAATGTCTCAGTTGGCATTGATTTCGCAATTTTATGAAAGATATACACTAGGTATTTAGTTTTTTTAATAATATATAACATATGCATATCCCATTTTAGATTATAATCTATAACTATACCAAGATATTTATAGGTATTGTTACGGGGGAGAAATTGGATGGTGAGGGTGAGGTCGTGGTGAGGTTCTGGGTTGTGCCGTCCAAGGGTCTAGCCCAGGGACGTGGAGAAAGGTGTGCGGGAATGAGCAAAAAGGCAGAGTTGCGTTGTAATCTCTCACGTTTATTCAACGTAGCTGAGAGAGAGAGGTGTGTGTCGTATCAATGGGCGAGCCTGTCGCTTCTTGACCACTTCTACCGGACTGCCTCCTCCCGTAGACTGCCTTGCGGACTGTCCGCTCTCGGGCTATAAGCCCCGCGACGACTCATTGTTCGCGATAAGAAGGGCATCAGGTATAGCATCCGCTCGAGTCGGCGAGCTCGCGATGCACTTCGGCTGTTGCCATGTTGTCGAACTATGCACACGTATGCACGCTAGTGTGCGTACGTGACAGTATATAAAGTATATATAAAGGTTATTCAATACCTATGCACTCCAATAATCAGTAGTAATATTCTGCATAATCATAATCACTATATAATTTTTAATCGTCCGTCCATATTAGCGCATTGAGGATGAAAAATCAATCAGCATTTATCTCTCTCTCATATATATATATCGTTCATTAGCAACCTTGAAAAAAAAATCCGCGATATTTATTCACAGAATCAAAGACCGTTAATAACGTACTTTAATTAACCAGCGAAATTCAATACTCTCGCTCGCGCGCAACATCATTTAGCCGCCGCCGCAGCAGCAGCAGCGGCTCTCAAAGAGCCAAACGAAATGAAAAAAAAAGTTCCCGCGCAACTTTTCATTTCAACTGAGCGATCGAAAAAGCGACTTCTTATGGAGAAGAAAAATAGTTCGCGTCGCAACGCAACAAAAACGGCAAAACTAATTACTGACGCTCGGTGGTGCTGGTGCAGGCGCGGCGGTAAAAAAAAGGGCAAATAAATACATCGAGTCGCTCCGTGCGCTCGGTAACAAATTCTTCTGGAATTCCGTCTATATCGCGAAGAGAGAGAGAGAGAGGGAGAGAGAGAGAGAGGGAGAGAGAGAGAGAGAGAGAGAGAGAGAGAGAGAGAGAGAGAGAGAGAGAGAGAGACAGAGAGAGAGAGAGAGAAGTAGAGGGAGAGCTCGCCGGCCCAATTACTCTCGTCGATCCCGGGGAAATGATTTATCTGCAGGCGAGGCGCTCCTCGCTCTCTTTGCGCGGAAACGAAAAGCTCTAACTCGGTTACCGACTCGGTCTCTCGAATCAATTACCATCCATCTCGATTCCATTACTGCAGGAAGCGTAGGTGCGCTACCGTCTGCCCTCTCCTCCCTCATATCCCTCCCTCCCTCTCACCTCCGCCCACCCGATCGTTCTTTTTTCGCTGACTCTCCCGTTTCGTTCCTCTTCCCCGACAGCTCGCTGTACTGCTTTCTTTATTCTCCGTTCGCGTGTATTGACAGAGTTATTGATGGATGAAATGCGCCGCGACTGTTTTGAAATTTCATCGCGAGACGAGAACGCGTCGACTCTGGGTTTGCGATCATTCGACTGATGATGTGATTATTTTCAACTAATTAGCTACGGTATAGCGCCGAAGCTTCCGCTTTTTAATCGCGATAAATACTTTGCATAAATTTGCTCTCGATTTTCCGATACGAACGTTGAATTCACGGTAATATAACTGTAGTATACTTCCCTGCATAAAAAAATTAATATCGGTGTGATTTAGGTTCAGCAATAAAAGAAGTATATCTGAAAGTCATATCGGAGCCATCTCAATATCGCTCCGCCGATTTCGTATCTCTCGCGAGTTTCGACAATTCGTCTTTTACTGCCTCCCGCTCTATATATCTCTGTCTTCTCTTATTTTTCAGTATATCGATAATAACAGCGAGAAATATAGTGGAGAAAAAGACAGAGGCTTTAGCGCTCTCAGTATACGAACAAAGAATATTGGATCTCCGACCTCCTATATACCCCTCGGAGTCTGTCGAGTTTATATATACAGAGCTTCCGTATACGCACGGCTCGTTTCATCCTTTTGCACTTCGCCGACGACTGCAGCGCGAAATGGAGTCGCTGCGTAAAACGCGAAATTTACAGTTCGTATATAGCGCGCGCACATTGGGGTAGTTTATATACGCCCCCGACGTTATATTACTCGCGTCATTTTCCAGAATTCCAGTGCACTTTACAACAAATCCCATCTTCGCCAAGTCGTCGTCGGCGCAGTCTTATTCGCGGCAGAATTTCTGGAGGACGATTCATGTATAAAGTGTATCAGGCTATCGCGCTGTTGTGGCGCTAAATTTGAATTTTGGTGCATCGGTGCGAGCGAAAGTTACTCACATAGTTTACGATGATTAACGCTAATCAAGCATTAATTAATTCAGAACTACCCTGCTAGAAAATAGGCCATAATTTCTGGTCGCGCAATTAATTGATAAGATCTTCCCATAAGATGCCCAGAAGTTCGGCCCAGATTCGGCCCAGAAAAATTTGCGCCTGGCGACAGTTTCTGCGCAGAATCTGCTGAAAATTCTGGCAAAGGTGGAGAGACGCTAATTTCAAAAAATAAAAAATCGGATTTTACTTTTATATTAACCTTAAATTGTTTAAGAAATGTATAAAACAAACAAATAAATAAAAAAACTATAGAGAACAAAAGACAATTTTTATATGCACCAAATACTAGGTGCAACATGTCTCCAAAGGCCAAATTTCACAATTTTCATTTTTTGACTCACCACAGACTTACTTCAGTTCTAGGCATCGAACAGCATTAAAATTTTACAAAGATGTTTGAAATACACATAGTTCTGATACGAGTGCGGGGATTTAAAAATAAATTAAATCTTGAAAAGTTATCTTCAATTTAAATAAAATATTTGTTTAAAAATGTTGAAAATGACAAATATTTTGTTTAAATTGAATTTATTTTTAAATTTCTACACTCATAACAAAACTATGTGTATTTCAAACATGTTTGTAAAATTTTAATGCTGTTCGATGCCTAGAACTGAAGTAAGTCTGCGGTGAGTGAAAAAATGAAAATTGTGAAATTTGGCCTTTGGAGACATGTTGCACCTAGTATTTGATACATATAAAAATTGTCTTTTGTTCTTTATAGTTTGTTTGAGTTTATACATTTATTCAATACATTTTTTTAACAATTTCAAATTAATATAAAAATAAAAGTTTTTTAGTAGTCACATATTCGATGTATTTAATGGCAACCGAATAGACCCACCCTGAGCCACCTTAGGTTGGGCCCATCCCATTGAGCGCAGTCACACGTTCAACCCTGGATTCAAAGTTTCTGATTGGCTGATGTATCTAGATCCATTCTGTGTAAAATGTGTGCATGATATAAGGTAAGATGCTCAGTACATGGACAGATTTTGAGGAAATTTTAGAAGCTCATTTATTTCAACAATCAGTTTTTATAATAAAAAAAATTTTGAAGAGTAGCATAAAAATACGGTGTAGATGGACATCGTTTGATACGATTGAACCAGTACTTAACCCCAATCCCAATCGTTAGACATTCTATCGCGCGTGAAAACGAATAGCTAATCGGAGGATGAATAGAATACTGTCTTTGTTTATTTTAGAGTAGAATTAAAACATTCGCCGACTTTTTTCGAATTACTGTAACTGAAAAATATCTATTTTTGAGGTTAGAAATTCATATATGTTCATAGGGATCCCGCTTTGGCGCAACAGTCACGTTTCGATATTTATCGAAACTCTATCTTCCCTACTCTCCACTTGAGATAAGAAAGTTAATTACCTCATATGTAATGAATGTACTTATCTCAACAGAAAGGGGCAGGCCAATCATGATTTTAAAAAATATTACGAATATAAAATAAGTAATTTACAACTACAAACGAACGACATACAGGGAACATCAGATCCGATATTTTCGATACACATAGTCGTAATCAATACTTTATAGGGGGATTATAGGGGGATAATGTATACGAAAGTAAAGGTCATCTTATACTGATATCGCTGTCTTCATTTCGCCTAGTGTGCTGTTTATGAATTGATTAATTCACTTAGGTGAAGTTGTAAGATAAATTATGCAGATTGGTCAATAAATAAACGTTACTGCATAATTATTGTCATCGCTGTCACTACCATTCGTATTGCAAACAAAAACTACTGATGATTTATTGGTACGCAGCTTCCGCAAAACTAATTCATCATTTGCACAAGTCATGACTGTGATGTTAAAATACCAAATTATTCATGCAAAACATTCGATAATATGGATAAATTTAGAGTTCAAAGAACGGCTCAATCAATCCTCAAATTGAATAAATCCTGACCAATTTTTTTCCAAAATATTTATGCGAAAAAAAAAACACAAAAATTAAGTTTTTATTTGTAAGAATACATCAATAAGTCTTTTAGACTTGAGTAATCAAAAAATATTAAAATCACCTAATCTATTAAAAATTGAAAAATTGATTTTTTATTGTTGTATGTATTGAAAATTGTTTAAAAACAGAATCAAACTAGTACTTGGCCGTTGCACATGTCCGTAATAGCAGAAGATATCGGTAAGTAACAGTACACTTTTTAAATTCGTCGATTATGAACTAGATTGTACAAAGAACTTCGAAAACAGTGATTTCATTTTCAGGCTGAATTTTAAATCGCGTACTCGCATAACTTTGCATACATCGATCACGTAATTAATCGATAATCCCCATCATCGATACTCGGGGCAGTCGCGCAATAATTATCTTAATGCGCTCAGATTAATTATCATTTCGCTTTTCCGGCTGGAAAATCCGGTATACGGATTTGTAACTCGTCGTACTAACAAATGGCGAACAATAAATTAAATTTACGGTATATCTGCGCAGTTCTCCTGCACAAAGACCTCGATTTAAAATAAACTAATCAATCAGTCGCTTCGGGGGATCTCTCGCAAAGGACACGCGGAAAACGAGATAATGGATCAACCAGCATATAGACACACGTACACACACACACACACACACACACACACACACACACACAGCGGCATTATTATTTCCATATTTTCCATAAAACACGATCGTCGACGAAATGAAATTCGTCCGATGGTCAGGGCTCGCGCGCGTTGAATAAATTTCGCCGCGTGTATAGAGGAAAATAATATTTCCCGATATGCAATTCGCTTGATGTGCAACGTTAATGGATAGCTCGGCCGTATACTGGTGCTCGATATATAGAAAATGAGCATCGGTATATAAGCTGAAGCGCGTATTTTAATAACTCGCTAATTGACGCTGCTCTCGTCGCTCTGCGTTTAATTAGGAATCGCGGTTTATTATGCCGACAGTTGTCATAATAGCGAGCGCTGCAGCAGCGGCGGTAGCGGGAGCAAGCAGCGCCGCCCGGGAATGCACTTGTGTGTGCTTTACGCTGATTTGCCTGCGGGCTCCAACTTCTCTCTCGCTCTCGCACTGAGCTCTTTCACTGAGTGAGCGAAATGACGTTACACACGTGCAATTAACGCACGCTCGCTGTCCGAGATGCCGTATATTTGAGTATATGGTGGTAATGTAGTGAGATGCTCCGCGGGGAAAACGAGACAGTCATGTGTGTTCGATTGATTTTGTTGATGGATTGGTGTTTTGTTGTTTTCTTTGAAGGTCTTTAAAGTTCTTTTTGAAATTCTGAAAGAGACACAAATAAATGTTGATGAATACTTTCCACCCTCTATCTGATGTATCTATTGCTATTATTCTCTTGAAAGGATGTGTACATCATTACAGCGATACAAAAGATAAATTAATTTCAATTCTTTGGGGTTTGAACATAAAATCGTATAGTCTTTAATAATGTGAATTGAAACATTAAATTAATATCAAAAGGCCGCATTAAAAATGACGTAGCTGCGCATGTCAAATAACAATTATTCAATTCTCAACCAATATCAAATCGCATCAAGAGAGGAGGACACTAACAATATTAATAATAACTGTCGTGAGTTTAATTTATCAAGTTTGATTTTGCATAGCATATTGTCGTTTTAGACTGGCCATCGCTCACCTGTTACGGCTTAAACTCTCCCTGCAGTGTTTCTGACTAGCAAGGAAAGGTGGGGCACAGGCTCTTTTATTGTTCTCTCATCGCAATCTGCGATCCCATGTGCATATATGTGCATATATATAACATTATGTCATTTATGCCATAACTGCCTTTTGTTCAGCCTGCTTGGACTATTCATACTATGTCGATTCTATTCTCAATTATTAACATTCGCGGTAAAATAAAATAAATTCGATCAACTTTTTAAGGTTCTAAAGATCTCTTACACACACGCGCGCACACACACACATACACACACACACAAAGCGGGACTCGTTTTTCGAGCAGCGCGATGAGAAATGAATGAACAAACAGAGAAACACCTTCCGGCGAGTGATGCACGCACTCACAGGCTCTCTCACAAGCGCTGCACTCATATATACCCACTTCTTAAATCGCGTGTGTATAGCTTACGTAACGGATCGTCCGTTCTGGCGGTTGGATTCACTGTACATATCCGCAAGTGTATACGAACATACGTGCCGGAGTACAAAGTGCCACACGACGCGAGACGGTTACGAAACACGGGTAGCCAAAAATACGCTGCTTTCCGGCCAATTAGCCGCGCAGCAAGGTGTGTTGCAGTGTTGCGCGCTTTCGACAAACGACGCTTTATTACCGCACCGCTTAAAATTAGAGTCGCCCATCGCACGCCTCCTCTTTTTCATTCTTCCGTCTACTGGCCGTACACGGTAGTACTTGTTGTATAGGTGCCAAAGAGACGTGTCGGGCTTGATTATATTATACAGGACGCAGAGTAATGGAGTTTTCGATATATACACACGCACATGCATATCCGACGCGGTGATTCGAGAGGATCAAGCGTGTGCGGGAGAAGCGAAATTTCGCTCGATAAATGTTATCGAATTTACATCCCCCGATATGTATATCGCGTGGCTGATGTATGTGCTCTCTCTCTCTCTCTCTCTCTCTCGCGTGTTTAACTTTAATCGCGTGTATGCACGCGCACAACGAATTCGTCGAGTAATACACTCGACTTTCCCCCGTCCAATTAATTTTCACCTCTCTCTCTCTCTGAAATATGCAGCAACGCGCAACGCTTAATTTAGCGCGAAATACCCGCTCGCTCGAATACACGCTTTTCGCCTTTACATTACAATCCGCGTGTAAAACACATTCGTCTCTCTCTCTCCCTCCCGTTTTTTTTCAGCGCCCGGAGCAACACACGTCGTTCGCTTTCAAAAGATCGTTAAACCCGACGGCGGACATGAATTCCGACGCAAATGAAGCGTGAATAAAAATCCCTGACTTGTGTATCGGCTGTTAAAACGAGAAGAAAAAGAGACCTCTCTCTCTCTCTCTCTCTCTCTCTCTCTCTTTCGCTCGCTCGCTCGAAGCCGTAATATACAACGATTGCATTAGTTCCAGATAAGTCAGTGGCGATGAAACGCCGATAGATCACTGCCGGCGTGAATGAAAAAGCAGGAATATACTTTTCCTCGCTCTAGCAAGCGTCGGGGCTTCGCATCGCAAACAACCTCTGTAACTGGAACACCTCTCGTTGGTAATCGGCGTGTAGCTATCTCCCGCTGAAACTCTACCTGACGCCCGGACAAATGAATCGAGATCCGTGTAATATAATTAGCTCACGAGTGCAGTTGGCTCTCTCTCTCTCTCTCTCTCTCTCTCTCTCTCTCTCTCTCGTCGGTTGCTGCACCACGACGTGCGGGTAAATTGAGAAACACGGCGTGTACACTCACATACACACACGTGTATAGCACAGCACTGTGGCTCCGAAATGCATAACCAGCGGCGTATATTTGCCGAGAGAGAGAGAGAGAGAGAGAGAGAGAGAGAGAGAGAGAGAGAGAGAGAGAGAGAGAGAGAGAGGCGAGAACGTGCGAATCACAGCGCGGCGGCGGTCTGGGCGTTATCCCGGTCTAATTCGACCTCGAGTTAAATTATTACCGGGCGCAGTAGCGACCGGCACTTGGCCGCCACCGGTAACCGCGAGAGAGCCGCCGCCGCCGCCGGGCTTTCGCCCTCGTGCTCGAGCGAGCGAGACGACCGGAGAGAGAGAGAGAGAGAGAGAGAGAGAGAGCGAGCGAGAGAGTTGGAGTGGATTGAAAGAGACGGACAATTAGAGAGCCGACTGCTGCTGCTGCTGCGAATGCAACGCGTTATCTGAGACAATGTTTAATGGTGCGTGCGCGTAAGAGACCTGTTTGTGTGTGTGGTTTATTGCCACGGCGAGTTGCTCCAGGGGCTTTATTGTTCGCCTCGCTGCTTGCCAGCGTTATATAGAAAGGCGCGCAGTATTAGTACTTTGCGGGATTGGAAAATTCGCGATGCGGTTAGCCGGCTCGCTTGCCGCGTAATGACTTTTTTGAGGTTATGTCTTCATTCCCTTGTGGCGCTGCGAGCGCTTATATAACCGGCATTGTGTTTTTTGCTCATGCAGGAAAGAAAACCCGACGATCGTTTCTTCGCGAGATCCATTATTGTTATCAAACAGTCGTTGCGACACTTATTTGCGGGGACTGCTGCAGGTAATTGGCAGTAAACTTTCGTTAATTAATCATAGCGCTGATTACACGCGCGCACGGCAGCGACTACTGCAGCTAGCGCCTAATTGTTACGTAATTACGAGTTTATCGCGTGCACCAGGGAGTTCATACACGGAGGAAGTTAGCAACAATTTCGGAATTCAAACTAGATTCTCGTTTTTAAAAGCACTCTGATGTACGATCCATGTTTGGCTAATTGCCGCCTGTATAAATACGCTCATCAAACATTAAACGAAACAAAAAAAAAAAAAACAAACGAACTTCAACGTGTATACCTAAAGCGATCACCAGATTCACACAGCAAGCAGGAAAAATCCATTCCGCTAATTCCGCTCTTCTTACTCTCTCAGCCGAGAGCAGTACAAGTATTGTATACATATATAAGACAGGCAAAAGAGGCATCCGTAATAGTGCGAGTATAACACGCGAGAAGTCTGGCGGAGATGAAGAGATAAGAACAGCGGCACTTACGAGGCTCGACGAGAGATATATAACGCCAGCGCAGCCAGGCGAGCACTGCATATTCATACTCCGCCGGCGCGCAGTGCATATCGCGCGATAGCCCGAGCGTGCGATGTAGCCTCTCGCCTCCGCGTTACGCGTGTGCACCGCCGCGTGGAAATATGTCGGACACTCGACTCCCTCTATATATATACACGCCTGAGCGCTTATAACCCGCTTACGTACTGTATAATGCCCTGGTAGCGCGACAAATGGAGAGGAAGGAGTTTGGTGTCTAATTATTGTGTCGGGGGGCGAGCTTGCGGAGCTTTTTTTTCGTTTGATGGATCTCTTTGGACGGGAAGTTTTGCAATGGGGATGGATATTGATTCAGTGAGTTTAATGTTGTTGTTTGATATGCTTGGCATATTCATATTTACTCGAGTTTCCCGTTATACAGATACACATGCTTTCTAAACAGCTGGCTTTATTTTTGTTGTATAATGTGAAACGAACAAACACTACAAATATGGGTTACATCAATAAAATTTCCTCTCTGATTATATTTTTCTACATTTTCAAAATTACGAAATTTGTGCATGTTTGATGTACTTTATCAACTGCACACATTGTTATCTACCAATTCAATCATCGATTCATTACAGACACTTGTATCACGCACACTACTATGTAATTTTCTGATTAGCGAAGCTGCAGACTCAATCTAAATATTTGATCATCGTGTTGCGAAGTTTTGAGAAAGCAGCTGGAAAATTTAGGCACTATCGCACATTGAGATATGCGAAGCTTTCCGTCTAATAAACAATAACACATTGCCCTCGTGGCTCTCGCGCATAGATAACCTACATTTTGACGAGGCTTCTTTTTCTCGTTTTCATACATCACGTCTTTTCCAAAGACAGCTGCAGTCGGCGTGCTCGAGTGTCTGCTCATATCAGCGACAAGTTGTTAAGAAGATCTCTGTTGACTCAGCTCGCGGAGATAAGAAAGTTTGTCGGCAAACAGACGATTATACGAGATAGCGATAATCTAAGTTTAAAGTTCTTCTTTCATTAATTAAAAGCACGAGTTTGATTGTGCTCTCCAAAATTTTCCAAATACAGTATACGTACGGCAAACGATTGCTCGAATTTTCGCCTTAAAAACGAAATTAAAAAAGCTGAAGATTAGTATCTTACTCTAAAAAAAGATAGTATTCATTCTATTCATCCTTTGATTGGCTGTTCGTTTTACCGTGCAATGTCTGCGCATATTCGAATTCCTATAGCGATATAGCGATAGGATAGCGATCCTATAGCGATTCCTATATTAAGAATATAAAAAGTGAGAAATGGGAAAATATGATAATAAGAGATATATTTCGTTATATTGTCGTGGGGATCTAGACTTTTTTAAATTAAAGTTTGAAGCTGACTCATGTACTAAACATTTATATTTTGAAAACACTGTTGTGAGTTTAAATTAAACTTAGTTTTAATGTACCTATGTACGTGTGGCCCGCTAGAGAAATATCAATCACCAAAACAAAGTAGTTATAGACTGGTCTTTTGTCACCGCCTAAACTCTCTGGTGTCTCTGGCAAGTAAAGATAGGTGGAGCATAGGCACTTTTCCATTTTCCGCATAACAATGTACGTCCGAAGTGTATGATATAGTGGTGTGCCGCCAATGCTAAAACTGCTTTGTTTGTTTGGCCAAAGAATCAAATAATAAAATATTTGTTTTTTTTTGCCTTCTCGACAATACCGTGACCTTTTTGTTTGAAAAAATTCCAACTTTTTCTAGCAAAAATACGTCTCTTTACCGACTAGAAATACCAGATCCTCTTCTAGTCTTTTCAATTTCTACGAACATGATAAAGAACTGGAAACAAGTCGAAACCCCCGGCTGATCGATAAAGAAAAAGATGCTTCGAGAGGTAGAAAGAATGCAGCTATACAGCAAGTATGCCGTCCTCCCATACACGTGTACGCACATACTACTGCAGTGTAGCGAAGAGGCGTAATAATACAATCCTTTTGATCCGACAAGCTCACTCGAGATTCGTGATGAAAAACGATTCGGAATGAGCCGATGCCAACTCGTATATATAATACGCACTCGTCCGTTCCGTCTCTCAACTCGATCATTAATAATATCCCCCCTCAGTTCACTCCTGCCCCTTATACGTTTCCATTTTACGCCCCGACAATGGATAACTGTGTAACAATAATGTTCCGTCTCTCGGGGGCGGCTGCCGTCGCTGTTGCTCTCCATACGCTCTCTCCTATATATATGTGTGTGTGTGTGTGTGTGTGCGTGTGTGTGTGCGTGTGTGTGTGCGTACATCTACGTTATACGGGTCACATGTACACCGCTGCACACAAGGGTAGACGCACACAGGAGAGAGACCGGGATTTGGAGCCAACGCTGGTGTATAGGGGGGGGATGAGCCATCTCTAGCCTCGCGCCACACCGCAGTCAAGTAATGAAATTTGACTGGAAATTAACCACTGGGGGGAGCGACGAACACGAGCGAATAATACCCCTGCGAGAGCCACCTACATGCACACGTGCTTCTCTCTCTCTCTCCTTCTACGTTAGCTATATAGCTATATAGAACTCGAATAGCGCGCGCAGCCGTCCTTGTTTCGCGCTCGCTCGCGTGCGCGATCCTCTCGCAAAGCCTGCGGGGGACTACGACTATACACAGTATATGTATAGCATAGCTGGTGCAGTGTATGCAGAAGCGAGCGCGTTCAGCCGCGAGCATTTATCGCGTGCGCACATTGTGTATTGTACACCGAGTCGAACTCGCCCCTCTCGGCGTTCTCGCTTGCGCACACGTACGCGCGGATCTATATAGATGTGTGTGTGTGTGTGTGTGTGTGGCTGTATAGTTTCGAGTTAACTTTGCCTGATTTCTCGATATTTGCGCGAACGCGCGCGGGCTTTTCAAATTGCGCGCGCTACCCATTTCCAAGAAATTTGCAGCTGCAAATTAATGATGGCGAGTTTGCATTTTACGGTTTGTGCGCGGGGAAATTTGGAAGTTCGAACTGTTCGCTCGCGATCGAAACTATATGTATGAGAACGACTGCAATGGTTTGTTGCTCATAACCCAAGAAAGCTAATTGCTGCGATCGGGGTAATGGTGGGCGTTGGAATATCAAACGAGTCACTGGCGTGTGGAGATGCTGATGTTGCGGTTGGTCTGGGTTTATTCGATTTGCACAGTAAAACAAAGCGTATCGAGTGTATGGACAATTTATGGGGTTCATTGCTTAGAATTTTGGAGCTGTGTGGTTGATTCTTTCAATATAAATGCGGTCTTGTCGAGGTATAGTTCCAGCGAGATTTGAAAATGAATTGAAGATATTGTTTTTGAATCTTTTCAAAACTATACTCTTCAACTTTAAACTTTTAATACATCAAAAAATTTAAGATTGCCCTTGCTCGATACAACACCAATGCTGTATCCACCTTGAATCACCTTTAATTCTTTTTTTCTGCCTTTATATTTGGTGAATAAATCTCGAAGTCCCCCACTTGAACAATCTTATCTACATAACCATTCCAATCAGAGCTCATACAAATGTTCCGCCAGAATAGCGGAATTGGTTACCCAATCGATCACACGGCACATTTAGAAGCCAGTTTTACCGATGGCACGAGGCAAGTCCCATACGCACATACGCATGACTGAATGGCATACGCGCTTATATTTGTCGAACAGCGGTACAGCACATGTTCGTGCTCGCGAATCGACACGTGCGCAGGTATATACCAAGCTCGAGGTTATATAGGCATCGTATTGGGGAAAATAACAGCAACCAACGTTTCCCCCGATAACGATTAGTTAGCATCGCGTATCTATTATATACATTCTGATGCATATTACATATATCATCGCGCGACAAAGAGACCGCCATAACGTCGTTCGATCGATCGGAGGATATAGCCTGGTTGATGTGTATGACCAGCTTGGTAAAGAGAGCGTGAAGAATTGCTATATCAGAGTGGACATGCTGTGTCTCTGTGATCAACGAGTGATTATATAGGTGATAAGAGATTTTGAACTACATTAATATGTTTACTAATGGAATCGGGCAAAGGAAAGGTTTTCTATGTACATTGTAAATTAGTATGGTAATCGAAAATACCAATTGATAACGCATTGAAAAAAAATCAGCAACGTAATCCTTTCTCGGAAATAGATTACGCAGTCGATTGTAATTAATTGGCGAACACTAAGTATACTGAACATATAACAAAGACTTTCATCAAACATTGAAATTTTGAAAGCTGATATCACAAAATCATTATTTGTTCATCTTTAAAATGTCGGTCTTATCTCTCCTCGAACAATATTAGATTAATATAATTAATGTTGCAAGTGTGGAATGTAACATAATCAATATCCAATAATCAAGCGAGCGAATGCGAATACAGCCATTCAATAAGTCAAAATCAATGATATAGTTTCCAGTGCTTTGAACTGTCTCATAATGGTCTCTGTATATCAGCTTCTGAACTCGTGATTTTAGCTTTAGCGCACGTGTATAATTCATGGAGGTTGGATGAGGTTTATATTTTTATATCTGGTGATTATAACTTCGTAAAATTGTCACCGTAAGTAAAAATTTCCTCACAGCTTATATCTTTCATCCTTACAACCTAATGATTCGCGCCAGACTGCTTTCCACGCTACGGATATTGATTCATCTCGTCACCTCCTTATTAATACAACGTTATACCGCCAGGAGCCAATCTGTAACTGAACATCAGTTCGTAATCACGGACATCCTGATTAAGAATTCGAATTGACGAGCGATATATATATATATATATATATATATATATATATATAGTGGCGTAGTATAGCGTGCGAATCACCAATTCTGATCCGCGCGCGCACGCAGAGGAGATGTGCTTCCTGGCGTCAATGATGACATTAATGACCCTTAGTTTGATCTCATAAGCTTGGGGTCTCTCGATAATTGCTACTGTTAGAGGGCCATTACGGAATGTGAGGCAATAGGGCATAGCGCGACAGGATTGAACCAATCGAATTCGCGCTATAATATGTATCTAGGGGTAGATTCCGATAATTAAATTTATTTGCATGAATCCTGCAGTTTCGAGCTTACCATCCACAGTGGCGGCGGTGCCGATCCAAGAGGCGAGCGTGCGATTTAATTAAATGCAGACGACGCTCGTGTTTAATGTACATAAATTGGATTCGCTGCTTGCTGGTGTGTGTGCGTGTGTGTATATATATATATATATATATATATATATATATATATATATACACACACACACAAAACAGGTATAATGATTCTGCCTTTCGATTAAAAATAACGCGTATACTACGCTGTCCGATAATAATGAATTTACAAGTTGGTCAGTTAATTACTAGCGAAATCGATACGCTGTCGTTTGTTGGCTGGAATAATAATATATATTCATTGTATCAACGCAAAGAGGGATGGTTTATTAAATTCTATTGAAACATTATTGTTGTTGCCGGCGTTTCGCGATAAATCATCGGTATATAAACGGATCATTTTGAACAGCGAGTTCCAGAACTTTTGACAAGCAATAGCAGAAAAGAAAAATACTCCAGGGTAATTCTTCAATATTTGCTCAACGACGAGATTAAGTATGGCACATCGCTCATTGAATTCTCGCAGCCGTGCAAATTTGTACAACATTATCAGATTCTCGCTCGGCGATTGAAACACAAACTTTAAATCAAAAGAGAACCAAAGAAAAAAGTTCCACTTTCGATAAAGCGATATATACCATCGCAACGCTCGCAGTTCTAACTAATTGCACGTAATTGCGCGAAGCGATAAAATTTCCTCTTTCCTCCTACTGGCTTCTCAATAACGACCGTCGACGCGACGTATAACAGAACTAATAACGCGAAAGATCTGAGCGCGCAGCGCAACAAGACGGAAAAAAGAACGAATCAGAGTGTAAGAACTCGAAGCCACTCGCTCACACGAGAGAAACTCGAAAGAGGGAAACGCAATTATCGTGGCTGCGGGAGAGAGGATATATCTGTCACACACAAACGAGAGAAGGAGAAGGGGGAGGGGAAGTTCGCTCGATTACCGGNTGTGTGTGTGTGTGTATATATATATATATATATATATATATATATATATATATATATATATATACACACACACACAAAACAGGTATAATGATTCTGCCTTTCGATTAAAAATAACGCGTATACTACGCTGTCCGATAATAATGAATTTACAAGTTGGTCAGTTAATTACTAGCGAAATCGATACGCTGTCGTTTGTTGGCTGGAATAATAATATATATTCATTGTATCAACGCAAAGAGGGATGGTTTATTAAATTCTATTGAAACATTATTGTTGTTGCCGGCGTTTCGCGATAAATCATCGGTATATAAACGGATCATTTTGAACAGCGAGTTCCAGAACTTTTGACAAGCAATAGCAGAAAAGAAAAATACTCCAGGGTAATTCTTCAATATTTGCTCAACGACGAGATTAAGTATGGCACATCGCTCATTGAATTCTCGCAGCCGTGCAAATTTGTACAACATTATCAGATTCTCGCTCGGCGATTGAAACACAAACTTTAAATCAAAAGAGAACCAAAGAAAAAAGTTCCACTTTCGATAAAGCGATATATACCATCGCAACGCTCGCAGTTCTAACTAATTGCACGTAATTGCGCGAAGCGATAAAATTTCCTCTTTCCTCCTACTGGCTTCTCAATAACGACCGTCGACGCGACGTATAACAGAACTAATAACGCGAAAGATCTGAGCGCGCAGCGCAACAAGACGGAAAAAAGAACGAATCAGAGTGTAAGAACTCGAAGCCACTCGCTCACACGAGAGAAACTCGAAAGAGGGAAACGCAATTATCGTGGCTGCGGGAGAGAGGATATATCTGTCACACACAAACGAGAGAAGGAGAAGGGGGAGGGGAAGTTCGCTCGATTACCGGCAAGCGAGCCGTTTAAACGGAAGGGTAATCTACGCCATCTGCGGTAATTAACCCTGCGCGAGCGAGCGAGCGACGCTGCAGACCGAGCAATAAACAATTAACCCTTCAGCTCGAGCCTGACGTAAACCCCCTCCTCTGACTGCGCGTCCGTGAGAGAGCTCTTATGTGTACACACGAATGTATATGTCGATGTATAGTGCGCGCGTGACGTTGCAGCGCAAAGATGCGATGCTCGCGGGAAGCTGAGGTTTGAGTTCTCTTCCAGCTAGAATTATACAGGTTTTTTTTAGAAAACTGATGGGACAGTTTCTGCTGCGACGTGACGTTGGTGAATGTCGCTGTGGGTGAGTGTTCGAGGAAAGTTCGGCGGGGATTTTGAAAAGCTGGAACGTGAAATGTTTTCGAATCGAAGGCTTTTTCGAAGATATGAAAAGTTTGCTCTGATATACGACGATCGAAAGCCGTTATTATACACGTCGATATTTTCCAATATCCGCGTCTGAGCGGACTCGGCTCATTCTACTTAAACCACCTACTTTAGTTTTAATTTCAACTCTCTCAATAATCACATACTCTTATACTTTTTCTCTTCGTTCAGAGCAACCTATAATCTCCGGCAGTTAATTTTCCTTGGCTACAATAATCCGAGAAAAAAAAAACAAGAATTTTCTCGACCATACATTCCAATTCCAACCAAAAAGCTAAAGCGCAAGAAACAAGAATAAACCAAAGAGTGAGAAAAAGGCGCGAGAAAGCTAAATTAGTTACTTCACGCGTTTCGAGCACAGGTCTTCCCCCCATATGTCCGAGCGAATAACACGTACATTCTCGAGAGCAACGGCTCGCGTCCCAATTAAGTTAACCTGCGCGTATAATCCCCGTCGGTCAAAGGCTAACCGCCGTACCGCCGCCACGCTCTGAAGGAACGAGGCCACGACGGGCGAAATGAAAGGCATTTGTCGGCCGCTCTCGGTGACTCGACGTGAAAAGTGTTGAGATGATAAATGAGCATACGGGGCTATACACGGAGAGTCGAGTTGTAGCGGCAGCAGCAGCAGCAGCAGCTCGTGTCAATACAAAGGTATATCGCGAGCGAGTAAGCGAGCGAGAGAGAGAGAGAGAGAGAGAGAGAAAAGAAACGAAGCGAGAAGGACGTGTATACACGAGTGATTTCTTTGCGCGTTGAATCTTTTCGCGCGCGAGGAACGAGATTGAATCTTTGACTGAGAGATCGAATATTGGGTAGTGATTAATGTCGACGAGTGTAGATTGAGAGAGCGAGAGTATTCTCGTGCTTGGTTTTAATACCAAGAGGGAGAGAGGCGAACTCGCTGGATGTGTACGTGACGGGCTTTTTGTTTGGCTTCGAGCTCTTAGGATGGTGCTTTTATTTTCTTCTCCGATATGATTGGGATATATTTATTTTGAGTTTGATGTACGCCAAGGCACGATTGGATTTTCGAGGCGTGTAATGATCGTCGAGTTTAAATGCTGTTTCATGTCGCTTGATTATTTTTTCAGTCCGGTGTCAGTCTCGCGTTTTCTTATGTTGATATGCTTTTCTTTTGGCCAGGCGAGATATTATGCTTGTGTTTCGTCGTCTCTCACGCTCGCGACAATGAAGATATGCTACTCCAATACGAGCTATAGCAAAGAGGTAAATTAATCCGCTCACCAGGCTCGACAAAAAGTTTGAAACGAAATTCCAAAAGCCGCATTAGTAGTAGTAGCAGCAGCCTCAATTTCAATTTCAAAGCCACCTCGAATGAAAACCAATCGTCGCGCTAGATCAAACTCAACGCCTTCTTTCCCGGCTCTGCGCTCTTTCCAGCTGTGCCCTATATATATATATCTATATCTCTCTCTTCCAAGCTTCTCTCTCACAGGCCGCTAATCACCTTCCTCAAGCTCCTGCGTACAATTCACTTTTTGCCGCTCGATCGGCGGGGGCTGTAATAAATTCACTTCAGGTCCAACGGGCCATCCACTCAATCTCCGCTTCGCTCTCTTCTTCCGCGCACAGTTCCCTCTTTCTCTTTCACGCCGGTATATAACTTTCTTTTTGCCCCTGTCGAGGGAGAAACTCTGCGCACGTATTTTTCGATCTACTTTTTCTCGCCCCAGCGCGACGTCGAGGAATTGAGAGTATTTCCTTTCAGCGCGAGGTTTTGCGTCGATCCTCCTTTTCTACACGGCAGATTTGACGGGTGTCGCAGATGCGATATACACACGCGAGTTTCGATGTGTGTAGATTGTATACTATAGAGTGAGGAATTTTATTACTGGTGATATTTTTTAAGCCGTTTTGTAGTTGATTATGCTACACTGGAATGCAAGACTGCTTTTGATCATTTTGTTATTATATCACGCATAAATAAACTACTTACTCATAGGTGTCTTTAGACGGCCTTATAGCATGAGCGGCCGAAGCAGCAGGCTAAACAAGGCAGTTTTAGCATTGGCAGCACGTACCGCTATATCTATAGACTCAGAGTGCATATTGTTATGAGGGAAATGGTAAAGTGTCCATGCGCCACCTATTTTCGCCTGCCAGAGACACGGAGCGTTTAGGCGGTGACGAGAGAGCTCGCAAAAAAGCCAGTCCAAAACTGCTTTGTTTTGGTATTGATATATCGCTCTAGCGGTCCGGAATTAAAATAAAGTTTTATTGCTAGGATAAGTAAAAATACAAACCGCATGGCATATCAATCCTACATACGTTTCGCTCTACTAAACACACGCACATTCCTCTCTCAGAGCCTCACATACTCTCGTACGCACTCGTACATTTCAATCGTCTCTAATAACCCACCTCCTCGTAATTACACACCTCGTTCCCGCGGCTACCATACAGTCAATCCTCTCTACTCTCAACGTTCGAATCGGTCGACTGATCAGAGTCGACCACACGCGACACACATACGAACCAAACGCAACAACTAAACTCCCCTTGTATACAGGAAAAAAGCCACGTTTTCCCTGCGATGTCTCCGTGGCGGGGATGAAACGTTACAATACACACACACACACACACAGAGTCCGGTCATTAAACGTCATTAGGCGGGCGCGCGCACGGACGATCAGTCAACTGTCAACGCGGGCGCGCTCACTTGATTATATAGCAGAGGCCGACGATCGCCGCCGTCGCGCCAATGATAATAATTACGCTAATATAAAGTCAGGCAGTCCCCGAGCGCAAACAGTCGCTGAGCGAATCACATACGCACTTCCCAGGCTGATTCGTCGCTGCATGCCGTTCTCCATTATTATTTATTATACTCGCGCAGCGGAGTCTCTAATGCGACGAGTCGTTGCCGGCCGTTGATGCTTTCATCCTTTTCTTTCGTTGCGGATGTTTCGCTTCGCCGATGATGCGAGTGTGCGTCGCTGCTGCAGACTAGGATGGAGAGGAAACGCCTAAATGCGACGTTATTGCAGGGATATACAGTAATGAAGGCGTCAGCTCCTCGTTTATCTCGAGTTGAGTTGTTCCTTTGGGGTGTGAATCGTTAATTTTAATATTTCGACAAAAGAACAGCTAATAACACTGATGATTGAGGTGAACTAGAGTTTAAAAAAGGATCACACCAGCCCACACGCGTCATGTCCTGAATAAAACAACTCGAGCCAAAATTTAATCACAGCGAAACTCCAATTCACAGAGTCATCTGCAAAATGCAAATATTCCTCGCTAAGCCCAAACAAATCCTCCTGAATCCCGTTGCCCGCATTCCCACAGCAGCAGCAGCAGCAGCAAGCCGTTTCCCCGCAGGGCCGTGCGCTAAATCGCGCTAACGTGGCTTGCGGAGCAAAGGTGGCCGCAAAAAGCCCGAGCTCTCTCTCGCGGAGTGAGAGAAAAGACGCATAGAAACACAGCGCGCGTCGACCTAAAGAAAGTGTGTATACGTTATACACGTGCAGAGGCTACCGCGGCTCTCTGTCATTTTGCGCAATTTGCAGCCGCCTCGTGTTTGCTCGGGGAGAAAACCGCAGAGCCGCGAAATTTCGTGCCTCAAAGAGCTAAGTAAATTGAAAAGTCGCTCCGCTGAGAGAAATGTGTTTGTATGTGTGCGTCTTCCTGTTCTCTTTCTCTTTGCTAGCACAGATGCGCTTGCATGTACCCTATACTTATATATCCGTATTTTTTCTTCTCGAAATGTGGGTTTCTATGTACACGAGTGATTGCACGTCCCGATATGCGTAAAAAATTAACTTGACGATGAAAAATACTTTATAAAAAAGTATCTTTCAAATCACGTTGTAAATTTGCAAACCAACCGATTATTCAGCGCTTGTTTTACAGCGCAGCGATGCTAATCCAAAAATAACGCGCCTGTTTAATTCATCACGCTCCGGTTCGTAGAAAAAGGGCAAACATGCATTTTCCAGAAAGCTGTATATCGCAGGGCGCGCGCGCAAGCTCGCGCCAATATACTTTACCTATGCAAGCTCTCGCCTGCAGTTCTGGCTCTCACTCCCTTTTCCCTGTGTAGTATAAGAGTTAGAGAGAGAGAGAGAGGCGTCGGGTCGAAGCGCGGAAAAGGGGCGGGAAACAGGCTATTTTATTATGCAAAAGCTCTCGCGGCAGCTGCGGATCGTTCTGGCGAGCTTTTTTCCTTTTCCTCCTTTCTTCTTTCCCCCCGCTCGCTCTCGAGCTTTCTCCCCTCCATCCACTGTACTCTCTGTACCGATGAATTCGTATAACTCTCTCCTCTTTTTCTCTCCCTCTCTCTCTCTCTCTTTCTCTCGCTCGGCTGTGGGCGTAGAGAGAAAACGGAGGAGGGCGAGACGCGCGGAAAAAGCGTCCGCCCCCGAATCGCGTAAATACGGGCAGCCATTTTGCGATAAACTTTTTTTGCGCGTCGATAGCTCGTCGAGCTTGCATGCAGCAGCGGCGAAGAGAGAGGAGAAAGAGAACGAACGGCGAGTAACGAGAGGATGGCTGCCGGAGTATAGGAGGGAAGGTAAAGGGCGCGCACACATAGCGGGTGACGGAAAAACGAGGGAAAAGAAACAATTGCGCGCGAGAGTTGCTGGGAAAAAAGAGAAGAGGAGCGAGCTTGCAACGGTGGGATGAGTGACCGATATATAGTATAAGCGCTGCGGAGTGCGAGAGAGAAGTCGAGAGAGAGAGAGAGAGAGAAAATAAAAATATACACTCTGGAAAATAGTGATAAAAGAAACGAAGCGCCACGTTGTAAAAAATTTGCAGCTCGAGAGTCAGCTGACGCCAGAGTCTGGAATTCGAGCTTTTTTCTTCCTCCCTTTTTCCTGCATGCGCGCGACGAGAGAGCGAGCGAAGCTTTGAAATCGTATCGGTATACTTCCCTCGTATAAATGAATATTTTTCCCCTCAGTCTATCCGCGCGCGACCGCTGGAATGTAAAATCAATCTTCCCGACCAAGTCTCATTTTTCAAAACCGACGCGAAATCCCGTGCAAAGTGCACCCCCCCATTGTAGCGCAGTATATACGGAGGGCAAACAAAACAGAAGAAAAAAAACTCGCAACCTCGGTTCCCGCAAACTTAAGCCACAGGCGCAATCCCAGAAAGCTAGCCACAGCCGCAACTACTTTCGCAAATTGAACTCTCGAAAAATAGCTCTTCCAAGCGCCGGCCGACCGAGAAAAGAAGAAGCGAGACAGCACCGGTATACAGCAACCGGAAAGAGCGCGGGGAAACGAAACGATAGTTCGGCAAGAAGAGAAAAACTTGGCGCGCACGTCCGGGGCAAAAGAAAGAGGGAGAGAGGAGAGGAGAGAGAACGAGCGCGAGAAAACAGCGCGCGCTGCTCTGCGGTCTGTCAATAAAACAGAGACGGCCGATTAATCTTGGCTCGTCGACGTCTCGAGGGCCGCCCATACTTGTTTTCTCCCTCCACTTTGCTTGTTCTCCTCTGGGATATATACGGCCGCTTTTTCTTCTCCTTCTCTCAGCTGCAGACCGACTCGAGATGCTCGAGAAAGTGTTTATCGATTCCATTTCGCTTCCGCGCGGGAGATGGACTTCGTCGGTGCTTCTTCGCTTGCCGCGGGAATTAGGTGGGAGGAGAGGAAGCTGTACGTCGAGTGTGGCGCGTAATTTAATTGGCATTGGAGTAGGATAAAGGATGCGTGTATTTGAGATTCTTTGTGGTGTGTGTGTGTGTGTGCTAATTTCGTTTGGTTTTTTGTTGAGAGATGCTCGTTTGGATTCGTTGCGTAATGAAGAAGCAACTGAATCTTTGTTTCGTGTCGCTAAAGTATATAAAAGCAAACGAACATCTTACCTTTATTTGCAGTTTTACCCGACAAGCCAACAAAAATTAACCCTAAAGCTCCATTTTTCGTCCATGAACTTCAGAAAAAAACCAACGCCATTCACTGCGTACAATTTGATTCATCAACGTTTTCTTCTTTTTTCCTCTCTAATATATTACCCAGCAGCGTACACTCTCTTAGCGCAGATCCTTTACAACCATATAATTCTGCAGTAGCCAGAAACTCGCTTTCGTTTTCCCCGAAATTTCCAGCCGCTCACACGCATACATAAAACAGCTTGTCGGCTCCCAGAAAGAGGCAGAGAGTTTACTCGGGTAGTGCGTGTCCGTGTGTGTTTTGCGCTGCATATATACGGTGAGCTCGTGCGATTGCCGCTGTATTAGGTCCGCAAATACAGTTGGCTAACTCAGCGCCAACACACTGCCTCACTCGGCCTGTGTGTGTGTGTGTGTGTGTGTGTGTGTGTGTGTGTGTGTGTGTGTGTGTGTGTGTGTGTGTAGCATATGCACTCGAAAACGCATAATCCTCCTCCGTTCGCCTTTTGAATCGTCGCTTCGCCTCGAGAGCGAAATTCTTCTTATTCACTTTTCTTCTTTTTCTCCTTTTAAAGTGTGTGCTTCTGCTCGAGAGAGAAGAGAAGAATAACGCGGGAGAAGCTTTATTTTGACGGAGAGTACATGGGAGCTGATGCAGCGCGCTCGTTGATTGTTTGCTCGGTATAAATGATTATTTGAGTAAAGTCAAATATTTGATGCCACGTGCAATAATAGCCGTGAATCCTCTCTCCGGAGTGTATTTTTCTCTTCCAGATGTCTGGAAATTTTAACGAAATCGCACAAGTATAAATTATAATCCTATCGGTTCACCGATAAAAATACAATTTCGAGCCGACTTCGCTGGAAGGTTACATTATAATGCACAAAAATGCCTCGAACAATTTCTCGCTCGGCTAAACGAGGCGCCACGCGGCGATAAGCGCGCCAAGGGATTGTCGCGCCTTTTTTCCGCCGAGTTCAACGACTGCTATACGCTCGAGACGCTCGCGGCGCACGTAAAAGCCAAACATCGCTAAAGCCCTGCGTTTGTATATAGGTATGTGTGTGTGAGTGTGTGTGTGTGTGCTCTTTATCTCGTTTTCGAGCTGAGCGAGGGGCATAATTCGTGTCTCCTGTTTACGGATGGATGTACAAAAAGTCGGAGATGACGGGACTTTATTGCGCCTCGTCGTGTTCCGCGTTATATTACGTATCCTTGAAAACGCTGTTGCTCTCTTACTCGTGTACATGATCGTGTTTGACGATTGTACGATTCGTTGCCAATTTTTGAAGGGGAGCTTAACAGCTTTTCCCTTGTGGACTGGATTTATTTTCGTACGTCTCGACACACACACACACACACACACACACACACACACACACACACACACACACACACACACACACACACACGCACACACACACTCACACACATTACTCAAGACACTTTTCAGAGATGATCGATCGACTGCAACACGCTGTTATGCAACCGTTTTATATTTCGAAGACGAAGCAGTGTATCTGCCAAACGTTAAAAACAATGACATCACGCTCTCGGGCATTTATCAATTCAGTCGTACACACGAGCTTTTCGAATTCCACGCGTTGCAGAGCAGAGCAAATCTCGAGCCACTTGACTCCCGCGAGTCTATACAATCTCTCTCTCTCTTTCTCTCTCGATATATCAATTCAACCTACTGTTCATCTCATCTGATGTGCACAAGTCGAGCGGACGAAGCGTTACGTGTATCAATTGACATTTGGGTTTTATCAATTGTCGCTCGTCTCGACAGCAATTTGCACAGCTTTTATATATTATGTTATACGCGAGAGATCGCGCGTCGCGATACGCAGTGATGCGTATATGTATACATTCCGATAATATCTGAGCCGCTCGCGGTATTTTGACAGCGCCGTTCGCTTGGCTGGATTCGAAAGATGATTTTTCGAGTGGACTTTTATTTTTCAGAAGAACTTGATTTTGAGGATTGAAAAAAAGACGAGTTTTCGAAAATATATCAAAAGAGAGAGAGAGAGATTGTCAACGTTGGGGAAACAAGTTTGTTGACCTTTGTATGATATTTTTGAGTCTTGTTTGCATTCCTGTACACTCACTATATACATATAGGTGCGGATGATTCATTGGTGCGGAGCGAATGTGGGGAAAAAAAAGTCGGCATATGGTACAAAATTAGAATTTTATCTTTTGGCTCACCGAATCCCTATCTATATGGCTCTGGACTATTCCAGAAATATATATGGAATCAAAGTTGCGCTGGAAGCGACATTCGTATATTGTACGTGTATACACAGTGATTCACGAGCTGTGTGAGTGTATACTCGAATGATTAATTTACTGTATCCAGACTGGTGTTATATGTACAAAAAGTGTACACAATGCACAGTGTAAAGATGTGTGTTTGCGTCACACTCCTGAAATTCATCATACCGTCGACCGAAAAGCACATAAGAAATATCGTCATAAAATTACGTGGACCTTGATTCACAAAAATAAGATCAGCCAAGCGACTTGAAAAAAAAAGAATCAATTCGAAAAAGTGCGCAGACGTTGCGAAGAAAAGAAAAAACAACACCCGCGATAAAAATCCTTTCTCCGATCCTTATTTACGACACTAACGATCCGTCCTATCAACGCTTCTAATCGTCCACACAGTGCGCCTTCTATTAGTGTTTTTTGTCCAACACCGCGTACACGCAATCGCCCCGCGATAAGGTCTACGAGGCTCTTCAGAGTAAAAAAAAAACTTAAGCTCTCTCTAAGACACAAAGATCTCACATCGAATTTCCCGTCGTCGTTGTCGTCGTCGCCTACTTCGACGGAGCGTTTTTTAATCGACTCAAGAGTGCCGTGGCGATAACCTTATTGCGCCTGATAGTGCTAGTCGTCGCCGCCGCCGCCGCCGTCGTTCTCTTTACATTATAACGACGCCATCGATCGATAAAACCACTTGGCGACGGAGAGAGAGAGAGAGAGAGAATCGTACGTCGTTGTCTATGTCTACTCGTCGATAATAGAACTAGGGGAGCGACGGAGAGACAGAGAAATGGATAGTCAAACACTAATGCGCGGAGGAGGGGGATATTACACATCAAACATTAACCGTGATAAAATCGTTATAGGCGAGAGCGCAGAGTCGAAGGGATTACGGGCGATGACGCGCGTGGACTTGTACGTATGCGTGTGTGCGTGTGTGTGTTATGCGCTTAATGGAACTGAGTTTGAATTCTACGTGTTTTAGTATACGTGAGTTTGGGGAGAACAAAAATTGACGCTGTATATCTGCGTGTGGTGTATCCAACGCTGGCATTATTAGTTTAATTTGGAGGATCAGCGCTGCGGGCGTATAAGTATATATGAAATTCAGGGGGCAGCTGTTTAATTGGCGGTTCGGTCGAGTTGAGTAAGTTGGAAATTAACGAGCGCGCGTCGAAATATATAGACACGCAGTGTAGCCTTTTAGTCTATTATGCCTCTTTAATTCGACACGATATGCAGATTGGAATATCGTGTTTGCTTTCGGCTCTCCCTCTCTCTCTCTCTCTCGCAGCGAAATGCGTGTAAAACAGGTGATCTTTCGTTTTATGCTAATGCGCTTTTTCTCCTTGACTTTTGCATAATTAGTTGTCTCGTTCGTATATTAATTTAGAGACAGGAAGAGTTACTTTGACTTCGTTTTTTGTCAGTTGATTCTAATAATAGAATATTTATTGCGCACACACACACACACACACACACACACACACACACACACACACACACACACGCACGCACACACACACACACACATCTGCGAGAACATGCATTTCGCTAATAAACACCTCGGGAAGCTCTTCCGACTTGTTTTCGCGAAAACTCCAAAAACGACTATTACAAAGCTTCTAGGAGGGAGCAATAAGTGTGTTGTACAAGAGCAAGATACTAATACGGCATAAAGTGATCCATAAATCAACAAATCGCTCAATCAACTCTCGCAGAAGCTCTCTGCCTCGTGAAGAAAAACAAGAACATTTTCCCCATGCGTTGAATGCTCGACTAATCATCTCGAAAAATACGAAACGTAAAGTCGCACAAGTTCGCTCCGAGCGACGTATATGTATGTACATACACATAAAAATTTTTCCAGCTTCGCTATCCGCTCACGTGTCGCAAAAAGAGACGTATAATGACAAACCGAGACAGCAGCAGCAGCGGAGAAGAAGCCGCTTCGAACCCGAGAGCGAAAGAGAGAAATACGAGGGCGCAAAAAGGAAAAAAGAAATGATAGAGATTGAAGAGCTTGCGGAAAAGTTTGATATCAAAGCGCGCCTGGTCATAAAACGACATCAGTGAGCGAGAGAGAGAGAGAGAGAGAGAGAGAGAGAGAGACGGCGGAGATGGAAACGAGAAGCGAAAAAGAGAGACGAGAAAGGGAGATGCCGATAGCATTGAGATATACTCTCGCGCGTGCTGATGCAAAAACGCCGAGAGCCGTCTGAGTATAAGGAAAGAGAAAAAAAGCAAGCTTCGCTCGGTGTATATATAGAAAAGGAATAAGAAGAAGACGCGCTCGCGCGCGCGTGAGAGAGATAACCGACAAAATACCTAAAACACTAAACACTCGGTTCGTGTAATTTTCTGTAATGTAGCAATCGGCTATCTCTCTCTCTCTCTCTCTCTCCAGCTCGGCCTTCTCATTCCACTCGTCCCCTTTCGCATGCAAATGCGAGAAAGAAAGAAGAACCGAGAAAAGGCGCAAAAAGAATAACGGAGCGAGAACGACGACCGCACGGCTGCGGTGAGTTAACGCGGAGCGAGCTGTCCCGCGTGCGGAGGTTTAAAAATATATACGAGCGAGGCATGCGCGCGTTAAAAAAGGAGTCGGAAAGGAGAGAGAGAAAAAAGGAATGAGACGACGTGGGGGGGGGGGCACAGGTTATAGTATGGTACATAAGAACGAGGTCCGACAGTCGCCTAATTTCTGCGCCGCTACGGCGTGGTCTCGCTTCCTTCTTCGTCTTCTCTTATTCCTCCTGCTGCGTGTGGCGCCTCCGTTCATTACGCTCGCTCGCTCGCTATTATAGCCTAGCAGAATTGCCTAATTCGTGTGTGTGTGTTGCGAGGGAACGACGAGCGACTTCTCATGCTGGGGTATATGCGGGGGAATAGAGCTGGAGGATGCCATGGGAATCGGCTAGGATTTGATTGCGAATCAGAAATTGCGGGAGTAGGCAGAGAAGATGAGGGGCGTAATGAGGAGATGTGGCACATCTGGAATTTTTCCCGACGCGTTGCTATTTATATCGAAAAGTGAATAATAATATGATGCAAGCGTCGCGCCCGTTGCAGTGAAAAAGCCTATATATCGCTTGTATACTCGATAAAGAATTGGGACGGAATCGAGCTCCTTATCTGCAGCCCTGGTGATATTTTAATGCAGTCTTGAATTGAAGTTCCACAGCTCTCGAGAGCCGCTGCCAGAGAGGAATAAGACAAGATAAGCGAACGAGGCGAAATCAGAAATCTCGCGTGGTAGAGCGACAACTCTGCGCTCACGGACTTATGCAGGTATAGGTATAGAGTATACACACAGAGAGACTCGCGAGTGAGGCGAGCGAGCAAGAGAGAAACCACCCTGAAGAGTCACTGAAGTGACACTGCGAAAGAGGGAGGCAAGGAGGAAGGGAGACACAGACAGTTCCAGAAGAGAATATCGCGTACACTCACTCGCGTCTCCGCAGTCGCCTTGACGAGAGAGAGCGAGAGGGAGACTATCGCGTATAGAAATAAGGGAGAGAGAGAGAGAGAGAGAGGGTTGCGGCGTGGCGACGTTAGGCAGTAGTGCGAGGCGGGGTGTGGCGGGCAGCAGCAGCAGCAGCGGAGGTCTTCTGGCACGACGAGACGAGGCGAGGTTCGCGTTAAACCACCCATTTGAGCGTTTCACCCGACGACCTCTATACCCCCCGGCTAGGGTAAATATGGGGCCTCGTTTAACTCTCTCTCTCTCTCTCTCTCTCTCTCTCTCTCTCTCTCTCTCTCTCTCGCTCTCTAGCACTATACGACGACGTTCGAGTCCGCGCGGACTGCAGCGCCGCAGCCAATCCCTGGCCTCGTACGACAGACTTGGCCATTCACGCACTCGAGACACCGAGTAGTGCCGCCCCTCTACGCTCTGTTCTGTCAGACAACGAATAGCACTCGAGATCCGACCAATAGGCTGCCGAGAGACACAGCTGACGCGCGCTCGTCGAGTCCGCGCGGACTACTCTGCTACGCAGGTATACCTATATAAGTCATGCACATGGGTGAGAGTTGCTCTTGGTTCCGTGTATGTGTGTCTGTGCGCGCCGGTCGCTTAGCTCCGTCTCTGTCGCGCCTCGTTCGCTTTTGCAGTCGCGGCTCGTAGTAGTGCTGCCGCCGCTGCCGCTCCGACCTGGGGCGCAACTATTGGCCACCCACGCCTCGTCGGCGGAGGGGTTGCAAGGGAGGGGGCAAAACAAAGCTTGAGGCGAGAGAGAGAGAGAGAGAGAGAGAGAGTTTTCGTCTCGCTTCTCTCTTCTTTCCTCGACTTTTGCGTTGTCTCGTTCATGGTTGGCGTGCTTTTTTCCGCTGCCGCGAGCGCAAGAGAGAGAGAGAGGATGCATGAAGACGAGCTTTTTCCCGCAAACCCGCGCCTCTCTACACACCCCAGATTCTCCCACCTTCTCTCTCTCTCTCACTATATATATCTGCTCTTTTTTACACGCTCGGCGGCGGCTCTCCGCGCTAACCCTTTGCCGCGATGCTTATATACCGAGAAGCTATAGCCATATAGCTCATCGCGTTTCCTTCCTTCTCTCTGCTTATAATACTTCCTCCGCGCGCTCTCTCTCTCTCTGTCCGCTATTACGGCGTAACAAAGTCGCGATTGTAATGGCGAAAATCTTGAGTCTTTTTTTTGAAGGTTTGTATGGTAAAAAAAGCGTTGTCTCCGGAACGAAAAAATTGACGCGACAATCAGCCAAAGAAGCAAAACAAACGTGCCCTCGTCGCTTGTTAAACCGCTAAAAATCAATTCGTGCGCCTGCATCGCGCGCGCAAAACAGAAGCAAAAGCCACAGCAGCGGAGCGCCGAACGACTGCTTGTTTTTCAAAGCCCCAGCCGAAAAAGAAGAAGGAGACTTGAGGCTCGCTTCGATTTCCCAAGCTACCAGGTATACACACAGACAACCTCGTTTCGTCGTCGACTCCGAGTAGCGCACAAAGTCTTTGCCTCTCTCTCTCTCTCTCTCGGAACCGCTTTTGCCCGCACGTCTGGAAACGCTCTTCTTTTTGCTCTCTCCCTCTCTCTCTTCTCTCGGTTCTCGCTCGGGCTTCTTTTTATTACGGTGTTCAGTTTCTCTTTATTTGTCCTCCTCTTCTTCATCTTTTCTTCTCCTTTCTCTCTCTTGCGCTCTTTCCTACTTTTTCTTTATTTAGTCGAAGACCGAGTTCCCTATTGTTTTCGCGGACGCTTTTTTACTCCCTACGCAGCGGCAGCAGCAGCAGCAGCAGAAGAGATGAGGTGGGCGAGTGGATGCTGCTAGCTGGAGGAGAGGAAGGAATACGAGGAGGCTGCTATAGCTGCAGCAGCCGGAGAGGAAGCAAGGGGTTTATATATAAAAAGGAGCAAAGAAAACTTCCAGTGCCTCTTGTCGCGCTCGCCCGGAGTCGTATAGTCGTACTCGTCTGTATACGTGTGTACTCGACGACGACGACGACGTCGGCGTAGTCGTTTCTACTACTTTTCAAGAGCGAGATAGCTATACGGCGAATGAGGGGAGAGAGAAACAGAGAAAGAGGTAGGGCACTACTACTCGGCCTCGGTATAAATAAAGTGCCAGTAATTTTCAGCGCGAAGGGTCCTCTTCTCGCGCAGCTCCGAGAGAGAGAGCGAGAGAGAGAGAGAGAGAGAGAGAGAGAGAGAGAGAGAGAGAGAGAGAGAGAGAGAGAGAGAGTGGCTTTCAATTATCGCGGGAGACTTCGGCGAGTTTCTTCTTCTTCTTCTTCTTTTTTTTCACCTAACCGCGATTATTTTTTCCCTACTTCCGACGCGTTCTCGCTCTGCTTTTTACTTGTTTTCGCTGTGTTTTTTCTCTTACTCTTCGCGACAATGCTTTCGTCGCTGCTGCTCTTCCGCGAGGTATTGAAGTGCCTCTGGGTGTGTGTGTGTGTGTGTGTTCTTCGGCTATTTTTGAGAGAAACGAGAGTTGAGACCTTTCCGCCCCGCTGCGCTGGACTGATTACACCCGTGTAAAAAACTTATTGAGTGTATTGCGCTTTCTTTGTTATTCGTTCGGTATCTTGTAAACGGTACGGTCTAATCTAATAAAACATGTGGGCCTTTTCATAAGTAGTTTATCCAATGTTTACAAGTTTTAAAAACTATTTATAAAAGTAGATATGCACGGCGTCGAGAAAAAGGATGACTCAATAAAAAGTAAGTGGTCAATAATTCAGTAATTCTGAAATTTAGCAAAATACAAAGACTGGCTCTTCTCCCACCGCTTAAACTCTTCGTGATTCTGGCCAGCAAAGATAGATGGCGTATAGGTACTTTTCTACTTCTTTCATCTCTATAAGGCATACTCAGTGCATATATAGTCACCTATGCCAAAACTGTCTTTTACTAAGCTGACTTGAGCCGTTCAGGTTATAACTGCCTGAAGCTCGAGAGAAGATACATTTGTTTGTTATTTTACTCTAGGGAAAAGAAAATATTAAAATACCGCAAGTTTTGAATAAAGAATAAAGCGCAAAAGCGCTCATACATTATAAGCTTCAAGGCAGCAAAGTTGATGACTGTTTTCCATCAGCGCCATAGGTATATGCAGCTGTGTGAAACCATATGTATACCGTATGTACATGCATTAGCGGGTATATCGGCTCGAGGCGGTAATTCATTCGTCGAGCAGAAAAGCCGCTTTACATATACGTGCGCACACGCGAGAATCGTCCCATTTCTCTCTAATTTCCGCCAAGAGGGTTGACTGTGCTCTGGCTATGCCACCGGAGCTTTGCACGTGTATGCGTAGGCTGTAGAGAACTCACAGTGATGTTAAGGCGGCCCTTTCATGAAATCAAAACCCGGAGAGGCAAAGGAAAGCAAGATACATTGTCATAGTCGTATATTAATAGCAGCGACTACTCTGTGTAGTTGCGAACAATCTTTGTCGAAGAAGCTCTATACGGCTTTTGAACCGTTTATAAATTAGTGTCTTGAAATATTTTATTTTCTGTTGCGATGCTGCTCGATCAATCTATTCCAAACATATTATTTTTACTTATTTTTATGATAAAGCAAACATGACTGCTTTCGCATATCAAACAGATTTTCATCCGGTAATGATTGACGTTCTGCGAAAGCTCGCGCAGATATGTAAGACGTGAACTCATTGGACACGCGTAGTATACACATCGTCGACTGCGGAATTTGATTCGCGCGATTGGAAAAAAACCGCTGCCAATTCATTGGCACGTAACTAAATTTATAGGTCTAATAAATGAAATATTGTTTTAATATACAGTATATTTATGCTTTTTTCAACATGCAACGACACTCTTATAAGAGGAAGCAAAATTTTTGAGAAAAATCGGTTTTTACATTTTAGCTCTTTACCTGAGTATCGCTTAACGAAATCGTTTAAATATTTAATAGCAGACAGCTTTTTTATGGTAAGTCGCCAAATAAAACTTTAAGACTACATTGTTTTAGAGATAGAAAAATTTAAAAAATTCTCAAAAAAAAAAAATTCAAACCTTGATATTTTAAGAACCATAGGGGTTTCAAAGCTGCGCAACGACCTTAGCCAAAACACATAAAATATCTACCTTTTCCCAAAATCTCAAATGTAATAAAGCCTTTTTACGCCCCTAATCGTGGCAAAAAAAAACTCTTTTTTTCAGTTTTCGATTTATTACTAGAAAAATAAGTAGTCAAATCACTTGAAATATTTATGGGATATAGTTTAACACGTGACCCATCAACTTGATTTTTTCCACGAGGTTGTGACGTTTAGTTTCAGAGATAATTTTTTTTTAAAAAAGAGCACCTTTTTCACTTTATCTGCCGAACGGAGCGGTTGATCCCGAGGGCTAAACGGAAAAAAGTATATAATTTTATTATCTTTCAAATAAATTTTAGCTGAATTGTTTGTAACCGTGGAATGATTGAAAAAAACGCAAAATAGATTTTTTCAAAAATCAAAAAATGGCCATAAAAGAAAAATAGTTCAGAAAATTGTCATTGTTTGCTGAATTCGAGGTTATGAAAGCGACGTCGTCCGTGACGTCACCTTTCACGGCAGCACCTGCTAGTGAGCCGATGCAGATCGAGTGTCAACTGCGTGATGCTGTACCGAACCTCGTTTATACAACAAGGGTTATCGGTTTTTCTTCAAGGAAATACCATAAACTGGCCCCCACTGCATTACTTTGGGCTATGATGATTTGGAAGCCTGGGTCGACGGTACACTATGGGTCAAATCGCATTTTTTGGTTCAAAATCTAATATCTCCAGAACAAATAGAGGAATCAATCCAAATTTTGGTATGGTTTAAGTTTAAATAATAAGGATTAAGGGAACATTATTAAGAATGTCATTACCCACTATTGTAGGAGTGAAACCAAGGGCTAAAATAGGCCACCTTTCAAAAATCCATCTTTTTTCACTCTTCTTTATGGCGTATCTCAAAGAAAAATAGAAATATTGATACAAGTTTCTGGTTAAATACTCGTCATTATAATACAGATTGGGGAAACCTTTATTAAAATGCCGTCAACCCCTATGTTAGGGGTGGGCATGGGGAGTAAGGGGTGAAAAATCGAAAAATCGCCGAAAAATGTTATAAAGGGTTTTCGTGGTCGCTGAAAACGATTCTGACGACCATTTAGGCATTACTTCTTAGCTTGGGCATGACTTGCGGTTATCATCCCTCGCTCTAGGGATGGACAAAATTGGTGTGTGTTATATAGATAAAAATAGGCAAATTAATTTATAAAAACTTCATTATGCATCCATGCATTAACATGTATATCATTTTCTAATTTCTACTTAAAAATTTTCGCCGCTATTTCTATTACTTTTATATTTTTATACTGCTCATTATTTGATAATTCAACAGCACGAACCACTATAGTAGTATCAGATGCTTCACTTATCAGGGCTGGCTTTCTACGAGCATTTATCTTGATTATTGCTTTTATTACTGGCCCAGATGTTATATTTTTTGTTTAGCCCATTTTCATCTAATCTAGCTCATTTCAGATTTAAGTATCTAATGGTTCTATTTATATTTTATGCTGTCAGATTCAGCCAAAAACAATGAAGTTACTGAAATTTAATAAACTACCACTATACGATGAAGGTTTAATATACAATAAATATATACAGCCTATCATAACTTATATCTAACATATAGTTCGATAGAAAATGTCGGTAAAAATTAATAATTTTCAAACGATGAATTTGGCCATTTTTTTGCATAAACTATACCTCATTAACAACTACTCTGCATAATTTTAAAATGATTCTTACATTTTACAAATAAATGTCGGCAATGTACTGTTTTTTACACATACACACACACACACACACACATACATACACATATCCCAATTTTTTTTTAAAATTATTTCTACATTGTCTGTATACACACACACGCACACACTCACACACACACACACACATACACACACACACACACATGTATATATATATATGTATATATATATATATCCACACACACAATTTAGAAATAATTTCAAAAAAAATTTGGTTATAATAATGATTTTGTTACTAGACAACATTGATATATCGTCGCTTCTAACGAAAAGTAGTACATTACAGTTGCCACGAAGACTACCCTGGTAGAAAAGCGCCTATTTAAAATGGTGGTAAAGGCAGAAACTGGCTAAGTAAAATGTAAAAAAATATACATTTTAAATTCCTCAAAAGTAGCGATATCTTGTGTATTTTTCATGGGTGAGAATTATATTTCATGAAAGTATCAATAAATCAATTATTCTTTTGGATGCAAGATACAAAATTATTAATATTTAGGCGTAAACTGAATAATTTTAATAATTTAAACATATGGCGGAGCTCGTAGGGCTTGTGTGGAAGAACGTCTGCATGGCCCAGTCGGTAAAGGCGCACGACCGTATACTTATTTGTCCTCGAGCAGGGCGTGGGTTCAAATCCCCGGTCAGACATAATTTTTTCAGATGCAAATAATTATTCTATACTTTCCTATTACCAAAAAACTCGAATCGAAGCCTGCTAGCCACGTCTTTTCAATTCTAACCTTGAACCGCGATAAGCCACGTGTAACTCAGCTGTGTAACTCGACCAACTATAATGGGCAGTTTGTACATAAAAACAAGGTACGCAGATTGAATCCAAGAACTGCTCATTAAGTGGGAGAAAAAGCGTTATATTCTGCCTAAGAAATGGCAAATAAAACTGTCTAGTTCTTAGATTCTATGCCAAGAACTGGCCATTAAGTGGGTTACCGATTCTACCAAGGTAGTACGTTTTATTTTTGCCGCGAAGACTAGTACTTTTCAAATATTTCTCACATGAAAAAAAAAACTATTGTTTTGGAGAAAAACAAATAAATATTTTGGTAAAAACTAATAAAATTGTAATGTCTTTACCCTGGTAGGAGATTGGCGATAATCGCTGCTCAGTACCCAAGCAGCGATATTCGCTACCGAGAATATCGATGGATATATCGGAGAATTCTAGAGAGAAACCCGGCAAAAACATAGATCTCTGTATACAAATTAAGAGAAAAATTATAAAACAATTTTTTACATAAAGAATAACAATAGTGTATAATAATAATAGTTGAGTTATTTTAAATGCATTATTAATAATTTATAATTAGTAAATTGCACATATAAATAGCAGTATACTTATAGCAGACTGCTACGTGATGCTTCAGATACTACACATGTGCAGTTTGAATATAAATATGTAACTATTTTCTTATGAAAAAATAAAAGTTCAAGTGTATACGAGTAGATGGCATAGTCAGTAATTGATAATTTTTTGTTTCTAAATGTTGCTTTTTGATCCCAGAGGATGCTTTCTATGATAATAAAATAATATTTTAGTTCAAAATAAAATTGCTTTCAACTTGCTTTTAGAGACCTATTGGTATGACTATTTTTCTTATAAAAACATGAAAATTTGTAATAGACGTTTTGAGGTTATGTTTTTAAAATTTTAGTTTCATAAATAAATTCGAAAAAAATTTGCTTTTAATCATCCTAGCCTATCTGTTGAATGATTACGTCGATGTTACGATATATTTACGTCTAAATTTACGTAATAATGAGTTTCAATCATAAATTTTAGTCCTTCTCTAGAAACTACCGAGAACGCTATATACAACATTCATGTGACCAATCATAGGGTTTCTACCGAGATTCGAAACCGAGAATCTGCCGACATCTTCCAGATCTGGCTTGTTTCTACTGATGATAAACCCGGCAAGTTTCCTACCAGGGTAAAAATGCCGAAAAATTTTTGAAAAATTTTGAAATTTAAAAAGTTGTTATGAGATTTAATATTAATTTTTTTTTACTAGAGTAAAGTTTTTAATAAAAATTTTTTAAATTTCGAATTTTTTCAAAAATTTTTTGGCAACTTTAAAAACATTACAGTTTTATTAGTTTTTATCAAAAGCGGTCAATTTCAACTATCCGGCCCTCAAATTAAAGCTCTTTTCTTCTAATTTTGTGTTTTGAAAATTAGATTAACAAGTTAGTAATTAATATTATTAATATTATTAGTTATTAATTAGTTGGTTTCATGTGCTATATATATATATATATATATATATGCCTATCAATTATGACTGTTTTTTACCTTTTTTCATCGCCATATATATATAGCACATGAAACCAACAAAATGTTAATCTAATTTTCAAAGAACAAAAGTAGAAGAAAAGAGCTTTAATTTGAGGGCCGGATAGTTGAAATTGACCGCTCGGATCAAAAGTTATAAGGATTTTAAAAATGGGAGTAAATCGCGGATTTTCGTAAAAAATCGAGATTTTCATGATTTTTCGCTATATTCAAGCTTAGACAACTTTTTTTCTAGGCCACCATTTTTAACCCACTGGGGCTCAAATTAAATCTTTTTTCGGATACTTTGAACGTATAAATACACATTTTTCGATTGCGGCTTCTGACATAAAGTCGAACTTTGGCTGGTTTTCGTTAATTTTCCCCATGTTAAAAATTCCCATAAGAGAATTTAAAGTGTCCGGCAAAAAAGTATGGCAAGCGATCGGGCGTGCTCGCGGACTTTTTTACACTCCGGACGACCTATAGAACCGAAAAAAATCGGTCCGGTAGGTGTGCCCTCAATTTAAAATTTCTGACTTCCACCGCCGAGTTCTTTCCAGTCGGCACATATACGTATGTGCATCGAACACGATTTCGTCCCGTATGTGTGTATAAGTAGTTGTTGATTTATGTCCGTAATGTGCCTGATAATTGGGAAAAAACATTTTTCGACGCTGCCGTAGAAGCCGCGGGTGCGAGAGGCTTTTAGCCCTTTGCGAGGGAGGATGTTTTCCGTCGCGGCTTTTTTATTGATGAGGGAGAAGTGTGCAATGCAATGTGCCAGAATGAGTAAACTCGTGAAGATTGAAAAGACAAATTTTTTATTTATACATTTATTTATTAGAGATAGAGATAACAAAGATTTGTAGTTTATTTGAAAGTACCATTCACCGTTTATTTATGTAAGAAAAAGATACAACTTTTATTTAATCAACCTTCACACACACGTTAAATTTATTTTCAATTTTCATTTGCATTCTAAATTAAATCTTGGAAAAATGAGCGTTATAAGCGAGACTATGAGAGTACTCAGAATCTCGTTGCTTATCGACTGCGAAATGACTCTGCTTGTATTTGATTCCGTTCTTTTGGCGTATTATTAAATCCAATAACAATAAATTTCCATCGTTACAAATCGAGAAATAGTTTGGCGAGCTATCAACAGCAGACGAATCATCATTTATAAACATATTAGTGAGAGTCGGTAGTTCTGAATTTAAAGACGGCGGAATATTTGTCCACTTCGTAGTTACGGACGCACTGCTATCCAGCGCCATGAAATCTTCTTTCTCAACAATTTTTTCTTCATTCGTAAACCAATGACTTATTTTGTTCATTGGATTCAAATACCCATAAGCCATCAAACCAGTACCTACAAGATTAATGATATCATTCATAAAAGAAGATTTCATATTGCTGCAAGCTCCACTTGTAGAAAATGAATCTTCATTCATTGCTTCTAATAACTCTTGCTCATCTAAATTTCGACGTTTTCTCTCAATATGGTTTGAGTTATGTTGAGCGTTAAATAGGATATCTGTTGGTATTTCTATCGAAGAGCGTTTATTTTGTAAATTGATGTCATCAATTTCCGATGTTGTCTCGTCTACTGCATAATATTTATTTAAATTGTCGTTGCATACTGCCCTGAAATCGCTGTCGACGTATTGACCAACTCCTTCCAACTCCAGATCTATTTTTTCATTTTTATACTTTGCCAAGGAAGCGAAGGTATTGTTTTGTTTCAAGTTCATTTTCATAAGTTGTATACTCCACAGGGTGTATGGACTGAGAAATGGTTCATATTTTTCCAATTTTTGGTACGAGTCACTTGAATCATCAGGAACTCCATTTTGATTCTTTTTAAATGTATACGTAAGCGTTTGATTGTCGCTTACAATCGTATAAAATTTATTATGACATCTATAGTAGGAAGTGCCTAAGTGCATCATTACTACTTTAAAATACTGTAATTGTTCATTCAATTCTAATTGCATTGTTTCGTTCTCTAATTTTAAATTGATGTTTACGACATTGAATTTTATTGCATTTTGTTTCAAACCTCGCACAATATCGGATTTCAAAGTTATCTTTTCTCCTTCTAGAAGTCGTTTAATCGCATTTTTATGCTCATCGTGGCTCCACACGAAGAATGGTTTTGATATTATTGATTTACTATTAAATGATACTCGGCTGTGACGATATTGATCATATTCATTCATCGTTATTGTAGATTCTTTTAACTTTGACCTTAAAAGACTTATTTTGTCACCAGATGCTACTACTAAACTGTTTGTATCATTGGATACAAGATGAGAGGGTAATTCAAATTCTGCAAAAAAGTAATCTCCAAATGGAAATATATGCTGCTTGAAGGCGTTCATGGATATTTCATATTTTTCTAATACGAGATTCGATTGTATAATCCACTTCAGACTATCGACTTCGCGTCTTAATACTTCATTCTGTATTTTGATTTGACCCGCTTTATTGGAGTAAATATTTGCAATATAATCAGCCAATTCTGCTTTATCGTGATAATCTTCTATACGATCGTATATTTTGACCATGACGTTAACGCCCTCTTCTAATTTTTCTATACAACGAGCTAGATTTTCTTGTACCCGAAATCCCTGCGTCATCTGTTTCATTTGCAGCTTCACATCTCTTAGAGTACCTTGTATTCGCCATTTACTAATGTCAAGAGCAGCATGAGATTGCCCCTGTAAATGACTTCCCATTTGATTCATTTTATCTCTGAGATTTTTACACGTGGGGGCAATAATTCGATAGATGACTTCTTCATATAACCGCAATTGCTGTAGTTTTTCATCTAGTTTTGCCATAGCACGACTTAATTCATCTATTTTAGCTTGATCACTTTTAATTTTATTGTAATACTCAAGCGGTACTTTAATTATTGCAAAAATATTCTGAATCCCTTTTACGAAATCTATTTCATCCTTGTTCTTCGAGTTTTCGCCCTCGCTGCTGCTTTCGCCCTCACCACTGCTTTCGCCCTCACTGCTGCTTCCGCCCTCACTACTGCTTTCGCCATCGTTTCTGGTTTTTTGATTTTCTAACATTTTTCTTTTCTTTCGCAAGAAACCTTGTACATCTTTTCGCATATTGTGCAGTTTATCCATGGCTTTTTCATCGATCGAATTCGTTATGTCTATTTCTTTTTCTAATTGTTGTTTGATTTCAGATATCTTTTTCTGAATATCACTCACATTGGCGGATGGCTTTTTCTCTGAAAAGTCTTTTAATTTAGTTTGTACGTCATCCAACTGCACTTTGAAAAGCGATTGTTGATCTTTCAATGGCTCTCTTATTTTGGATAAAGCATTTTCAACCGCAGCGGGTAGATCAACTGAGCTTCCTGGCCCACTTGAGTCTTCGATGAGCAAAGATTCTGCGACCATGACTCCTCCGGACATCACTGCTCCGGCAGCTCCACCGACTGGGCCTAGAAAACTTAAGAACTGATTTGCTGTTTTTAAGATGCCAAAGACCACTTTTAATCCTGCAGCATTTGCCAATTCTTTTCGTTTCTTCGCTAACTTATCTTTCGCTGTTTGAGTTTGGTTTTGCAAAGCGATTGTTTGCTCTACCAACAATTCAATTTGATGATCTACTCCATTCATCACATTATTTAATTCTGGAGTTATTTGTTCCTCAACAAAATTTTGAGCTTCATTTATTTTTTCCAAAATTGACTTCTGATATTTCTCTCGTTCATCATTTACGGATGCAACACTTTCGAGTTCTTTTAATTTTTCAATTTCTTTTATTCTCTCCTTTAAAAAATCGTTTAAGTCCAAGATGAGGCTATTACCTGCACTATTGTTAATGCTATATATTCTGCTTAAAACTGATGTGTGTAAGAAGCCAAGTACTTTTTTATTATCATCCGTTAATTCTTCATCTGCATGGAGTTTATCAGCGTATTCCTCAATTCTGTGCAATAATGACTGATAGAATGGTAAAAATGGAATCTGTTTCCGCAATACGTAGAACTGTTTCTCTAAGCCTTGTAATTCACTGACAAAACCGAACACATCGTATAGTTTTTTTACAGATTTGTGATGCTCCAAATCGTCAAGAAATTTAATTAGAAAAGACTCCATTACATTGCCACTCAAATTATCTCTTACGTAATTTTTATAATCGTTAATGACTGCAGACGGCAAACTTCTCAAAACAATTTTTTTTGGCTCCTTAATATTTGCACTATTCGAACCTTGATAGCCATGATCACCTAAATAACAGAAGCGTAAGTCCTTTAGACTGACAACTTTGTACCTATATAACCGTTCATATGGTGGATATATGGAGATTCCTTTTATCTTCAAAAATTTTCCTATCGGGTATCCACCTTTAGCACCTTCACCTGCATAACCACCAGTTCCAGTTTGTCCGTTAGCGTTAGTGATTTCGAATTTCGAATCCCCAATCAGATTTACGACAACAGGATCTAGTGAATTTCCCCCTTTTCCGCCGACCCCACCATTGCCACCATTTCCCCCGTCAGTACAATTTTTTCCCTGTACCCACCATAGAGCATCAATCACTATTATATCGTCTGATGGGCCTGGATAATAGTTCCACTTTATCTCTTCTTTCACAATTTGAAAGTCAGCTGAGTTCCACGGAGGATCATCAAAATCTTTGGGAACGGGTGGTATCGTTCCACCTGCACCTTGTTTACCATCGCCTCCTTTTTGTCCTGGTCCACCTTTGCCGCCTACGATCGAGAGTTTCAGATATTCACCATTCGCTACATTTTGCGAAATGCTCAAGAAATGACCAGTGGGTCCACCAGGTTTTCCGGGTTTTCCATTTTCTCCTGTGGCACCATTAGCAATGGCATTTGCTGCTTTTTTAGGTATCCACGATTCTCCAGGACTTCCATCTAAAATTATACTTGGACTTCCAATGATTTCCAATTTCGGCGCTATAATGGAAAGTTGTACTTGATCACCTGTTTTATTCAAGTTAGTGTCTATAAATATCTTATTCAAAGCAAATACTTTTATAGATTTCGGTCTTTCACAATTTACGGAATGTATCTCATTTAGTCTAACATACTGTCCCTTTATGATTAAATTATTATCATCGCATGACATATGAATTTTATATTGAAGCGTTAAATCTAACAAATCATTTAAGATTTTTAATTTAACTGCGCTTAGTTGTCGAATGTTTTTGATTTTGTCATACTCTTTTTCCGAATCGGCTTTGCTTATTTTATCTAAAAAATGTTTCAACTCTTCGGAAACTACGCTCGGATTCTTTTCGTTTAATTTTATTTGATGCTTTAATTTATCCACAATTTCAGTATGTTGTTGGTAGTGTTGTTGTACGTGGTATTTTGACAAGATATCATAAAAGTTTTTCAAGAAATTATACCATCTCTGTGAATCATCTAAATATGTAACTAAATTTGATAATCCTTCAACCCATTCTCGAGGCTTGACTACAGTCAATTCATTATTGATTGTTTTTATAAATTTAAGATACTCACCATCATTTATGATGCTTCGAAAATTTACATTTGATAGAGTAATATTCAAGTTAATAATATTCTTAGTAATTTGTTCAACCAACTGTCGCGGTTCAACTAAAGTAATCGCTGCAGTTTTTGTAGCTAAAAACAAATCATAGCCCTTTCGAAATTTTTCGTGTAAATCTTGAAAACCGTTGAATGGTTCTATTTTATTATCGTAATATTTTTCAATTTCTTTGCAAATTTTTGCTACGTTAGAAACGATATCCTTATTTATTTTTTCGATTAAAACGTGCAGATGAAGTTCGGATTTGTCGGATATGGCATGGCTAAAGTCATTTTTGTTATGCGTCGTAAATGCAATATTCTTGTGTATCACTTTTAGCAAATATGGCTTTGAATCTTGCAGTAATTTTATTTCGCTATACTTTCCAGGCTTGTTTGGTTGTCTTACAAGTCCTATATTTGTATAGTTTCCATTGTTTTTTGCTAATATGGCATTGATAAACTGTATTTTTTCAGCTTTCATTTCTGCTGTTGGGGAATTAATTAAATCATTCTTAAACTTGCTTGCAATGTAATTACCAATGTTGCTTATCATTTTTTCATCCGGAATTAAAGTCGCAATGAGTACTCCATCTACTTCTTCTATTTTATACTCATTTTTTACTTTAGTCACTAGAAGGCCTATGCTTTGATTGTACTTTGGAATATTCTTCATCATTTTCGCAGCAGAAGTTAATAATTCCGGAAAGGCTTCTTTGTCCATAAATGCATTGTCCACAGCAGCATAAGAAACGGTGAATATCAATTTAACTCTTTCAGCATAATTTATGATTTTTTTAATAAAGTATGAAGCAGCTATTTCGTATAATGGACCTCTGCGGTCTTTAAATCCAGGACAATCATAAAAAGCTCCTTCCGTATCGGAATCTAATAATAAATCCGGAAAAATCGTTTGAGAGTCAATAGAAGAATTGCCGATCTTACCCAATGTATCTGTTATTGTATAGCCGTCAGTGTCATTATTCTTTGTAGCTATTATATAATCATCGTATCCAGCAATAAAAAGCGAAGCAGTAGTTTTTCCACTGCCAGTGACACCTAGAAATAATAGCACATCTTTATTTGCACTTGATTTAATCTCAGTTTCTCCTTCCTTTAGAAGATTAAAAATTTCTTGTATTGTAGTTTCGTTGGCGCTGCTAGGCGGTTGTCGAAGATACGCCATTATAGTTAATTTCAAAAAATATTGCCTGCAATAAAATCGTTATCGTTATAAATTTTCTCATTTATCATATCTTACGAATGTTAAATATTCAACTGGTTTTACTCACGATCAAAACTATTTCGTTGCACAGTCGAAACAAACAGTTTCTTTTACTCGGCTTGTGATCTATCACAGAAGCACATTTTACCCCTATAACACGAAGATACAAATAAATAACCTCTAGCTAGTTTTTAGATTTCTCACATTTAAATGTATTTATTGCACAGTGTGACCTAAGTAGTCCTTTTTTGCAGCGTGTTTATCACACTCGCTACGCTCGTGTGCTAACCTCACGGTGCAAACCAGGACTGCTTATATAGGTAGGCTGTGCTATAAAATTCTATACGACACTCGTGACCTAAGTAACACTTTTTCACGGCGTAATTATAGGCGTAACCTCGCGCCGTGCAAAAAAGTGCTACTTAGGTCACTTGTATCGTAATGTACTATTGTTCTTCTAACGGCAGTTTTTGTTTCATATCATTGAAAATTAATACAAATTTTAGTAAAATATATTATGAATCGTGAAATAAGTACAGAAAATACTGAAAATAGTTATTACAATGCAAAAAAGTTGGAAACTTTACAGTAGGAGAGATACGCCCAGAATGTCATTAGTTTCTCGCTTCTGACGCGAGAGTTATACGGTACTTGCGCCCGGTAGGTTGGATAGTAATTTTTGACGTTTTAAAAGTCATTCTTTGGAGCCGTATTGCTCGAGGGAGAGGAAAAAAAGTCACAATTACAATTAAGTTTAACGTGACTTACTACTGAAAAAGTTTTTCGAAATTTATACTATGTAGCAAGTTTAGAATTAGCTATATTTCTCACATTAGTTTGCCGTATAATCTCAAAGTGTAAAAATAAGCTCCCTTTTTGTTTCAGTACCAAAAAAAGTTAGATCCATAGTTATAATGGGCAACGATTTTTCAATTGTGAAGTTTTTTGTTTTGTATGGTATTAGGCCGAGTCGACACAATTGAAAAAACAAACTGTAGGGCTTCGAAGTCCTCTATAAAAAGAAGTGAACTACCAGAATTATACGCTTGTAATAAAAACTTATAGCCTAAAAAGCTAAGTAATTCCGTATACTGGGCGCGTCTCCTCTATGTACTCTGTTCTTAAGTTTGTGCAGGTCTTAATTAAAGAACACAATTACGTATATTAAATAAAAGTCGTGTTGTACCTGTCGATGAACCTCGCTTGTCGTAAGAATGATGTTTATTCAAAATAAGATAAAGAATGCACTGCAGAATTCTTATAATATGTACACAACAAAAGAAAGTGAGAGACAAAAAGAAGAGACTGACAGACTGAGAGCTCGGTGCTGGGAACCCCGATTTATTAACCTTAAACCGGAGATGATTATGAGCACAAGTGGGTAGCAAAGAGCACGAGGAGTGGGGCACGAAAAAAGATTAACTCCTACTCTAATGTAGTTTTTTCTTTGATAATTGCACGATAGAATATTGCGAACCCACATGATATTATTATTGTTATTACTGTTATTATCCGGTTAGTTTCAACCACGTATAAAATAATGTATTCTATTATAATATACAATAATTAATAACATATTGCGAAACAATGACCGCGATAAAACTATATCGCTCATGTTTTGGACTGAATCTCGTAGCCTATTATGTTGAATACAATTAACGTTTATCTAATTAGCGCAGAAATAAATATTTCCCGAATATTCAGTGGAAAAAAATAAAAGTGAAATCCGACGTTTTTGAAAATGGCTAAAAAGTTATAACAAGTAAGAGAAGTAGAATAACAATCGTTTCACAATCATCTGTCGTAAGCATGATAAGTTAAGGAGGTTTACCACCGACAGTCCGTGCCAAAAGTCTGTCTCGCTGCTGCGCTCTCTATACCCGCTGCACGCAGACATCGTTATAGTCCAGGCGGTAGAGCAATCAAAATGGATGTTGTTTGATAAAGCAACATTTTTTTTGCAGACAATTTCCGAATATTGTGTATAACAATAATCTATGTTTGCCTCTTCCAAAAAACGCTTGCTTCATGCTGTAGAACAACAAATGTACCAAAATCTCGAAAATTGACCCATTTTTCGATACATTTGTGTCTATAACTTTGAAACAAAGCCTTAAATCAAAAAAATTTACTGTTTCTTTTTTGTTTATTTGACGATTTCCTATAAGGGTCTGAGAATCGCGAATCGAAAAAGTTTAATTTTCCATTAGTTATATGCGAAAATTAGTAAAAAATCATACGTAAACTTTGAGAAATGTTTTCGGTAAATAAAAATTGATAAATATTTATCAAATTTTCAGAAAAGATAGTTCAACATATGAAAATTACGTATAACAATTTTTGTAACAATGGATCGCGTAGTTTTTCAGTGCCAGAATTGTTAATTAACAAAATATAAAAAAGTTGATCGCGCGTACCTTGTTTAAATAACGGTGAAATCGGAGCATGCAATTTTCACAGTTACTTAGTGTCATAACAAACAATAATCAATTATAAAAATATCCATTTTTACGCTTTAACAATTTAAAAAAATGTTTTCCATTATAAATAATTTCTCGTTTACAGCATCGGTTTGATGTAATTAAAAAATTATTTCACATCTAAATACTGCTTTGCAAGCACTTTCATTTTAGCCCAAAACGACGAAATTTGACCGTGTAGATTCGGAGATAGAGGCTCACAAAGTTAATAATCATTTATGGTTTACTTAATCGTTAAATCGAAATTTAAAAAATATGATTGCAAATACTTTCTATATCCGTCTAAAGCCTAATAAATGAAAAATCGGTAAAAATACCGTAATCACAGGAATTCGTCGGCCGAGCGGCTTGGGAACAGGAGTGGGGATGGCGGAGAGCAGCTGTGCTCTCCCGCGGCTTGGATGTTTCAAAATGCGAATGCGCGGTCAAAAATGAGTCAAAATCTCGACAACGGTACCACTTATCGAGACGATTTTTTTGTTTAATTCGATTAGCGAAATGAGTGGAATTAGAATATGCCATCAAAAAACAACATTACAAAGAAATTTTGCACGAATTTCAAAATCAAAAAAGTATGCTATTTTGATTTGCATTAAAAAAATAGTTGAATGATTGAAAAATTATTTTGTTGCTTAATGTTCATCAAATCATGCAACTAATTAAACGTTTCAATAATAAAAATTTCAACAAAAAAATTGTTTACGCTTTTGAATACTCTAATAATCTATTTATGTAGAATAATTTTGAAAAGCAACCATTTTATTTTTTATAAACTAGTTAGCAGATTCTATCTTGGCAAGCTATGGAAAACGAGCAACAGTTCTTCAGAACATTGACACACTCAATGCCAAGGAGACTACAAAGGCTGATTAATGTGCAAGGAGGATACGTCAACTATTAAGGTAATATCATGCCTTCCAACTTCAATACCTAACAATTATTTTATTACAAGAATAATCAGTATTGACTTGCTAGTCGAAAACAGATATTAGACTAATGTATAATAACAGTTAGCGCAGGCTGGCATCCAAGTGCCAGACTTTCGACGATGACCTATGCGCAAACTCTATCCCACAAAACACTGTCATACCTCAATGGAATATTAAAATGAGATTTTGAAAAAAATTTTTGAATGAACCGTAAAATATAATTTTTTTTGTTTTTCTTTAGGTGCATCAGTTGCTGATATTATGATTCAAAAGGGTTTCAAGGACCAGTTTTCTTCTGAAAAGAATTATTACAGTTAGTGTAGAGTCGAATCCGAAGAAAACTGTGGATGACCAAGGACTCTGCACAAACTACATTTATTTTTAAGGTTTGTCGATGCTAACAGACTGGCTGGGTCTACCCTGTCCAAATTGTTTTACCAATATAAGAGAATTTTAAATTATTACTCACCACTTATCTCTTTTTTCAAATTTCAGTGTTCAAATTGTTCTGTTTGGGAGACTTCCTACGGGTTCAAACTTACTGTTACAAGTTTCATTTTTACTATTAGTATACTTATACTTTTCTACTTGTAATACTTTAAGTTAGTCATTATTTGATTATACAGTTTGCTTTTTAAAACGTTTATGTCTGTATTATTTTATAATTTATTATACAATTGTAAGTTTTACAAAGAATTTTTTACAACTTTTAATATCCATAATATTTCCCTGGTAGAATCGGTAACCCACTTAATGGCCAGTTCTTGGCATAGAATCTAAGAACTAGACAGTTTTATTTGCCATTTCTTAGGCAGAATGTAACGCTTTTTCTCCCACTTAATGGGCAGTTCTTGGATTCAATTTGCGTACCTTGTTTTTATGTACAAACTGCCCATTATAGTTGGTCGAGTAACACAGCTGAGTTACACGTGGCTTATCGCGGTTCGAGATAGAATTGGAAAGTCGTGGCTAGCAGGCTTCGATTCGAGTTTTTTGTTTATAGGAAAGTATACAATAGTTATTTGCATCTGAAAAAATTCTGTCTGGCCGGGGATTTGAACCCACGCCCTGCACGAGGACAAATAAGTAAGTTCGTGCGCCTTAACCGACTGAGCCACGCAGATGTTCTGATGTTCTTATACACAAGCCCTACGAGCTTCGCCATATGTTTAAATTATTAAAATTATTCAGTTCATGCCTAAATATTAATAATTTTGTATCTTGCATCCAAAAAACTAATTGATCTATTGATACTTTCATGAAATATAATTCTCACCTATAAAAAATACACAAAATATCGCTACTTTTGAGGAATTTAAAATGTCTAGTTTTTTCACATTTTACTTAGCCAGTTTCTGCCTTTACCACCATTTTAAATAGGGGCTTTTCTACCAGGGTTTTTACTTTTGTAATACAAAATAAATGGCATTTAATTAAATTATAATTTTTCCAAGGGTATTTTTTTCCACTTTCCTTTCCAGGGAATAAAAAAAAAAATAATCCGTAAGTTAATAACGCAATATATAAACAATATAATAAAATTAAATAATGAAATTGAAAATTGACTACGGTTTGAAAATAGCTTTCGGCTTTCGCGCATATTTTGTTCCGTTTCGCTATTCTAACCTGCGTCTGTCACCATGAACTACACAACGTGTCGTCTGCTCTGGCGGCCATGACACTTTCCTGAGTCTGGTAACGTGAAGGTCACAATGGAAAGAATCATTTCACGTCGAGTGTACAAAAGACTCCAAATGCACGGTGCATTGAGGCAGTTGTATTTCGTTGTTTTTTTAGGGAATTTGCAATCTTCAGTTTGCATGTTCTATCGAATTATGCATTCAGTAATGGATGCTATTATACCCTGGTAGAAACTTTGGCTGTTTTGAACAGTTTTTGGCGAGTGCTTGCTAGTAACTGTGTAATTTCGATAGAATTAGCCAGTAACTGGTTAACACGGGTCGCAATTTCTACCAGGGTATTGGATAGTGGAAAGCTTATGCATTTGCAGTGCTACATTAATCATTAATTTTGTTCGAGCTGAACAGCTGTTATATCGGCTATAGCGTTAATAATAAACCCACCGAATAAACAACACGGATAGCGATTCGTGTATAGGATCCATTGTTTCATCAGTATAATCACAAATTCTCGTTCGTGCATTATCCATTTTACTTTACGTGTTATATTAAATTCAATTCTATCGACGAATAACAACCGTACACTCGGCGGTAAGGTATTCTGTTAGAACGTTTTGAATCGAATGGCAACGTTGCACGGTTTTTGACGGTTTTTGACGGTTTTGGCGATTTTAGGTTTGCAGGAGTTATAATATGAGCCGGTACCGTCAAAAACCTTGCGACGTCGCCATCCGGTTCAAAACGTTCTAACAGAATACCTTACCGCCGAGTATGTACATATTAATCAGACTCCAAATCAGTCGTTGAATGTTTGATACGAGCCGACTATAATACAATATATACGTTAACAATAATCGCGTTGCAAAAAGCGTCCATCTGTAATTATTCTCATTCGGTCACGTCTCAATCGCGTCTAACCACAGCGAAATCTCGCCAAGCCAGTAACCTTTTTTTTTCTCCCGCAGACCCATTAAAAATTCATTGAAACTCGCTGGCAAAGCGGCCATACTCTTCCGCCGCGCCAGTAGAGTAAAAGAGCCGCGGTGGAAAAACTTTTCCTGATTAGGCGTAAAAGGAAAACTCGTTGGAACTAGCGCGGCGAACAAACTTTCCCAAGGGAGCAACGCCGGCGTCGTCACAATTCAGCACCTCCTCTAATTTCCCATCCTCCTTCTCGACGCGGCGCACAGCTCGACGTGTTTGTTAAATCCTCTTGTGCGCGTCGGTGTATATTAAGCTCGTTCAGCCAGCCAGCTCTCTCTCTCTCTCTCTCTCTCTCTCTCTCTCTCTCTCGCTCTACTACAGCAGCGGCAGCAGCAGCTATACGATATTAAAGGGATCGTCGTGGTGATGCTGCAGGCGGGGGGGGTCCGATATTTAGATAATTCATAATTTCTTCGCAGTAAGATGTAGAATGACAAAGTTTATAATTAAAAAGTTTCAACGTAAACAATTGATATTTTTTTGTATGTCCTAATACTCAAGAATACGAAAATTCTTAATTTCGAATGAACGCTTACAAAAAATTTAAACTGTATATTGAAAAAGTTTCGAATTAAAATATTATATTTGTTATATAAGAGAATGCACATTAAATAGAAATCAAATGTAATATTGACGCAAAGTTTCGACGACAACTTAAGTTCGAAAATTAATGTATTGATCATTTGGGGTGACGAAGGTTGAATATTCGATGTGCACATGTTTTATAAAAAAATATAGATAGATTTTCAATTCGAAAACCATATTTCTAAAGCACAAAAATTCGAAACGTATAGGTATTTTAAGTCCGTAAAAGCAACAACAGATGGCGCGCAGGTGACATAACCGCAATAAAAATTCTTGAATTACTAACTGGAGAGTGGAGCGGGACGGTTACCGCGATTTACAATCTGTTTTGTAGAACATGTACTTATTAAGTTAGCAATTAAAAAGTGTCTAATTTATAAATGTACACTGAGGAAAATTACTTCATCGAGAAAAAGGAATTTAACACACGTACACAAATATATAAAACTTAAAAACAAAATTGAATATCAAAAGATACGTGTTGGGCCATTTAAAAATAATGTATAAAAATCTTCATTCGCGCGAGTACTATGACATCACACTATACAATATTGAAAATATCTGTTTTGCGCTCAGATTTCAAAATTCGTTTTACTCGGAAAATTTGAATGTAGAAAAGGAAAACTGAAATTTTTTGCATCTCAAATGGCTGTCAATTTTAAATTCAGACTGTAAGACTGAAGGTGGTCTGGTTTCAAAGTGAGAACAACAGTGGCTGTTAAATACAAACTGGCTCAGTAATTTATTTACACAAAGGCCTGGATTTTTGCATTTATGTTTCTTTTATAATGGTCGGGTGATATTTAAAGTTGAGCTCATATCAAGTTACGTACTTTTGATTTCCCTTCGGTACCTAATGATATATTCACATAGTGCTAGAAAGTTTATTACTGGAAAATTAACATTAGTTATCCGAATGGAAATCAAAAGTACGTAACTTAATGTGAATTCGACTTCAAATATTGTTCGACCATTATGAAAGAAAAATTTGAAAAAATTGAATCTTTCAAAACTGGTTCAGTGCCAAGGCTTGAAAGTTGGTATTCCAGTCCTTGAAGTGTAATATATCAAATATTTGTAGTTTGGTGATTTTGTATGGAATACAATATATATATAGCTTTGAAGCACTTGCGTCAAAACGACATTTGGACAGCAAAGTACACTTCCTGCTCTATTCTAAGTCACCAAACTACACATATCTGATATACTACACTTCAAGGACTGGTATATCAAGTTTCAAGTCTATGCGATGAACCAGTTTTGAACAATTCAATTTTTATCATTTCAAATCTGAAAATTATACTATTTTTTAAAACTGGTTCAGTGCCAAGGCTTTAAAATTGGTACTCCAGTCCTTGATGTGTATTATATCAGATATGTGTAATTTAGTTACTTTGTGTGGAGTACAAGCTATATATAGCTTTGGAACACTTGCGTTAAAACGACATTTGGACAGCAAAGTACACTTTCTGCTCTACTCTAAGTCACCAAACTACACAAATTTGATGTAATAGCACTTCTAGGAGTGGTATATCAAGTTTCAAGTCTATGCGATGAACCAGTTTTGAATAATTCAATTTTTTTGATTTCAAATCTGAAAATTATACTATTTTTTAAAACTGGTTCAGTGCCAAGGCTTTAAAATTGGTACTCCAGTCCTTGATGTGTATTATATCAGATATGTGTAATTTAGTTACTTTGTGTGGAGTACAAGCTATATATAGCTTTGGAACACTTGCGTTAAAACGACATTTGGACAGCAAAGTACACTTTCTGCTCTACTCTAAGTCACCAAACTACACAAATTTGATGTAATAGCACTTCTAGGAGTGGTATATCAAGTTTCAAGTCTATGCGATGAACCAGTTTTGAATAATTCAATTTTTTTGATTTCAAATCTGAAAATTATACTATTTTTTAAAACTGGTTCAGTGCCAAGGCTTGAAAATTCGTATTCCAGTCCTTGATGTGTAGTATATCAGATATGTGTAGTTTGGTTACTTTGGGTGGAGTACAAGATATATATAGCTTTGGAACACTTGCGTCAAAACGACATTTGGACAGCAAAGTACACTCGGTGGTAGTGGATTCTGAAAGAACGTTTTTGAAATGGCGCAGCCTTATTGGTTATAGTTTCTTTCAGGCGAGCGCTCTGATTGGAGCATTTCAGAAAACGTTCTTTCAGAATACACTACTACCGAGTGTACACTTTCTGCTCTATTTCAAATCACCTAACTACACAGATTTGACTTGCTTCGCTCGTGCGAAAAACCTCGAGCATGATAGAAAACCATCTCCCACAACAGTGTCATAATATACTATTTCAATCTTATTTCATTCTACAATCGCCTAGCAGTTTGCTTAATGAGAACTTGTAGAAAAACCCAATAGGATAAAGCCTGGTTAATGAAACCCGCTCCAAAATGGTAGAACGCTAGCCGATTTCTAATCACCTTCGCTAATGGCGCATATAGAACTTATTTTGAGTTTACATGGCTATTTACATGACATTTTAAGTTCAATGGCTTGAACAGTCACACCTCTGAAAACTATAATACCCGGTGGAACTATGAAGCATTGAAGAAGCAGTTCCATTATTCATAAAACGCTTTGGATAAGAATCTAAGGTATTCAAAAATGATAGGCATATGATAAGCCCTAAATTATATACATTTAATTATATGCATGTATATATTCGAATTACATACACTTATTTATATACATATATTTATTCGAATTATTTACATATATTTATATCATGTGCTAAAACAACATCAAAGTAAGTATTAGAGATTTGATAACAAAAATTTTTGCTGATATTATCCACATTATGAACTGTTTTATAAAGAAAAATACCGATTTCTCAAATTACACGCTTATAAACTAACTGAATTAGAACTTCTATTATTGGTAAAAAATCTGATGTCTTCCTGCCAAAAAAATTACAGTCATAAAATAGTATATTATACACTTAGGAAATAATCGCGAGTTATAATTGTACGCAAACCTAATTAATACTTAGCGCAATACCCTGCGTACACGGTATACACGCACACGACTATAAGAGCGGTATACGGTGTACGGTGTATCAACGCGTACCCCAAAATAATCTATTGCGACGTATATATGGACATTCAGAAAAATGTACTCTTCTACCAAGAGGACATTTATCTGCGTGGACGCGCGCGCTAAACTTTGTCCTTTTCAGGTTACCCTATAAATACTAATAAATACTAATCGTTTATTTGTGTAAATGTTACACTTTATATTAGTATAAATATATGTTGCTTTTAAAGTAGGATATAAGCAATTCTACGAGAGGTTAAGCAATTCTCAGATCAATATTCAAACATTATATTTTTGGGAGCACGTTAACCGTATCACATTTTGGCGCTTCTTAAGGCCTATGAACTGTTAAGAAAAGAGGTGGCGAACCAAAACCACAAATAAGAAACAACTACGGACCGATTACCGAAGTGATTCTTACCTAGCTATAACATATTTTTCTATTCTAATTGGCAAAGATCTCCGTTTACAAAGAAATATAGATATGCTTGCTTCTGTCAGAAGTTACAGGAATATTATACATGGTTACATTCGTCGAAAATGCCTAAAAGCCGCAATAGCCGTTTTTTATAAGATTCAACTGAATAATCTCCGAAATCTCGATTTAAATAGTTTTTTACACTTTTACGACGCCGATGGCTTTGGATCTGAAGGAAATGTCGCCGCTAAAAACAATGTTTTTATATTACATATGACTTTTTGAATAAAGCTTGCAATAAAAAATGGAGACTATAGCGCGGTAGTGTTCAGTTTGATAAATTATTCTACCAAGAGAGAATTCGATCAGACTTTCTGTTTTTCTAAGAGTATGAGAATAAAAAATACCGTGTGGCGGTTTTACGAAGCTTTAGTGAAGACATCCCCTTAAAGCAATGCATCTAGTCATTACGTACAGCCGAAATATGATTATAACCTACAAAATTATAAAACCGTTGTCATTTCGTTAAAGAAAACTTTTCGTCGAGCATAAGTAAAAAAAAAATTGGTAAATCATTGCTAAATTGGCTTATCCGGTTACGGACATTTTTACGAAGGTGAGTTATAAATGATTAAGTTCTGAATTAGGTAAGTAATAATATTCTCTAGAAAATGCTTTAATGTAAAGATTCCTTTCGATTATTTAATATCATAAATTGCATCTCCTACGGTGAGTAAAAGGCCAGGGCTCTTCATCTATCTTCGCGGAACGTCTTTCGAACCCCCCACTCTCGCGCTATGCGCTGCACGACAGTCTCGCCTCCACATTAGGTCGCGTCTCGCACGCATCGTGTCCGACGGCGGCGCCACAGCTGTCTTCTTTCTGCAGCCTCGCTTGTTCAGTTCCTCACATGCTTCGCAAGTGAGTGGACGCTTTTCACACCAAGAATTGAATAAGCTACGCAAGTGAGTGTAGATAAAGCAAGAGGGAATAAGTGCTTATAAAAAGAAGAAGAGGCAGCAACGAAGTTTTGCAGTGCACCACCCAATTCTCTACATTGTTCGCAGGCCAGTCTGTAAATAAGGTAATAATATATGTCATCTAATACGATTATCACACGATTCCTGTACGGCTGTACGGTATGAAGGTTTTCGCTCGTAACATCTTCGCAAAAAAGGTCGCTTGTTCTATTTAAAATGAACGTTTTATACGTCTGTATTTGAATTATCCGACATTATTATATCCCTCGCGAGTGCCGTATACTACATTGGATTTCATGAATTCGCCGAACAGCAGTGTTCTTACGTAATTTAAGGATAGTAGTGCGCAATTATAAACTAAGAAACTGTTTTTTTATAAACATTCTTTCTCAAGAAGAGTAGAGATACAAAAACATGGCGGCACGCGCGTCGACAACGCACCAGCCAGGGCTCTTTGTACTTTTTCGGCGCGACGTCTATGTATCCCCCCTCTCTCTCTCGCGCTGCCCGACAGCATCGTCTATGCATCAAGTCAGTGCTCGCGCGCGTCGCGTGCGACGCCGGCGCCACGGCTTTCCTTTCTCTGCCGCTTATCTCGTTCAGTCTGTGTCGTGCCTCGCATCTATGCGGACGCTTCTCACACCGATAGATTGAAAAGCTACGCGAGTGTCCACAGTTTGATAAAGCGGAAGGAAATAAGCGGAAGGAAATAAGGAGAGAAGCTGCTTGAGTTCCTTGTGATCTACCACCCGATTCTCTACTTCCGTCGCAGGCCAGTCTACAGATAAGGTACCTATGTACGTGTGATTTGATGACGATGCGATTCCATGCCTGTACGGTTTCGCCTTTTCTTCGCTCGTAAAATGCTCGCAAAAATGCGCGTCGTTTGCTTTGTTTGCAATGCCAGTTTTATACTGTATTTTAGTTACTAGCATCATCTTATACCTCGCGAGTACCGTAGACTATATTAGATTTTATAAATTTACCTAATAGCAGTCTTTTTACAAAAATTGTTGTTTAAAGCGCGCGATTATAAACTAAGAAGTCGGTATTACAAACATTCTTTCTCAGAAAAAGTAGAGATAAAAAAACATGGCGGCACACGCGTAGACAACGCACCAGCCAGGGCTCTTTGTACTTTTTCGGCGAGACGTCTATCTATCCCCCCTCTCTCTCTCGTGCTGCCCGACAGCATCGTCTATGCATCAAGTCAGTGCTCGCGCGCGTCGCGTGCGACGCCGGCGCCACGGCTTTCCTTTCTCTGCCGCTTATCTCGTTCAGTCTGTGTCGTTCCTCGCATCTATGCGGACGCTTCTCACACCGAGAGTTTCAAAAGCTACGCAAGGGTCTATAGTTTGATAAAGCGGAAGGGAATAAGTGCGTATAAAGGTATCGCCTTTTTATTGCAGGCAGTATGCTCGCAAAGAAGGCGCGGCGCTGGCTCTATTTGCAATGCACGTTTTATTCTGTATTTCGATTAACTATCATCATCTTATACCTCGCGAGTACCGTACACTATATGAGATTTTATAAATTTACCTAATAGCAGTCTTTTTACAAAAATTGTTGTTTAAAGCGCGCGATTATAAACTAAGAAGTCGGTATTACAAACATTCTTTCTCAGAAAAAGTAGAGATAAAAAAACATGGCGGCACACGCGTAGACAACGCACCAGCCAGGGCTCTTTGTACTTTTTCGGCGAGACGTCTATCTATCCCCCCTCTCTCTCTCGTGCTGCCCGACAGCATCGTCTATGCATCAAGTCAGTGCTCGCGCGCGTCGCGTGCGACGCCGGCGCCACGGCTTTCCTTTCTCTGCCGCTTATCTCGTTCAGTCTGTGTCGTGCCTCGCATCTATGCGGACGCTTCTCTCACCGAGAGTTCTAAAGCTACGCAAGTGTCCATAGTTTGATAAAGCGGAAGGAAATAAGCGGAAGGAAATAAGGAGAGAAGCTGCTTGAGTTCCTTGTGATCTACCACCCGATTCTCTACTTCCGTCGCAGGCCAGTCTACAGATAAGGTACCTATGTACGTGTGATTTGATGACGATGCGATTCCATGCCTGTACGGTTTCGCCTTTTCTTCGCTCGTAAAATGCTTGCAAAAAATGCGCGTCGTTTGCTTTGTTTGCAATGCAAGTTTTATACTGTATTTTACTTNAGTGTCCATAGTTTGATAAAGCGGAAGGAAATAAGGAGAGAAGCTGCTTGAGTTCCTTGTGATCTACCACCCGATTCTCTACTTCCGTCGCAGGCAAGTCTACAGATAAGGTACCTATGTACGTGTGATTTGATGACGATGCGATTCCATGCCTGTACGGTTTCGCCTTTTCTTGGCTCGTAAAATTTTCGTAAAAAATGCGCGTCGTTTGCTTTGTTTGCAATGCCAGTTTTATACTGTATTTTAGTTACTAGCATCATCTTATACCTCGCGAGTACCGTAGACTATATTAGATTTTATAAATTTACCTAATAGCAGTCTTTTTACAAAAATTGTTGTTTAAAGCGCGCGATTATAAACTAAGAAGTCGGTATTACAAACATTCATTCTCATAAAAAGTAGAGATAAAAAATCATGGCGGCACACGCGTAGACAACGCACCAGCCAGGGCTCTTTGTACTTTTTCGGCGAGACGTCTATGTATCCCCCCTCTCTCTCTCGCGCTGCCCGACAGCATCGTCTATGCATCAAGTCAGTGCTCGCATGCGACGTCGGCGCCACGGATTTCCTTTCTCTGCCGCTTATCTCGTTCAGTCTGTGTCGTGCCTCGCATCTATGCGGACGCTTCTCACACCGAGAGTTTTAAAGCTACGCAAGTGTCCATAGTTTGATAAAGCGGAAGGAAATAAGGAGAGAAGCTGCTTGAGTTCCTTGTGATCTACCACCCGATTCTCTACTTCCGTCGCAGGCCAGTCTACAGATAAGGTACCTATGTACGTGTGATTTGATGACGATGCGATTCCATGCCTGTACGGTTTCGCCTTTTCTTCGCTCGTAAAATGCTCGCAAAAATGCGCGTCGTTTGCTTTGTTTGCAATGCCAGTTTTATACTGTATTTTAGTTACTAGCATCATCTTATACCTCGCGAGTACCGTAGACTATATTAGATTTTATAAATTTACCTAATAGCAGTCTTTTTACAAAAATTGTTGTTTAAAGCGCGCGATTATAAACTAAGAAGTCGGTATTACAAACATTCATTCTCATAAAAAGTAGAGATAAAAAATCATGGCGGCACACGCGTAGACAACGCACCAGCCAGGGCTCTTTGTACTTTTTCGGCGCGACGTCTATGTATCCCCCCTCTCTCTCTCGCGCTGCCCGACAGCATCGTCTATGCATCAAGTCAGTGCTCGCGCGCGTCGCGTGCGACGCCGGCGCCACGGCTTTCCTTTCTCTGCCGCTTATCTCGTTCAGTCTGTGTCGTTCCTCGCATCTATGCGGACGCTTCTCACACCGAGAGTTTCAAAAGCTACGCAAGGGTCTATAGTTTGATAAAGCGGAAGGGAATAAGTGCGTATAAAGGTATCGCCTTTTTATTGCAGGCAGTATGCTCGCAAAGAAGGCGCGGCGCTGGCTCTATTTGCAATGCACGTTTTATTCTGTATTTCGATTAACTATCATCATCTTATACCTCGCGAGTACCGTACACTATATGAGATTTTATAAATTTACCTAATAGCAGTCTTTTTACAAAAATTGTTGTTTAAAGCGCGCGATTATAAACTAAGAAGTCGGTATTACAAACATTCTTTCTCAGAAAAAGTAGAGATAAAAAAACATGGCGGCACACGCGTAGACAACGCACCAGCCAGGGCTCTTTGTACTTTTTCGGCGAGACGTCTATCTATCCCCCCTCTCTCTCTCGTGCTGCCCGACAGCATCGTCTATGCATCAAGTCAGTGCTCGCGCGCGTCGCGTGCGACGCCGGCGCCACGGCTTTCCTTTCTCTGCCGCTTATCTCGTTCAGTCTGTGTCGTGCCTCGCATCTATGTGGACGCTTCTCACACTGAGAGATTGAAAAGCTACGCGAGTGTCCACAGTTCGATAAAGCGGGAGGAAATAAGTGCGTGTAAAATCAAGGAGAAGCTGCTTCAGTTCGTTGCTGTCCATTATACGATTCCCCAGTTTTGTTACAGGCGAGGCTGTAAATAAGGTAATATCCTATGTGCATTTGATACGATTATATTATAATTCTATGGCTGTGTGGTACAGAGATTTTTCACTCGTAATATCCTCGCAAAAAAGGCACGTCGCTTGCCTAATTTGCAATGCAAGTTTTATACGTTTGTATTTCAATAAACCAGCATCATCTTATACCTCGCGAGTACCGTAGATTATTTTAGATTTCATAAATGTACCAAACAGCAGTTATTTTGCACAAATAGTGATTCAAAGCGCGCGATTATAAACAAAGAATTCGTCATTGCAAACATTCTTTCTCGAAAAGTGTAGAGATAAAAAAACATGGCGGCACGCGCGTCGACAACGCACCAGCCAAGGCTCTTTGTTCTTTTTCCGCGGGACGCCTATGTATCCCCCTTCTCTCTCTCGCGCTGCCCGACAGCATCGTCTATGCATCAAGTCAGTGCTCGCGCGCCTCGCGTGCGACGTCGGCGCCACGGCTTTCCTTTCTCTGCCGCTTATCTCGTTCAGTCTGTGTCGTGCCTCGCATCTATGCGGACGCTTCTCTCACCGAGAGTTCTAAAGCTACGCAAGTGTCCATAGTTTGATAAAGCGGAAGGAAATAAGGAGAGAAGCTGCTTGAGTTCCTTGTGATCTACCACCCGATTCTCTACTTCCGTCGCAGGCCAGTCTACAGATAAGGTACCTATGTACGTGTGATTTGATGACGATGCGATTCCATGCCTGTACGGTTTCGCCTTTTCTTCGCTCGTAAAATGCTTGCAAAAAATGCGCGTCGTTTGCTTTGTTTGCAATGCAAGTTTTATACTGTATTTTACTTACTAGCATCATCTTATACCTCGCGAGTACCGTAGACTATATTAGATTTTATAAATTTACCTAATAGCAGTCTTTTTACAAAAATTGTTGTTTAAAGCGCGCGATTATAAACTAAGAAGTCGGTATTACAAACATTCTTTCTCAGAAAAAGTAGAGATAAAAAAACATGGCGGCACACGCGTAGACAACGCACCAGCCAGGGCTCTTTGTACTTTTTCGGCGAGACGTCTATCTGTCCCCCCTCTCTCTCTCGTGCTGCCCGACAGCATCGTCTATGCATCAAGTCAGTGCTCGCATGCGACGTCGGCGCCACGGATTTCCTTTCTCTGCCGCTTATCTCGTTCAGTCTGTGTCGTTCCTCGCATCTATGCGGACGCTTCTCACACCGAGAGTTTCAAAAGCTACGCAAGGGTCTATAGTTTGATAAAGCGGAAGGGAATAAGTGCGTATAAAGGTATCGCCTTTTTATTGCAGGCAGTATGCTCGCAAAGAAGGCGCGGCGCTGGCTCTATTTGCAATGCACGTTTTATTCTGTATTTCGATTAACTATCATCATCTTATACCTCGCGAGTACCGTACACTATATGAGATTTTATAAATTTACCTAATAGCAGTCTTTTTACAAAAATTGTTGTTTAAAGCGCGCGATTATAAACTAAGAAGTCGGTATTACAAACATTCTTTCTCAGAAAAAGTAGAGATAAAAAAACATGGCGGCACACGCGTAGACAACGCACCAGCCAGGGCTCTTTGTACTTTTTCGGCGAGACGTCTATCTATCCCCCCTCTCTCTCTCGTGCTGCCCGACAGCATCGTCTATGCATCAAGTCAGTGCTCGCGCGCGTCGCGTGCGACGCCGGCGCCACGGCTTTCCTTTCTCTGCCGCTTATCTCGTTCAGTCTGTGTCGTTCCTCGCATCTATGCGGACGCTCCTCACACCGAGAGTTTCAAAAGCTACGCAAGGGTCTATAGTTCGATGAGGTGGGAGGGAATAAGTATGTATAAAAAAAAAGAAAAAGCTGCTTTAGTCCGTTGCCATTAACCACCAGATTCTCTATTTTTTCTTAGGCCAGTCTGTAAATAAGGTAATATGTTATGTATATTCGATACGATTATAATACGATTCATTGCTGTGCAGTATACAGCTTTTTTACTCGTAATATCCTTGCCAAAAAATGCACGTCGCTTGTTTTGTTTGCAATGCAAGTTTTATACGTCTGTATTTGAATTAACCGAAGTCATGTTATATTTTGCGAGTACCGTAAGAAGTATTAAATATTTCGCGAGTATAACAGATTAGCCGTCTAAGAAAATACTAATTTTAAGTAGTTTTGATCGTTTTTCGTTCTTTGTAGTAAGCAACATTTTTACCTCGCGAGTACCGTGGATTACATTAGAATTCATAAATTTACCGAACTTCAATGATTTAAGGTTAGTAGTGCGCGATTATGAACTAAGAAGCCGTTTATATGAGCATACTTTTTCACAAACAATAGATTTAAAAAAAATGGCAGCACAGGCGTCGATAACGCACAAGCCAGGGATATTTGTTTTGGCGCGGGACGTCTATCTAAACCTCGTCGTGCACGACAGCCTCGTCTACACATCAGGTCACGTCTCGCGCGCGTCGCATTCGTCGGCGGCGCTCCAGCATTCTTCTTTCTGCCGCTCCTCTTGTTCAGTCCGTGCCGTACCTCGGATCTGAGTGGATTGATTCTCGACTTCAGTACAATCATTTATATTTATTTACACTTTACAGATAAACATGTCCAAGAGACGCTCATCGACACCATCTTCGCCAACTCATGACGATGAACTCAATTCATCATTGGACGGGTCAACTATAGATTTATCAATGGAAGAATCCATGGTGAATGGTGACCTCGACGATTCGATATCTGAGGTTATTGAAATTGATACGTCTGTAGAGTTGGAAGTAGCAGAAGAAGTTGAAGAAATGCTCTTTCCATCCACAAATATAGATGTGCTATCTTTGGGGCCCTATAAGCCGCTATGGAAGCACCGCCATATCCTCAACAGCTATTTTAATGAAAACCCTGACGTCATGGCTGCATTAAAAAAAACGCAGCTTTTACTCATTGAAAGGGAAAGGAAACGACCATGTCTATTTCAACACTTAGGATGTGTTGAAGAATCACCTGAGTCAGTTTCCCGAAAATTAAGGCGGATGAAGGATGGCCGGGTGCATGCGATAAGGGAAGCTTCAACTGAAACATGTCATTTGCAATCAAAAAGAGATAAAATTGAGGAAAATGAATCACGCAAGGGTAAAAATTGCTTTTCTTGTATGGTTTGTTTTATTTTCAAGCAAATTAATAAATAAAGCTTAATTTTTTGTAATGCAGGTGCAGAACGTCCAATCGTACAGACGCGCTCCGTAGGAACCGATCCTATAAATCTGGAGAATTTTATTTCTCAGGTGCCTTCCAGCCTCGAAGTTCCAGTTAAATCTTGCGATAATGAGACTTGCCCAAAACGCAAGTGTATGTCAATCAGTAAGTATTACATTTATAGTCTTATGTCGGTGACATGATGAAATAGGTATAATTGCATTTTTTGTAGGATGCTTTAACTGCAGCAGTCCAGATCACACGTATATTGTGTGCCCGTTACCAAGGAAGGGAATCTTCTGCTACAGGTGCGGGGCCAAAAATGTTACAGTAAATACATGTATGAACTCGCATTTCCACGTTTAGGTCAACGTAAACCAAAAAGCATTAGGATAACATATAACTTTTAAACACATATTTTGAAAGTAGGTTAGTTATTATATTTTTTTATAACACATTTCATTTAATAATTCATCATATTACCAGTGTAAAAACAAAGTCAGTTTTATGCAGCTATTATCGTTCATTATTTTAATTAACCAGCCATCTCATACCTCACAAGTACCGTAGACTATATTAGATTTTATAAATTTACCTAATAGCAGTCTTTTTACAAAAATTGTTGTTTAAAGCGCGCGATTATAAACTAAGAAGTCGGTATTACAAACATTCTTTCTCAAAAAGAGTAGACATAAAAAAACATGGCGGCACATGCGTCGACAACGCAACAGTACCTCGCGTCTATGCGGACGCTTCTCACACCGAGAGATTTGAAAGCTACGCGAGTGTACACAGTTCGATAAAGCGGGAGGAAATAAGTGCGTGTAAAAGCAAGAAGAAGCTGCTTCAGTTCGTTGCTGTCCATTATTCGATTCTCCACTTTTGTTACAGGCGAGGCTGTAAATAAGGTAATATCTTATGTGCATTTGATACGATTATATTACAATTCCATGGCTGTGTGGTACAGAGATTTTTCACTCGTAATATCCTCGCAAAAAGGCACGTCGCTTGCCTAATTTGCAATGCAAGTTTTATACGTCTGTATTTCAATGAACCAGCATCATCTTATACCTCGCGAGTACCGTAGATTATTTTAGATTTCATAAATGTACTAAACAGCAGTTATTTTGCACAAATAGTGATTCAAAGCGCGCGACCATAAACAAAGATTTCGTCATTGTAAACATTCTTTCTCAAAAAGAGTAGAGTTAAAAAAACATGGCGGCACGCGCGTCGACATCGCACCAGCCAGGGCTCTTTGTTTTTTTTCCGCGGGACGTCTATCTATCCCCCCCCCCTCTCTCTCTCTCTCGCGCTGCCCGACAGCATCGTCTATGCATCAAGTCAGTGCTCGCGCGCGTCGCGTGCGACGGCGACGCCACAGCTTTCCTTTCTCTGCCGCTTATCTCGTTCAGTCTGTGTCGTGCCTGGCATCTATGCGGACGCATCTCACACCGATAGATTGAAAAGCTACGCGAGTGTCCACAGTTTGATAAAGCGGGAGGAAATAAGTATGTATGAAAATCAAGTAAAAGCTGCTCTAGTTCGGTGCTGTCCACCACCTGATTTTTCACGTTTGTCGCAGGCCAGTCTGTAGGTTAGATGATGTTGTATGTACATTCAATACGATTACGAAACGGTTCCATGACAGTACGATATCGCATTTTTTTCGCTCGTTATATTCTCACAAAAAAGGCACGTGGCTTTGTCAATTTGTTATAGACGTTTTTTACTTTTTAATTAACCGGAGTCATTTTATGCCTCGCGAGTTCCGTAATAAGTATCAAATATTTCTCGAGTAGACCCATCTAAGAAAATACTTAATTGATCGTTTTTTATTTTTATTTCTGGGCATATACCTCGCGAGTTAATTCACTGGGCAATAGTGCTTCTTAGTTTTTTGAGGTTAGTAGTGGGCGATTATAAGAAAATAAGCCGTTTTTTATAAACTTTTTTTCTCACAATGGGTGGAGGTCGAAAAAAACATGGCGGCACCGGCGTTGACAACGCACAAGCCAGGGCTCTTTGTTTTTTTTCCGCGGGACGTCTATTTAAACCCCTTTTTTCGTGCTTCGCGCTGCACAACAGCTTCGTCTACACATCAGGTCGCGTCTCGCGCGCGTCAGGTGGGTTGGCGGCGCCACGGCTTTCCTTTCTCTACCGCTTATCTCGTTCAGTCTGTGCCGTGCCTCGCATCTATGCGGACGCATCTCACACCGATAGATTGAAAAGCTACGCGAGTGTCCACAGTTCGATAAAGCGGGAGGAAATAAGTGCGTGTAAAAGCAAGAAGAAGCTGCTTCAGTTCGTTGCTGTCCATTATTCGATTCTCCACTTTTGTTACAGGCGAGGCTGTAAATAAGGTAATATCTTATGTGCATTTGATACGATTATATTACAATTCCATGGCTGTGTGGTACAGAGATTTTTCACTCGTAATATCCTCGCAAAAAAGGCACGTCGCTTGCCTAATTTGCAATGCAAGTTTTATACGTCTGTATTTCAATGAACCAGCATCATCTTATACCTCGCGAGTACCGTAGATTATTTTAGATTTCATAAATGTACTAAATAGCAGTTATTTTGCACAAATAGTGATTCAAAGCGCGCGACCATAAACAAAGAATTCGTCATTGTAAACATTCTTTCTCAAAAAGAGTAGAGTTAAAAAAACATGGCGGCACGCGCGTCGACAACGCACCAGCCAGGGCTCTTTGTTTTTTTCCGCGGGACGTCTATCTTCCCCCCCCTCTCTCTCTCTCGCGCTGCCCGACAGCATCGTCTATGCATCAAGTCAGTGCTCGCGCGCGTCGCGAAAATCAAGTAAAAGCTGCTCTAGTTCGTTGCTGTCCACCACCTCATTTTTCACGTTTGTCGCAGGCCAGTCTGTAGGTTAGATGATATTGTATGTACATTCAATACGATTACGAAACGGTTCCATGACAGTACGATATCGCATTTTTTTCGCTCGTTGTATTCTCACAAAAAAGGCGCGTGGCTTTGTCAATTTTTTATAGACGTTTTTTACTTTTTGAATTAACCGGAGTCATTTTATGCCTCGCGAGTTCCGTAATAAGTATCAAATATTTCGCGAGTAGACCCATCTAAGAAAATACTTAATTGATCGTTTTTTATTTTTATTTCTGGGCATAATGCTATACCTCGCGAGTTAATTCACTGGGCAATAGTGCTTCTTAGTTTTTTGAGGTTAGTAGTGGGCGATTATAAGAAAATAAGCCGTTTTTTATAAACTTTTTTTCTCACAATGGGTGGAGGTCGAAAAAAACATGGCGGCACCGGCGTTGACAACGCACAAGCCAGGGCTCTTTGTTTTTTTTCCGCGGGACGTCTATTTAAACCCCTTTTTTCGTGCTTCGCGCTGCACAACAGCTTCGTCTACACATCAGGTCGCGTCTCGCGCGCGTCAGGTGGGTTGGCGGCGCCACGGCTTTCCTTTCTCTGCCGCTTATCTCGTTCAGTCTGTGTCGTGCCTCGCATCTATGCGGACGCATCTCACACCGATAGATTGAAAAGCTACGCGAGTGTCCACAGTTCGATAAAGCGGGAGGAAATAAGTGCGTGTAAAAGCAAGAAGAAGCTGCTTCAGTTCGTTGCTGTCCATTATTCGATTCTCCACTTTTGTTACAGGCGAGGCTGTAAATAAGGTAATATCTTATGTGCATTTGATACGATTATATTACAATTCCATGGCTGTGTGGTACAGAGATTTTTCACTCGTAATATCCTCGCAAAAAAGGCACGTCGCTTGCCTAATTTGCAATGCAAGTTTTATACGTCTGTATTTCAATGAACCAGCATCATCTTATACCTCGCGAGTACCGTAGATTATTTTAGATTTCATAAATGTACTAAACAGCAGTTATTTTGCACAAATAGTGATTCAAAGCGCGCGACCATAAACAAAGAATTCGTCATTGTAAACATTCTTTCTCAAAAAGAGTAGAGTTAAAAAAACATGGCGGCACGCGCGTCGACAACGCACCAGCCAGGGCTCTTTGTTTTTTTCCGCGGGACGTCTATCTATCCCCCCCCTCTCTCTCTCTCGCGCTGCCCGACAGCATCGTCTATGCATCAAGTCAGTGCTCGCGCGCGTCGCGAAAATCAAGTAAAAGCTGCTCTAGTTCGTTGCTGTCCACCACCTCATTTTTCACGTTTGTCGCAGGCCAGTCTGTGGGTTAGATGATATTGTATGTACATTCAATACGATTACGAAACGGTTCCATGACAGTACGATATCGCATTTTTTTCGCTCGTTGTATTCTCACAAAAAAGGCGCGTGGCTTTGTCAATTTTTTATAGACGTTTTTTACTTTTTGAATTAACCGGAGTCATTTTATGCCTCGCGAGTTCCGTAATAAGTATCAAATATTTCGCGAGTAGACCCATCTAAGAAAATACTTAATTGATCGTTTTTTATTTTTATTTCTGGGCATAATGCTATACCTCGCGAGTTAATTCACTGGGCAATAGTGCTTCTTAGTTTTTTGAGGTTAGTAGTGGGCGATTATAAGAAAATAAGCCGTTTTTTATAAACTTTTTTTCTCACAATGAGTGGAGGTCGAAAAAAACATGGCGGCACCGGCGTTGACAACGCACAAGCCAGGGCTCTTTGGTTTTTGTCCGCGGGACGTCTATTTAAACCCCTTTTTTCGTGCTTCGCGCTGCACAACAGCTTCGTCTACACATCAGGTCGCGTCTCGCGCGCGTCAGGTGGGTTGGCGGCGCCACGGCTTTCCTTTCTCTACCGCTTATCTCGTTCAGTCTGTGCCGTGCCTCGCATCTATGCGGACGCATCTCACACCGATAGATTGAAAAGCTACGCGAGTGTCCACAGTTCGATAAAGCGGGAGGAAATAAGTGCGTGTAAAAGCAAGAAGAAGCTGCTTCAGTTCGTTGCTGTCCATTATACGATTCCCCACTTTTGTTACAGGCGAGGCTGTAAATAAGGTAATATCTTATGTGCATTTGATACGATTATATTACAATTCCATGGCTGTGTGGTACAGAGATTTTTCACTCGTAATATCCTCGCAAAAAAGGCACGTCGCTTGCCTAATTTGCAATGCAAGTTTTATACGTCTGTATTTCAATGAACCAGCATCATCTTATACCTCGCGAGTACCGTAGATTATTTTAGATTTCATAAATGTACTAAACAGCAGTTATTTTGCACAAATAGTGATTCAAAGCGCGCGACCATAAACAAAGAATTCGTCATTGTAAACATTCTTTCTCAAAAAGAGTAGAGTTAAAAAAACATGGCGGCACGCGCGTCGACAACGCACCAGCCAGGGCTCTTTGTTTTTTTCCGCGGGACGTCTATCTATCCCCCCCTCTCTCTCTCTCGCGCTGCCCGACAGCATCGTCTATGCATCAAGTCAGTGCTCGCGCGCGTCGCGAAAATCAAGTAAAAGCTGCTCTAGTTGGTTGCTGTCCACCACCTCATTTTTCACGTTTGTCGCAGGCCAGTCTATGGGTTAGATGATATTGTATGTACATTCAATACGATTACGAAACGGTTCCATGACAGTACGATATCGCATTTTTTTCGCTCGTTGTATTCTCACAAAAAAGGCGCGTGGCTTTGTCAATTTGTTATAGACGTTTTTTACTTTTTGAATTAACCGGAGTCATTTTATGCCTCGCGAGTTCCGTAATAAGTATCAAATATTTCTCGAGTAGACCCATCTAAGAAAATACTTAATTGATCGTTTTTTATTTTTATTTCTGGGCATAATGCTATACCTCGCGAGTTAATTCACTGGGCAATAGTGCTTCTTAGTTTTTTGAGGTTAGTAGTGGGCGATTATAAGAAAATAAGCCGTTTTTTATAAACTTTTTTTCTCACAATGAGTGGAGGTCGAAAAAAACATGGCGGCACCGGCGTTGACAACGCACAAGCCAGGGCTCTTTGTTTTTTGTCCGCGGGACGTCTATTTAAACCCCTTTTTTCGTGCTTCGCGCTGCACAACAGCTTCGTCTACACATCAGGTCGCGTCTCGCGCGCGTCAGGTGGGTTGGCGGCGCCACAGCTTTCTTCTTCCTGCCGCTTCTTTTGGGCAGTCCGTGCCGTGCCTGCAGCCTAGCGGACGCTCTTTACAGCGAAAGTTTTACAAACTACGCGAGTGAGTGAAAGTTTTTGATGGATAAAGCGAGAGCAAATAACTGCTCATTATAGAGAAGAAGCAGCTGCTTTAGTTCGTTGCAGTCCACTACCCGATTCTCTATTTTTGTCGCTGGCTAGTCTGCAGATTACGTAATATTTCATGTATATTTAATATAATTATAATACGATTTTACGCCTGTACAGTATCGGTTTTTTTCTGCTTGCAATATTCTCACAGAAAAAAGAACCTTGCTTGTTAGATTTATAATGCTTTAGTAATACATGCCTATTTCCAAAGTACCAAATATTCAGCGGATTAATGAGACTACTAGTCTAAAAACATACTTCTTTTAAGGTCGTTTTATTTGTTTTTTATTCTAATTTATTTGGTATCATTTTATACCTTACTTTACATCTGATTCTGTGACGTTGCCGAACAGCTGTGCTCTTACAAATGTTATGGTAAATGGTGCTACATCTTCAATAGAGATTTTGCTTTGTATGGCAATGACGTTTGTGAATGCAAATGACTTGCAAAAATTAGGTGGCTAAGACACCGACAAACGAACATTTAAAGACCCGTATCGCGCAGTAGACGCCGTTTAACATATTATACTCTTTTCCCCCTCCTTCAACGCGTATCTACACTTTCTTGCATTTCTTACAAGGAAGAGGCTTCGTAGTGTTGCGACTGTAGGAAAACGTGCACGTGCACACAATTGGTTGTTTGTTCTATCAAGACGTATTCCTTTCTTTCTTCCTTCCAGCTTAGTCAAACTCTCTTAGCTATTCTGCAGGTCTTCTATCGCCTGCGGCTCTGTGCAGCTGATATTTTCTTTCATTATTTGTAATTGATTTTTCAGATAACGCAATGTCACACTCAAAATCAAACAAGGCGCCAGAGGAAGCAGTGGAAGTTATTGACATTTCGGAAGATGAGGAAGTGTACAGTGATGACAATTTTTCTACCATGATGGAAGATGAATCTAGTTGCGACGGTTCGGACGACGATGAGATGGAGCCATATCGACCTTTGTGGCCTCATAGAAAATCCTTAAACAATCTGTTTCTGAAGCATCCAGAGATTTTAACTGCGTTCAATGAGGTGGAAGAATTGCTGATTAAGCGTGAACAAAATCGACCGTGCCCGTCAAACTACGAATTATGCGTCGGCAAGGTTAAACAGAAACCATTAAAAAAGCTTTTTGGCCGTAGGTACGGTCGCGTTTGGGACAGCATATCTACTGAAGATGTGTCTACGCAAACAGACGATCAATTGCAAAATGGCCCCCTTCACGAAGGTATTTTTAACTCTTTTAAGATGCCTACTTAAAATACATATATTTAATCTTATTCTTTTATTAGATTCGATTACTGAAGTTACATCTGTGCCCACGCACTCTGTGGGCACTGATCCTATGAAGGAGGAGGAACTTGCTTCCTCGATGCGCAACAGGAACAAACGTCAACTTGAAGGTGCAGAAGAAACGCAGTCATCAGCAAAACGACAGTGCGTACCTTCAAGCAATACTGCACAATCTGTCGAGGAAGTAATAATGCCAAATCATCAGAAAAGAATAGGTAATTTTTCTAATAATACGTGTTTTTTTTTTTAATTTGAGCAAACAATGAATAAATTAATTTCTTTCAGGGTGTTTTAATTGCGGCCAACACAATCACCGGTATACGAGCTGCCAGTTACCAAGAAATGGAACTTTTTGTTACTGGTGTGGAGAACCAAATGTGACCATAGCACAATGCCCTTTCTGCCGCAGCAGCTATCTTAACCGGCGTTCGAGGGGGCCATATTCTGGCTAAAATGTTCGTAATTATTTTTCTTGCTACCGAACTTGTTTGATTCAACTAAAATTTAATGTCATTAATCATGTTTTTCATGCAAATACTTATCATTTTTTTAATATCTATTGGAAAAAATATTTCGTTAATAGTCTTCCACTTAATTTAAAAAATTGTTTTTTTCTCACATTTTTTAACTTTGAAGCTATTCAAACTATAAAAAGACTAAAAATAACCGTCTTCCACTTATTTTTGCAATAAAAGCGTTAATTGTAATCATTAGAGTAATTACTGCCTAATTAAACCTTGCGCTATATATTTGTATGGAATTACATTCACCAGTATTATATCCCTAGATTGCGTTTCTTCGTCGAGTAAAATAACACCTAAAGAAAAACGTAAAAAGCAACACGTTTTTTCAAAATCTCAAATGCGGCGTATTTTTGCATAACTCTCTTTTATCAATAGTATATAAGGAAGTGATGATGCGATTTTCAATCATCGCATTTTAACGTTAGAATTATTCTTACATTCATAACAAATTCATTCACCAGTGAACGTGTTATTCCTTCCATAGCTTCCATTATCGAGTCCGCGACTCATCTACATTTATTGACTTATTCGGTTTTATTAATATATCTCGCGATTTCAAATATATCTGTATTCATCATGAATGTATTCACTGCTGATCGTGTTAATTAATATGTACCTTGCAATTGCTCGTGTCCGACGACATCCGGGAAAAATAGCCGCTCTCTTTACAATTATTACATGGGCGTCGTCTAACAAACTGCGGCTTTTTAATGAAACACGCAAGTAGTTGTCAAAGTTTCTCCGAGCATAAAAAGTTTGCTGATGAAACTAAGCGAATTCTCGGAAACGAAATTGGAATTTTCGTAGAAACTGTTAGCGAACGTGTTCGGACGGTCATCGTCGTGTTCACGCTCATTGGCTGATACGGCGTTGTACCTCGGGGAGGGGAGTGAAGACTAAAGGTGGCGCTAGTCGTAGAAGGGGACGAACAGCCTATGGTCGACAGTCTTACGTGCACCGTTCTGACGGCAGGATTCAACGCGCTCGTTTCTAACCTTTGATAATCCCGTTGCAGTTGTAATATCATCGAATGTTAACAAGTGATTTTGTGTGTGTTTGGAAGTGCAGCTGTGGCAGCCACCTCGTCTGCGTTAATTAAAGTTTGCCTTCGTCTCAGGTACATTCTTTTACGTTTTCAACGATGATTATCATTGCCAGCCGAACTTTTTGATTCAGACTAAATTTAATGTCATTAACCCCTTTTCATCAAATACTTATCATTTTTTAATATCTATTGAAAATATTTCGTTAATAGTCTTCCACTTAATTAAAAAATTGTTTTTTTCTCACATTTTTAACTTGAAGCTATTCAACTATAAAAAGACTAAAAATAACCGTCTCCCAACTTATTTTGCAATAAAACGTTAATTTTGATCATTATCAGATTAATTACTGAGTTAAATAACTTTCGCTATATATTTGTATGGAATGACATTCTACGCAGTAACATTCATTACTATACTTATGATTTGACGTTTTCATTTCGTACGTCCTTAAGTAATATATACACTTGATTATAAATGAAATAAACATAAGCAATCACGTTTTATGTTTCAAAAGTCCACTCTCAAATGCGGCGTATTTTTGCAACATAACATCTCTATTTTATCCAATAGTATATAGCGAGAGTGATGATGCGATTTTCAGATCATCGCATTCTTAAACGATTAGAAATTCTACATTTCATAACAAAACATATTCTCTATTTTATACGTACAGTTGTACTACGTGTATCATTCCTTACCATAGCTATCATTAAATCACGAGTCCGCGACTACATCTACATGTATTGGACTTATTCGTTTTATTAGATATATCTCGCGATTCTAGATATTGCGTCGTGTATTACATTTTTTCGACCATGAAAGATAGCTTATTGTTCAACACTGGTATGAACTGATGTATCGTGTCTATATACTAATCCTGATTACTTCATTGCAATTGCTCGTGTCGCGACCGACATCCGGGAAACAAAAAATACGTCTCTTCATTATTACATGGGCGTCATCTAA
>CM053168.1:12601511-12724668 GCA_012977825.3 Pteromalus puparum | reverse complement strand
GCATGTATCAGCAAATGAGTTCCACCAACTCTTTCCTGAACCTTGACGGAAAGCGAAAATAGTGTCTCTTGATATAAATTTTTACTTAGAAGTCGCATTATGATGCGGTTTTTTATGGCATTAGGAAACATCTCGCAGCTCTGGTTAGAATTTTGACTGGAAAATTGATGTTTTTATGACTAATTTCCGGGAACTGTCTGATAGACAAGATACCACTAGACAGATCTTGCATCTTGACGTTTTATTATGAATCTTCCGTCATTCTTAATCCGAATCTATTAACCGGATAATATACTCGGCTTTTACCGTAATATAATCTTACAGAAATGCCATATGACATGGGTATGTCGTTCTATAGCTTCCAAAGTAGTCGCGGACTCATCTTAATTTATTGCCTTATCGTGTTAATAATATGTATCGTCGCGATTGCCTTTAACGACATACGTAAAAATGGCGCCTCTTTTCAAACGTTACACAGGCGTCTTAAAAAAAACTACGGTTCAATGAAAAACGCATAAAGTTGTGAGCGGATTCTCGAAATGCAGGGGAGTTACGTAAGGGCTTGGGAAGATCTGTACACTGTGAAATATAACTCTTGGGTGGGGTTATCTCTGGGTTTACGCGCCATGTTGATTATCCCGAGGTCTAGTCGTCCGAAAGCAAGCAGCATTCACGAAGAGAGGTTTTTCGATGAAAGTTGATTAATATGCATTGAAATTTTTCGTAGGAAGACTGTTACGAAGTGTTCGGGACGGTTGTCGTGTGGTTCCGTATGGCTGATTAGGTGAACTGCGGCTTTTTAATGAAACACGCAAGTAGTTGTCAAAGTTTCTCCGAGCATAAAAAGTTTGCTGATGAAACTAAGCGAATTCTCGGAAACAAAATTGGAATTTTCGTAGAAACTGTTAGCGAACGTGTTCGGACGGTCATCGTCGTGTTCACGCTCATTGGCTGATACGGCGTTGTACCTCGGGGAGGGGAGTGAAGACTAAAGGTGGCGCTAGTCGTAGAAGGGGACGAACAGCCTATGGTCGACAGTCTTACGTGCACCGTTCTGACGGCAGGATTCAACGCGCTCGTTTCTAACCTTTGATAATCCCGTTGCAGTTGTAATATCATCGAATGTTAACAAGTGATTTTGTGTGTGTTTGGAAGTGCAGCTGTGGCAGCCACCTCGTCTGCGTTAATTAAAGTTTGCCTTCGTCTCAGGTACATTCTTTTACGTTTTCAACGATGATTATCATTTTAACGATTAGAGAAATTAGGTCTTCAAACTTTACATGCTTCTACAAAATGGCGTCTAGTTTTAATTTCGTTTTCTCGTTAGATTAAATAAAGCTCAAAACAAATGTAGTTTNTTCGTTAAATCAAATAAGTGTGCGTACATGAGACTTGATATGAATTTTTACTTACAAGTCTCATTATGATGCGGTTTTTTTATGGCATTAGGAAACATCTCGCAGCTCTGGTAGAATTTTGACTGGAAAATTGATGTTTTTATGACATTCACGGGAGTGATAACGATACCTGCACACCTTGCATCTTGACGTTTAAATATTTCCGTATTCAATACGAATCTATTAACCGGTAATATACCTCGCGCTTACCGTAAATCTTACAGAAATTGCATAGACATGGGTTTGTCGTTCTATAGCTTCCAAAAAGTAGTCGCGACTCATCTAAATTTATTGCCTTATCGTGCTAATTAATATGTATCTCGCGATTGCCTTTCTACAACGACATACGTAAAAAATGGCCGCACTCTTTTCAAACGTTACACAGGCGTCTTAAAAAAAAACTACGGCTTTTCAATGAAAAACGCATAAAGTTGTGAGCGAATTCTCGGAAATGCAGGGAGTTACGTAGATCGAAACATCAACATTGAAATTTTCGTAGAAACTGTTAGCGAACGTGTTCGGACGGTTATCGTCGTGTTCACGCTCATTGGCTGATACGGCGTTGTAGCTCGGGGAGGGAAGTGAGGACTAAAGGTGGCGCTAGTCGTAGAAGGGGACGAATAGCCTATGGTCGACAGTCTTAACTCTTACGTGCACCGTTTGACGGCAGAATGCAACGCGCTCGTTTCTAACCTTTGATAATCCCGTTGCAGGTGCAATATCATGGAATGTTAACAAGTGATTTTGTGTGTGTTTGAAAGTGCATCTGTGGTAGCCACCTCGTCTGCGTTAATCAAAGTTAGCCTTCGTCGCAGGTACATTCTGTTACGTTTTCAACGATGATTTTTGAAGATGTTCCTAATCATCGTTTATGTGACCTATGGTATCGCGCATATAGTTATTAACCTAATATTTTTTACAGATAAATTAAACATCATTGTTCGTTATAATATTTGCGTATGAAATTTAGTTGATGTGAAAATCGTCAATGCTTTTCTCAGAATGCACAAACTGGACTACTCTTTGAGTAAAATTATCGATTAATTTAATGTCAATCTTTACGTTTGATTACTTATGTATTATCACGACAATTGTTTGTTGCGACTTCTTGCTATCATTTTTAATTCTGTAGCTGATTCTGTTATTGTAGTTTTAACCAAAAATGGATCAACCTCAAAGAGTTGCGCGCCAAAACGTATGTTTACCCCTGCATCTGCGTATTCATGAACAAAGGATTTACATGATAAGTCGGCGAACTACAACGGATTTGATGTAAATTATTAGTTTGATCTTAATTATATTATGGGAATGATTATGTTATCAAGCATGAAATGTTTGCATTTTAGTTATTTACGATGTCGAAATCATGGCAGTTGTCCTGGTACAGCAAAAATTTATATGAATAATGTGGATGTTATTATACCAATAAGAGCTCATAGTGAACACTGTGAGAAATTTGAAAATGTGGAAATAATAGCACGATTTCGAGATGCGCTTCGTGAAGCACTCAGATCTCATTGGTACAAACTTAGCAGTCTTTATGATACTCTCTCCACAGTGTAAGTATACGTACAATAGTTACAACTTTCATTTATAAAGCTATTTCACCTCAGTTAATTTGGTGTTATTAATAGATCTTCGCTTTACTCCCTTAATACATAAAATTTGTTCCATACGATAACTTTGTAAATTGCAGATATCCCGAGGCTTCGATGTTAGTACCTTTTACATCTATCCGAACTAGTATGAGACGATGGAGAAGACGTTCTTTTCCACCGAGTCCAAGAAATTTGGAAGATTTTGGCTTGGCTCTTTTTAATGTTCATGATGCTGGTATTCTGGACTACAACACTGGCCGATTAAGAACAGTTACAATTTCAGATGATAATCAAGATACTCACGTAATTTTTTATGATTTGGATTTCATCAGAGCTGAATTTGCAAATATTACCCATATATTAGTAGATGCGACATTTGATAGTGTGCCGCAAATACAAAATGCAATGCAGCTACTTACAATCATGGGTATACGTTATAACCACGTAAGTTTCTGCTTATGATATTCTACGATATTGAAGTAATAATTCTTCATCATATTTGTATTCATATCATGTATTTTTATTTTTGTAGGCGATCCCGATTTTTTGGGTTTTAATGTCTCGAAAAACTCAAGTTGCATACACTGCTTGTTTAAATTTTTTTAGAAATATCATTAGGTACACTAACATTCAAGTAATAATGTGTGACTTTGAAGTAGCACTTCGAAATGCCTGTAGACAAATCTATCCACTATCTCGTATAGCTGGATGCAATGTACACTTTGACCGCGTGAGCATTACAAATATTTTTTTTTCAACATAAACATTAAAAATATAAATCTACCTGTTTTTTTATACCTCGCGCTTACCGTGTAGTTCACCAAATTTTTGGAATTTATTTCATAGTGTCCATTATTTTTCTCTGAAGACCTAAGAATTCAAAAGTTCTTTGTTTAAAAAGTCAGAAATTTCTTTAAAATTGTTGATATCATTTTTTATAGGCCATTTATCACAAATTGAAACAACTTGGATTGCGCGACAGAATTCGGGACGATATCGATGTATCACTTGCAGTAAAAAAAATTATTGCACTGCCATTTCTTCCTCATGAAGATATTACACCTACATTTCGAGAAATTGTTGGTACTCTTACACGACGTGTAAGAAATGTGCTTCGTCAATTTCTTTCGTACTTTCAAAGACAATGGATTCAAGCAGTATCGCCACAAGGTTTTTGTATATTTGGTCTTCAAAGACGAACCAACAATGCTATTGAATCTTATCACTCAAGGATCAATCACCGAATGGGAAGACACCCATCGCCTTGGGAGTTTGTATGTAAGTTCAAAGTATTTGTAGATCATGAAAATTAATTATAATTAAGTGAAATTTTGTATTTTACATAGTAAAATAACTGAAATATGTATATGACGTTAACAAATTTTACAAAATAGAATATTTGTATAATTAGTTATTTAGCATTTGTAATAATTCCTCGCAACAGGTCACCTATTGCATATACAAGAAGGCGCAGTAGCAGATGTTCGAAGATTAAGTAATGGCCAGCAAGTAAGAAGGGTTCCCAGATATGCCGCACGTTTTCGTGAATTGCAGTTAAACAGAGGTAAGCTTACAGAAACTACTAACTATTTAATTGAAAATCATAGAAATATGTGAATATTTGTTAGATGATTTTTTACCGTAAATTAATTAGATTAAAGTGATAAATTAAAGAGACGATGACATGATAATATTTGCCTTGTTTTAACTATCAAAATATAAGTTTGAAATGTTTTAAAGTATTTCAATACTTACATTAATTGCAATACTGTCTATTAAATTGACTAAATTTTTTTTTAATCAAATATAAAAAATGATTTTAGTATGGCGACTTTATGCTAATCAAAACTTAACAAAACAAGAGCTTCTCACCATTGTAACTCAACTAAAAGGCAATATTGCTAGAAAAATGGAGTCGTGGGCTAGGATAGATGACGAATTACGCTTGCGCTATGAGGAGGAGTTTATTAACCCCAATAATGGTATCAATGAATATTCCTTAACGATCTCCATTAATATAATAATAATATAATAATAACTCTGTAGTATTCAATGTAAAGTGATGATTTTTGACACTATTATTTTTATTTATAGTAAATGGAGTGGATCCCGAGTTCGACTTCAATGTTATCAATGCACAAAGATTTAATGAGAGAGATGTTGTTGGAGTTAGAAGATTTATAGAAATGCAATTAAATGAAGCAGGTAAAAGATCAATTATCATATGTATCCAAAATATTGATTCTCTTATTTATACAATAATTTTTATTTTGAACATAGATAATGCAGAACAAAGCGAAGAAGAAGTTTTAGAATCTGACATTGAACCAGATGATCCAGAAGCTGAGATATGGGCACTTGTGGCTGAGGTGAATGAACAAGTTCCTGAAATAGCTGTAGCGAATAGAGTTTTCCTTCCGAATGAAGAACCGGCTCCAGCTGAGGCACATGATCATAATCCTGTTCTTGCAGTTGCAAATGAAGAACCTGATGAGACACCTGATCACAATCAGGTTTTTGTTCCAAACGAAGCACCTCCTCCTAATGAGATTGGTGTTGTAAATGAAGTGCCTGTTATCAATCCGGTTCCGATTCCAGTAAATGAGATTGTTGGAGCAGATGATAGGCCTATTTTCAGAGAGGTTCCGGTTCCTGTTCCAGTAAATGCAATTGTTATAGCAGATAATAGATCAATTTTAAGAGGGGATGTTGAACGGGTCATTAGACGAAGGCATAGGAGACGACGCCATCGGCGACGTCGTCGCGGACGTCGAGAACAACCAGTTCCAGATGCAGCCCAACTAATTAGGAATGGTAATCAAAAGAATTGAAATTATTTTAATAATTAAAACTGTGTTTTAATCACTTTATAATCTCTTAAAAAAGGGCAACAAGTACAAGCAGCAGAAGTACGAGCAGAAGTACAAGCAGCACCACAACCGCAACAACGTGCACCAGAAGTGGAACAAAGAGCTGAAGCACCAGTCGCACCACAAGTGCAAGAAGGAGCAGAAGCACAAGAAGCACCGCAACGACAAGATGAAGCGGTACCGCAAGTGGCACATGGACAACATGCACCACCAGTTGAAAACGCACAACCAGAGCAATGTAGGTAGCTTGAAGTTATATAATTTACATTTGGTTTAATAATGCAAATCGTACATAATAATTGAATTAATCGTGATTAAAAACTACATTAGCAGAAACTTGTTTTATTATTCTTTTTCTCATATTGAAATTAATATAAAAAAGTAAATTATTCCAAAATTCNCAATGTAGGTAGCTTGAAGTTATATAATTTACATTTGGTTTAATAATGCAAATCGTACATAATAATTGAATTAATCGTGATTACAAACTACATTAGCAGAAACTTGTTTTATTATTCTTTTTCTCATATTGAAATTAATATAAAAATGTAAATTATTCCAAAATTCATAAAAATGTAAATTATTCCAAAATTCAATATTTGATAATATTAATGGATTAAAATATTGCAAAAAACTGTTACATACATTGAAATATACAAACAATTATTTTCAAATAATAATCATTATTTTGTTGCAGTGAACTCATTGTGTGCTTGCTGTCTTACAGACGACGCCAAATATGCATTTGCACCATGTGGGCATAAATGCTCATGTTTGTCTTGTGCTCGTCGAGTATTAAATACCATCAAGAAATGTCCATATTGCAGAGTTACCACTCTTACCTACTTAAGGATTTACGACGTTTAATTTGCTGATTTAAATTGTAAACGTATTGACATGCCGTATTACAAAAGTTATGTTTGCAATGCAAATTGTGGTATAATAATGGAAAAACAATAAATAAATGAATAAATAAATAGAAACAAAATATAAAAGTTTAAATTTTATTAATTAACCATACACGTTTGTAGATAATAAAAATCATTTAATAACTTCGCACCAGCAGGTGTCTGTTTTTGCTATAAATTTGATAAAAAAATCGTAATTGATGCATANAGCTTCCAAAAAGTAGTCGCGACTCATCTAAATTTATTGCCTTATCGTGCTAATTAATATGTACCTCGCGATTGCCTTTCTACAACGACATACGTAAAAAATGGCCGCACTCTTTTCAAACGTTACACACAGGCGTCGTCAAAAAAACTACAGCTTTTCAGTGAAAAACGCATAAAGTAGTGAGTGAATTCTCGGAAATGCAGGGGGTTACGTAGATCAAAACATCAACATTGGAATTTTCGTAGAAACTGTTAGCGAACGTGTTCGGACGGTCATCGTCGTGTTCACGCTCATTGGCTGATACGGCGTTGTACCTCGGAGAGGGGAGTGAGCACTGAAGGTGGCGCTAGTCGGAGACGCGGCCGAACAGCCTAAAGCTCCTCAGTCTTACGNCGCAACACGCTCTTCTGAATTCTTTGATAGCGCATTTTTCTACGAGAGTTTGTAGGGCAGGGTTTTGATGTATTTAAAAGCGGTAATCCTTTGGATTAAATGGATACTCCTAGGATAGTCAAGCAAGTGGTACTGGTAATTTCAAACCTTGCGCATAGTTTGCGCTCTGTTATTCACAACATATTATATTCACCAGTGTTTGATACCTCAGGCTTACAGTGAACCCGACCGAAATTCTATAAATATATCGCTTTTCCTATAGTGTCCATTCTTAAATGTGCGATACATCAAATGATCGTATTAATGTAAATGTACCTCGCGATTGCCGACAAGCAACGTCAGAAATCGCTATTTATACTTTATACTGTTTACAAGGGTGTAGTCTAGAAGACAACGAAAAAAACCATAAAGTTAGTCATAACAGTTTTTTAAGTATAATACAAACTTTGTTGGTAAAACTGAGCCAATTCTCGGAAAAGCCTGCGGTTACGTTAATCAAAAAACTAACACTAATATTTTTGTAGAAACCCTCAACGAGCCTGTTCGGACAGTCATCGTCATGTTCACGCTCATTGGGGAGGGTAGTCTGCGCCTTGAGCTCTAAAGGTGGCGCTGGTCGAAGGAGCTGCTGAACAGCCCGAGCTCCACAGTCTTACATGCACTGTTGTGGCGGCAGGATGTAACGCGCTTGTTTCTGAGCTTCAATAATTCCGTTGCGGTTATATTATTAGCGAATGTTAACAAGTGTTTGAGTGTGAGTGTTTTGAAAGTGCACTGTGTCAGTCACCTCGTCTGCGTTAATCAAAGTTTGCCTTTGCCTCAGGTAAATTCTGTCACGTTTTTAATGACCATATTATTATCATAACGATTGGAGAAATCACGTCTTAACACGCATGCTTCTACAGAATGGCGACTAGTTATAATTCGGTATTTTCGTTAAATCAAATAAGTGTGCGTACATGAGACTTGATATGAATTTTTACTTACAAGTCTCATTATGATGCGGTTTTTTTATGGCATTAGGAAACATCTCGCAGCTCTGGTAGAATTTTGACTGGAAAATTGATGTTTTTATGACATTCACGGGAGTGATAACGATACCTGCACACCTTGCATCTTGACGTTTAAATATTTCCGTATTCAATACGAATCTATTAACCGGTAATATACCTCGCGCTTACCGTAAATCTTACAGAAATTGCATAGACATGGGTTTGTCGTTCTATAGCTTCCAAAAAGTAGTCGCGACTCATCTAAATTTATTGCCTTATCGTGCTAATTAATATGTACCTCGCGATTGCCTTTCTACAACGACATACGTAAAAAATGGCCGCACTCTTTTCAAACGTTACACACAGGCGTCGTCAAAAAAACTACAGCTTTTCAGTGAAAAACGCATAAAGTAGTGAGTGAATTCTCGGAAATGCAGGGGGTTACGTAGATCAAAACATCAACATTGGAATTTTCGTAGAAACTGTTAGCGAACGTGTTCGGACGGTCATCGTCGTGTTCACGCTCATTGGCTGATACGGCGTTGTACCTCGGAGAGGGGAGTGAGCACTGAAGGTGGCGCTAGTCGGAGACGCGGCCGAACAGCCTAAAGCTCCTCAGTCTTACGTGCACTGTTGTGGCGGCAGGATGTAACGCGCTTGTTTCTGAGCTTCAATAATTCCGTTGCGGTTATATTATTAGCGAATGTTAACAAGTGTTTGAGTGTGAGTGTTTTGAAAGTGCACTGTGTCAGTCACCTCGTCTGCGTTAATCAAAGTTTGCCTTTGCCTCAGGTAAATTCTGTCACGTTTTTAATGACCATATTATTATCATAACGATTGGAGAAATCACGTCTTAACACGCATGCTTCTACAGAATGGCGACTAGTTATAATTCGGTATTTTCGTTAAATCAAATAAGTGTGCGTACATGAGACTTGATATGAATTTTTACTTACAAGTCTCATTATGATGCGGTTTTTTTATGGCATTAGGAAACATCTCGCAGCTCTGGTAGAATTTTGACTGGAAAATTGATGTTTTTATGACATTCACGGGAGTGATAACGATACCTGCACACCTTGCATCTTGACGTTTAAATATTTCCGTATTCAATACGAATCTATTAACCGGTAATATACCTCGCGCTTACCGTAAATCTTACAGAAATTGCATAGACATGGGTTTGTCGTTCTATAGCTTCCAAAAAGTAGTCGCGACTCATCTAAATTTATTGCCTTATCGTGCTAATTAATATGTACCTCGCGATTGCCTTTCTACAACGACATACGTAAAAAATGGCCGCACTCTTTTCAAACGTTACACACAGGCGTCGTCAAAAAAACTACAGCTTTTCAGTGAAAAACGCATAAAGTAGTGAGCGAATTCTCGGAAATGCAGGGGGTTACGTAGATCAAAACATCAACATTGGAATTTTCGTAGAAACTGTTAGCGAACGTGTTCGGACGGTCATCGTCGTGTTCACGCTCATTGGCTGATACGGCGTTGTACCTCGGGGAGGGGAGTGAGGACTAAAGGTGGCGCTAGTCGTAGAAGGGGACGTACAGCCTATGGTCGACACTCGACAGTCTTACGTGCACCGTTGTGACGGCAGGATTCAACGCGCTTGTTTCTAACCTTTGATAATCCCGTTGCAGTTGTAATATCATCGAATGTTAACAAGTGATTTTGTGTGTGTTTGGAAGTGCAGCTGTGGCAGCCACCTCGTCTGCGTTAATTAAAGTTTGCCTTCGTCGCAGGTACATTCTTTTACGTTTTCAACGATGATTATCATTTTAACGATTAGAGAAATTACGTCTTCAAACTTTACATGCTTCTACAAAATGGCGTCTAGTTTTAATTTCGTTTTCTCGTTAGATTAAATAAAGCTCAAAACAAATGTAGTTCCACAACTCGTTTTCCGGAAATTGAGGAAAGCGAAAATAGTGTCTCTTGATATAAATTTTTACTTAGAAGTCTCATTATGATTCGGTTTTTTATGGCATTAGGAAACATCTCGCAGCTCTGGTAGAATTTTGACTGGAAAATTGATGTTTTTATGACATTCACGGGAGTGATAACGATACCTGCACACCTTGCATCTTGACGTTTAAATATTTCCGTATTCAATACGAATCTATTAACCGGTAATATACCTCGCGCTTACCGTAAATCTTACAGAAATTGCATAGACATGGGTTTGTCGTTCTATAGCTTCCAAAAAGTAGTCGCGCCTCATCTAAATTTATTGACTTGATCGTGTTAATTGATACGTACCTCGCGATTGCCCCTGTCCAACGACATGCGTAAAAAATGACCGCACTCTTTTCAAACGTTACACAGGCGTCGTCGAACAAACTACGGTTTTTCAATAAAAAACGCATAAAGTTTGTCGTAGCAGGTTCTCCGAGCATAAAAAGTTTGCCGTTGAAACTGAGGGACTTCTCGGAAAAGCCGGTGGTACGTTGATCAAAACATAAACATCCGGATTTTGGCAGAAACTGTTAGCGAAGCTGTTCGGACGGTGATCGTCGTGTTTACGCTCATTGGCTGATACCGCGTTGTAACTCGGAGAGGGGAGTGAGCACTGAAGGTGGCGCTAGTCGGAGACGCGGCCGAACAGCCTATAAAGCTCCACAGTCTTACGTGCACCGTTGTGGCGGCAGGATGTAACGCGCTTGTTTCTAACCTCCAATAGTCCCGTTGCAGTTATATTATTAGCGATAGTTAACCAGTATTTTTGAGTGACTTGCCTGGCATGGTTCGCGTGTCTTGTTATAGGTAAATTTTCTTACTATTATAATGATAATTATCATGTTATCAGTGCTGCATAAACCATTACGCATAACCTCGCATGCTTTTACATGAGGTTAGAAATGGTCTAGTAATCTTCATCGTTTCTTCATTAAATGGAATCGAACACCAAATTAATATAAATAACGCGTTGCTTTTCTACAATCTTCAATATAACGTTTTTAACTAGATAGTCTTAGTAGGGCCTCGTTATTTATTTGAATAACGAAATTCTTTTGGCATTGGAAAAATCCACGCTGCCCTGGTAAGTTTTTGAGTAATAAATTTATATTCTTACTATATTTTAAGGAGTGATAATAGTCTCTCCCAAAATAACGTCGTTTGCGTACTTGTAATAAAAAAAAATTCTATTTACCAGTGTTTTATACCTCGCGCTTACCGTGAACCTTACCGATATTCTATAAATGTGTCGTCATTTTCTTATAGGGTCCATTATCAAGTACACAATACATTAAAATTAACTGTCTTGTTTGTATTTATCTATAACTACCTCGCGATTGCCTTTGTCCAACTATATACATGAGAAATTGCTCNTTTATACCTCGCGCTTACCGTGAACCTTACCGATATTCTATAAATGTGTCGTCATTTTCTTATAGGGTCCATTATCAAGTACAAAATACATTAAAATTAACTGTCTTGTTTGTATTTATCTATAACTACCTCGCGATTGCCTTTGTCCAACTATATACATGAGAAATTGCTCTGCACCATATAAAGTTCACATAGGCGTCGTCGAAGAAATCACGACTTTTCAATGAAAAACGCATCAAGGTAGTCGTGGAATTTTTCTTCGAGTATAACTGCCGACAAAACAGAGTGAACTTTAGGAAATGCTGTCAGATTTGATGATCAGATTGAAATTTTCATAGAAACCCGTAGCAGATCTGTGCTTTTCATGTTCACGCTCATTGACTGATACAACTTTATACCTTGGGGAAAGGCGTTTGCGCCTCTAGCGCGATAGGCGGTACTCATCAGAAAAGCTGCCAAGCCCTCAGTCTTACGTGCATCGTTCTCAAAAGCAGAGGTATCGCGCACTATTGGTAACTTAACAATTTCTTGCAGCGGATAATACAGTTGCAATCCTATACTATCAGTAATTTGTGATTGGTACTTTTTGAGTAAATGTATTAAAAGTGCAGCGAAATACGAGGAAAAATAGCTATTTCTTACGATAATGAGAGTATGGTCTTGTCACAGGTAAATTTCTGTCAGTAACCTCGCACTTCCGCCTTTTGTAGTAATTTATGTTTCGATGAAGGGAGTGGTCTGAATCTGTAGCAGGAAAATTTACCTTCTTAATAATTTCGCACAATAAATCTTTTTCTAATTTTAGGACCAATGGATGAAATGCAGCAACAGTTTGTTCTGAAAGTAACCTGTCAAATTACGATATACGACAGTGAACTAGCGATGCATAGAAGTCGTAAGAATGTCTATTTCCGTCATTGTAAAACAAGCTGTAGCTTACATTTAAATCACGTAAGTTTATTGTGATTTATAAATATCTCATTTCGCGAAAAAAAACATAAACGGCTTTTCTAACGAGGTTGTTGTTTGTCACTCAGATCTAAAATAGCTTTTCTTTTCGTATATAACACCGCAGTATATAATTGTCATTTGGGGCATGTTAAAGATCTTTTTTCACGCTTGATAATGGCAGAGAGAATGGTGCATTGTGAGCACTGCAAAACACAATAATAAAGACATGATATTTAATGATATAAGAAATAAAAAATAGGTATCATTCTTCACCTGTAAATGCATTTTAAAAATCTTATTATTTGCTTAGAAACCAGAAATGTGCTCAAAATGAGTAGTTTTCTGTTCTAATCTCCAGCATTCAAAAAGGCCCATTGTAAAAAATGTTAGTTTTATCGATATTGAACAAATTTTGCAATAAACAATATCAATCCTTTGAAATTGGAAAAAAAGTTTTAATGTACGATGTATTCATTGGAATGGAAAGTGAAATGAAATTGCTTAATAAAAGCACGTGGTCTAAAAATTGGTATTGTCATAACTGAAGTCGTTATTGGAAAAACATGGTCGCGCGTTATGGCAAAAATAAAATTGTTATATATCTATATGCGTGTCTGTATGTATCGATATATATAATTATTACTTTTTTGCACTTTATAAAATGTAGAGGATCAGAAGAAATCGAATCCCAGGCTCCCACAGACGGACGTACACTGCTGAAGATTTTAATCACTTCATTAGACATCAGATACAAACCTACTCCTCTCAATGGAAATTTTTACGTGAGTGTGTTTATATATGGAAATATGGTTATACATTTAGTTGTAGAAAAAATTGTTTTATGAAGATTTTTATTGAAGGTTCGCAGATATTGTCAACCAAAAGAATGGTGAAAAATATTTTTTGTAACACGCGAAAGATTGTCGCGTTTTTGGTATCTATTATTCGAGCCTAAAGTGACTATTTTTGACCGGCGAGCAAAAAAATTTTAGCGGTCAAAAACGTTTTTTTTTTGCTCGTTGTTTGTTTATTAACCTTTCAATAATGATTAAACAAGAGCGTGGTTGCCGTGTCAAAAAATAGCCACCTCAGCCCCGCTTAACACGCACGAACAAACTCGAAAATGCGTCCGTGCGTCACAAAAAATATGATGTGCACCAAGGGCTAAGTGGGCTTTTTGACCTCGTGTGGTTGCAGTTCTTCGCCTTCGGCTCGGGCTAACTCGCCTTGACTCGTACTGCAAAGTCCACACTCGGTCTAAGAAAGCCCACTTTACGGGGGTAAATTTTTTATTTTTTATCCGATTTCGAATGTGAATAATAGCAGGTATAGGTTCAGTGCAAGTTACGATTATTAAAACAACGTAAAAAATTGATTTTAAATAATTTTTTTGTGTGCATAACCCATAAGTGCTATTATTCAGATAATCAGTAACCCCTGCTAGAATTTCTTAACACAAAATAAGCCCCGGGTTTCATCCAAATCGGATAATACATAAAGAAGATTGCAGAGATTTTGAAAAAACATTTCAGCATTTTTGTTCAGTTGACAATATCTACGCATCTTTTACAATTATTTTCCACGCCCACAAAATCTATATTCAACGTATAAAAAGCTTTGCTTGCTACAATTTAATAAATATGTACAAAACAGCATTTTATTGTTGCATATTCACGACATACATTTATATTTGATAGTCAAAAATATTTCATTTATTTAAAAATTAATTTGTTTGTCTAAATAATTAAGTCTAATGTAACTGTCAAAAAAAAGTTGGTCTACATTTTTAATAGGGAATAATACTGATAGTAATTTTGTAATATATTGAGATTAATGTACCAGCTTGATAATTAATTTATGATTTTGCAATTCTTTTAATAGATTTAGTGAATAATCAGCAGTACATCGTCAATCACTACGCACCAATACACTTAAGGGCTTGTCATCAAAGCAACAGGCAGATTGTATATTATAAAGGTAATAACATTAAATTACAAATATCGAGAAATATATACAAATTGTTACAAACAGACTATATGCAAATATGCAAACATTTGTTAAGCCTTTCGATTAGAACAAAAATGAACAAAAGTTAAGGTAATAACTGCAGTGTATTAATTTTATAATAGTATAATAAAAACTGAAAAATAAGTACATACAAATAATTACAATAGGTGTGTCATNACAAATTGTTACAAACAGACTATATGCAAATATGCAAACATTTGTTAAGCCTTTCGATTAGAACAAAAATGAACAAAAGTTAAAGTAATAACTGCAGTGTATTAATTTTATAATAGTATAATAAAAACTGAAAAATAAGTACATACAAATGATAAGAATAAGTGTGTGTCACACAGTAAGCTTTTGAGGCGCTGTGCGAATCAATATATTACATTTTTTCATGAATGATTTGTTATTTTGTTTATGATAGCAACAAAATTATACGAGAATCGAAAAAGTGAAAAAGAATTGCATACAAATGATAAAAATAGGGATAAATCACACAGTAAGCTTTCGAGGCGCTGTGCGAGCTGATATATTATATTGATTCATGAAATTAATGTTATTTCATTCATGAGATTAATGAAACTACTCGATTATTGAAAAACTAAGTACATACAAATGATAAGAATAAGTGTGTGTCACACAGTAAGCTTTCGAGGCGCTGTGCGAATCAATGTATTATATTTTTTTATTAATCATTTGTTATTCTCTTAATGATAGCAATAAAATTATACGAGTATCGAAAAGTAAAAAAATAATTGCATACAAATGATAAAAATAGGGATAAATCACACAGTAAGCTTTCGAGGCGCTGTGCGAGCTGATATATTATATTGATTCATGAAATTAATGTTATTTCATTCATGAGATTAATGAAACTACTCGATTATTGAAAAACTAAGTACATACAAATGATAAGAATAAGTGTGTGTCACACAGTAAGCTTTCGAGGCGCTGTGCGAATCAATGTATTACATTTTTTCATTAATAGTTTGTTATTTTGTTTATGATAGCAACAAAATTATACAAGTATTGAAAAGTAAAAAAATAATTGCATACAAATGATAAAAATAGGGATAAATCACACAGTAAGCTTTCGAGGCGCTGTGCGAGCTGATATATTATATTCGTTCATGAAATTAATGCTATTTCATTCATGAGCTTTAATGAAACTACTCGATTATTGAAAAACTAAGTGCATACAAATGATAAGAATAAGTGTGTGTCACACAGTAAGCTTTCGAGGCGCTGTGCGAATCAATATGTTACATTTTTTCATTAATAGTTTGTTATTTTGTTTATGATAGCAACAAAATTATACGAGTATTGAAAAGTAAAAAAATATTTGCATACAAATGATAAAAATAGGGATAAATCACACAGTAAGCTTTCGAGGCGCTGTGCGAGCTGATATATTATATTGATTCATGAAATTAATGTTATTTCATTCATGAGATTAAAGAAACTACTCGATTATTGAAAAACTAAGTACATACAAATGATAAGAATAAGTGTGTGTCACACAGTAAGCTTTCGAGGCGCTGTGCGAATCAATGTATTACATTTTTTCATTAATAGTTTGTTATTTTGTTTATGATAGCAACAAAATTATACAAGTATTGAAAAGTAAAAAAATATTTGCATACAAATGATAAAAATAGGGATAAATCACACAGTAAGCTTTCGAGGCGCTGTGCGATTTAATATATTACATTTTATTATCAATCATTTGTTATTCTCTTAATGATAGCAATAAAATTATACGAATATCGAAAAAGTAAAAAAATATTGCATAGAAATCATATATATAGGGATAAATCACACAGTAAGCTTTCGAGGCGCTGTGCGAGCTGATATATTATATTCGTTCATGAAATTAATGTTATTTCATTCATCAGATCAATATAACTATATGATGATTGAAAAACTAAGTACATACAAATGATAAGAATAGGTGTGTATCACACAGTAAGCTTTTGAGGCGCTGTGCAAATCAATATGTTACATTTTTTCATTAATAGTTTGTTATTTTGTTTATGAGAGCAACAAAATTATACAAGTATCGGAAAAATAAAAAATAATTGCATACAAATGATAAGAATAGGGATAAATCACACAGTAAGCTTTCGAGGCGCTGTGCGATTTAATATATTACATTTTATTATCAATCATTTGTTATTCTCTTAATGATAGCAATAAAATTATACGAATATCGAAAAAGTAAAAAAATATTGCATAGAAATCATAAATATAGGGATAAATCACACAGTAAGCTTTCGAGGCGCTGTACGAATCAATATATTACATTTTATCATTAATCATTTGTTAATTTGTTAATGATAGCAATAAAATTATACGAGTATTGAAAAGTAAAAAATAATTGCATACAAATGATAAGAATATTTATTATATAGCAATGATTTTAGGTGTCTATCACACAGTACGGTTTTGACGCGCTATGCGAGTATATATTACAATTTTTCATTAAATATTAGTTTTTCATTTATCATAGCAATGGAAGTGGTTTATCGAAAAAATAAGTTTAACAATTGAATTTTTTTTCATGTTTTGCACTGCAGGAATAAGATAACAATATTTCATACTGTAACAATTTGTATCTATATTCTCGTGTAAGATGGTTAAAAGAATTACAAGTGTTAGTGATGCAAATAACAATACAGTTTTCTTTTTTTATCCCATGAACTTGTAAGAATTTTTACCATCTTAAAATGTTATTACTAGTATTTATTGTAATTCAAGATTATAAGTTTTTAATGCATATAAAATATTATTTTCTCTTATTCGATGATACAAGTTATGCTCATAACAAATTGATCTTGATTGATATATTGATATGAAATTTTAAAGTATTTTGTGATAAAAATGCGACTACCTAGGGATTTCTTACAAACATAGTAAATATATAAGTGTGCTTTAAATAATATCGTAAAGTAATCAAGTTTAAGAAAGTCGCTTCTGTAGTAAATGTAAACTGTTTAGCGTTTTCTTGGTAACATCGCTGATATTTGCATAAGTTCTAAGGTTTTCGGGAAATGTCTTATATATATATATATATATATATATATATGCGCGTAAATAGCTGTTTATGCAATACATTTTAATAGTTAGCGGTGATGGTTCCGTTCCGATGCTCTTTCTTCGTGAGGGAGCTTAACGTCGAGCCTCCTGCAACCGTACTTTTATGGAGTTAATATATGTAAGAGGATACGTCAGGAATTATCGCCAATATTAGTGTAAGTTCTAAGGGTTTTGAGAAAAATTTTATATATGATGCGTAAATAGCTATTAACGCAATCAATTTTAATAGTGAGCGGTGATGGTGGCGTTTCGATGCTCTCTCTTCGTGAGGGAGCCTAACGCCGAGCCTCCTGCAGACATTTTGTTAAATTTCAAAAAGCGGTTAATGGTTCCGTTTAGATGCTCTTTCTTTGTGAGGGAGCCTAACGTCGAGCCTCCTGCAACCGTACTTTTATAGAGTGTTAATATATGCAAGAGGATACGTCGGGAATTATCGCCAATATTAGTGTAAGTTCTAAGGGTTTTGAGAAAAATTTTATACATGATGCGTAAATAGCTATTAACGCAATCAATTTTAATAGTGAGCGGTGATGGTGGCGTTTCGATGCTCTCTCTTCGTGAGGGAGCCTAACGCCGAGCCTCCTGCAGACATTTTGTTAAATTTCAAACAGCGGTTAATGGTTCCGTTTAGATGCTCTTTCTTTGTGAGGGAGCCTAACGCCGATCCTCCTGCAAGCGTACTTTTATTGTGCGTTTCATCTGTGTAAGAGTTTACCTCGGGAATCGTCACTAATCTTTGCATAAGTTGTTAGGGTATTGAGAAAAGTTTAAACATAAACCCTATTTTAATGATTCAGATGAAATAGTAAATGAAATAGTTCGATTATATGTCTTTCTCGTAGGAATATATACTGAGATAAAAATCTTGTTTTGCATTACAATAAAATATAAGAAATATATGTGAAGATGTTGGATTATTATGAGCAGTTTTTACTATTGTCTATACAGAAATTTGTTTTTGCATAACTTGTTCGCGCATACATTTTTCTCTAACTTTGTGGAAAATTATAATAAATACTAATTGTTTTCTTTAATTCATAGCTGCAGAATTACATTATGCTGTGGGATATACACATCATCTGAACATCTTACTAATACAACGTACGATCAACATAATATTTTTCAATCATTCGATGCAAATTATAGCGTCAGTAAATGTTTCAATGAATTATTGGAGATTATGTTCGTTTTATGGTGAAGACATCATTGAATTAATAATTGTAAATTGGAATACATTGTACATGGCATAGCGTCTAACAAATGTTGAAATTTAATAAAATAATATAAAACTTAACTACAAGAATTTTTATTAATAGAAATTTTTCCCTTCTCTTATTGCAAAGGACATCTGCTTTATATATTTTTGAAGTAAATGTATGATACTGTTGTAGATATATATGGCCCGAACTAGCGCATGTCATAATACTACATAGTACTACTAAGTAATAAGCTAGGTTAGCTCAAGCCGATAACTAGTAGTACTAGTACTGTGACCACACAGGTTACGCCCTTAGTAAGCGATGTACTACATNTATTGTCTATACAGAAATTTGTTTTTGCATAACTTGTTCGCGCATACATTTTTCTCTAACTTTGTGGAAAATTATAATAAATACTAATTGTTTTCTTTAATTCATAGCTGCAGAATTACATTATGCTGTGGGATATACACATCATCTGAACATCTTACTAATACAACGTACGATCAACATAATATTTTTCAATCATTCGATGCAAATTATAGCGTCAGTAAATGTTTCAATGAATTATTGGAGATTATGTTCGTTTTATGGTGAAGACATCATTGAATTAATAATTGTAAATTGGAATACATTGTACATGGCATAGCGTCTAACAAATGTTGAAATTTAATAAAATAATATAAAACTTAACTACAAGAATTTTTATTAATAGAAATTTTTCCCTTCTCTTATTGCAAAGGACATCTGCTTTATATATTTTTGAAGTAAATGTATGATACTGTTGTAGATATATATGGCCCGAACTAGCGCATGTCATAATACTACATAGTACTACTAAGTAATAAGCTAGGTTAGCTCAAGCCGATAACTAGTAGTACTAGTACTGTGACCACACAGGTTACGCCCTTAGTAAGCGATGTACTACATTTGTCTACAGAATAAAAAATAAACTACTATCACAGTTTATTTTCAAATGATGAAAGTTCACTTACAACCCTCAATGCATTTTGATTTATTAGATACAAAAATAATTTATTTAACAGCAGTACAATGCATATATTTAATACAAAAAAAATCTTTATTTTTCTAATATTTGAACTGTCTACTATTTACACAAATATAAACCAAACTTCCTAAATTTACTATACGAATTTTTTCGTATTCGAAATTTGACATTCGAATTTAAAAACAGTTTGATTTTATTTGATTAACGAGGCATATTCTACATTTTAATAACTTACGTTTTCTATACTTCAATATCTTGCTACTATTCATTCTAAATAAGTTACTTGAAAAATAAATAAGTCACTTATCGAATATAAAGACTTGTAATTATATAATTTATATTGTTAATAAGTTTTCAATTTTTTAAATCTAAATAATAATTTGTCTGTTCATTGAACATTGATTTTCAATGATTTATGGAAATTCTCAACCGAGTTCATGGTATTCTAAATCTAACTGCAAAGAAATTATGAATCATCTAAACATCAGCCCCCCCCCCCCTAAATTTTTATGATTTGCAAAATATAATCGATCAGACGATACAGTTAAACAAACCTCATAAATTCCCTCTGGAGAAATATCTTTCACACATAGATGTACTTGGATTTATATCATGTATAAAAGTTAGACGTATTAATGATCGACTATTAATTAGTATCAAATTTCCTCTGATATCAGAATCAACTTTTGTTATATATCGAGTCCAAGCCTTACCGATTCCAGTAAGATTAGATACCACTAGCGTCGCGACGGTTTATGTTGAACCTCGATCACCTTTATTGGGAGTGTCAGAAAATGCCAGTTATGCGTTGACAATAGAACAATATGAGCAATGCATAGTTGTCCCAGATGGAGTGTTCTGTCATCCCACTCAGCCTATTCGTTCGGAATTAGAAAACGCAAGTTGCGAATTTACATTACTATATCGTCCGGGTGACATCGATTATAGACAATGCAATGTGAGATATAGAGATGATTTCGTGTCATTTTGGAAAACTTCTAATAAAAATCAAGTTTGGATATTTTCTCTTAGTGAACCAAAAGAATTACAAGTCTTATGTAAGAAAAGACGGGAATATTTAACAATTAACGCTACGGGCACATTAAAAATAAAGTCGGGATGCATAGCGATTGCGGGCCGGTATCAATTATCATCCACCATGCAGGTTACAGATCGTCTCGCGACAATAATATTTCCAAAAGTCGACCTAAGTCTTGATAAAAATAATTCTTTAGCTGAAATTTTATCAAAATTAAAATCAGAATATTTAAATGAAACTTATCAAATAGATTGGAATAAAGATCAGTCCTTTTGGGAGTTAGAAACAAGAGTAAATTCAGTAGAATCCTCGGAACAATATGGAGGGGGCGTTAAAATTAGACTTTTAATCATAATTTTCACTGCTTCAGCAATCACAAGTCTTTTGTCGGGTATAATATTAGCAATCATCTGTTTCAAAACTATGGAAAACGGGATTAAAAGAAACGGATCCGAATTACGAGTACATTACAATAGAAAATCCGCTGAGATACACGTACCTATTGATGAATTGTTCGATCGATATTATTTGAATCAGCGTCCCGAATTAAGTATCGCTTGCTCAGTAGAACCACCCACATCAGCAGTATAAGAAATAATAAGTCTTCACACTTTACCACACTATCGAACCCAGAGAGAAAACACAGCAACACGAATCACTGACACATAGAAAAAGAGAACCGGACAGTTTTGCTGTTTCAGAAATGGAGATCGTCTACTATCTGATCTTGGCCTTCGGGATAATTGGACAAGGCTCAGGGAGTCGTTTAGCAGGGTTCGATTGTGGAGAGCAACTAACAAATTTGACAACTATATCGCTCCTCAACGTGGGTGAATGTCATCTTGAGATGCCAGAATTATTGAGAATATAGTACATTTGACTGTATGTACAGTATAGTTCGTGCTAGAATGAGTGAGCGCGTTAACGAGTGTGTGAGGGAACGCACACATGCAAGTATCCCCTCTCGCGTATGAGTGTGAGTCACATGACTACTTGCGGTGTCGAGACTAAACGAGTCTCGCACATCGCTCTCTTGGGAACGAGCCGTCGTACAGTACACATGGTGTACACGGCGTTATATAGATAGTAGCTGAAGAAGAAACGATTAATAAATACTTAATTATTAATCCTCTCTGTGTTAAACCTCTTTTTCCAACAAGAATTAAATATTACTAAGCAATATATTCAATTATTACAAACCACGGAATTTACTAAGACGCACGTAGTACAATGCTCGGTTAAAATCACGAGGCATATAACTCACTGCGGAATGCATTCGCACGCATCCGAAGTATTAGACGGAGAAATTAGTTATTATCAAGAAATTTCACGTGATGAATGCATGAGAATGTTCGACGGACGTTATATTAATATCGCGGGCACTGCCATAAATAATTTACCGAAAAATAGTACTTTTTAAACACCAGTAACTTTTGCGGGAACTGTAAACACAGGGGCAGATTCCACGGGGNGACAGCTTATTCAGACCCTTACGGACATTGGAATAACGTATTAGTACAGGGATTCGTAGAAATTTCATTGGTCGATTATTACGCTACAGTCAATTTAAATTCAAATAGAATACAGTTAAGATCGGGAACAAATCGTCAATTAACGAATGTACAATGTAGAGATATGTTAGAGGGATATGCCTTTTGGGAGACGTTACCGGAAGATAATTGTGGGAGTAAAAAGTACAACATACTTTATGAAGGATATGCCAACAAAACTAAAGAAAGTAAATCCGATCGTGTAACATACATGTTAGAAACACAAGATATAACGTTCGCGTTGAGCAATATCGGCGAAATAAAAATTTGCGGGCATAATTTGATTCGTACCGAGCATCCAAAATTATTCGTATTAGAAGATTTTCAGGAGAAGACATTTTTATCAAAAGCAAATTCACCCGTAGAGAATTTGGATATTTTCACGTATGTCAATTCAAAATTCGTGTATGTGGAAAGACATTTTAAAAGTCAAATAAATCAAATGTATTACGACCTCTTAAAACATAAGTGCAAATTAGAAAGGCAAATCTTAAAAAATGCCCTATCTATAGCAGTTCACCACCCGATGAATTCGCGTTTCGCTTAATGAAGGAGCCAGGACATATGGCTGTAGTAGCTGGGGAACTGATTCATTTGGTTAAATGTTTGCAAGTAGAAGTAAAGCGTCGCGACACAAAAGAATGTTATAATCAATTACCGGTAACTCGAGGAGAAGAAAACTTCTTTCTCTCTCCAAGAACGCGAATTTTAACTCGGGCGGGTACACAAATAAGTTGTAGTGGAGCCATGCCACCAATGTTTAACATGGGCACTCATTGGTTACACTTTTTACCTGCACCGTCAAGTGTAGTACCACCGGAGACACTTTAGTACGTCTGTAGTACGTCCGCAGACTAAGAGTACTTGGGAGTGTGCTGCACCTAGAGCTATAGCAGTAAGCGGAATTTATACTGTGCGACGTGTAGAGTAGCTACACGTCGTATACGAGGAATCGCGTCGTAGTTCGGCCCGAGAAGTTGGCAACAGTGCGACTGTGCGTACTGTGCAACTCTCGGTGCCGTAAATAACCAAATAGCAACTCTGCTGCAGTGAACCGCACTGCAGCAGAGCATAACAATAAACAAAGCAGCAACACGAACCAGAAACCCGCGAGAGCTGCGGAGCTCCTAACCTCTCCTGTCAGCGGACAGGAGAGACGTCGACTCAGCACTACAGCACTAGCTATGCAGCAGACGACGCCGCCGCGCCGCGACGAGGCGAGTCAGCTGGACCTCGCGGGCGCTGCTGTACCGGTACAGCCAAGAAATCGCGAAACACTGTCACCAGGAGTCGCACCTACACGAGGAGATCGAGATCTGGAGCGCGCGCGGACGAACACGAGGAGCAAATGACGCGCGCGCACCGGAGCCGCGCATCAGCTGCCGCGCGACCACCACGGGAGAGAGAGAGATAGCGAGAGCCGCTTGGAGAGAGCACGAGACTCCGCGCCGCGGAGAGGGAGACGCGCGCGCAGGAGAGAGAGAGAGAGAGAGAGCTCGGCGAGAGCGGAGCCGACTAGTGAAGACTCGCGCGTACACCACTAGCCACACCGCTGATAGCGACATGTCGCCGCGCGCGAGGCCGTCCCGTGCACCGCGCGACGCCCAGTAACGATGAGATCGCGACCGGCCGCTCTCGCGTTTTCATAATTGGCGCGCTCGTCGCGTGCTTGATATACGAAGTGCGCGCGTCACGGAAACCGTTATAGAGGGCGTAACGAGTCGTCCTTTTCCGGGACGCGCTGAACATCGCGTCGCGAGGAGACTTCCTTCTCGTTCACTTGGTTTGCTGTTCTCAACCGCGTCGGACGTCTCTCAATTACCATTAACTGCAGTGCCGCCACTTTGAATTCGCGAGCGAGTAGTAGTTAGTAGTTTTGGAGTTAGTAGTTAACGCGAGAGTCTGCGAGTTGTTTTATTATTTCTTTGAGTTTAAATCGTGAGTTGCGTACGTAATTAAGGAGATATTGAGAGTAAGTCCTTGCGCCAACAGATCTGGCTATGTTAAATGTTCTAACCATTTATTAGCGACGCCGTTGAGGTCAATGCGAACTCCGGCTTTCAAATAACTAACAAGCCGCGGTTGTTGCATGGCTGGCGCTACCCTTGAGGCAAAGACTCGGGTTTTCGACTGATACGTGGAAGCAGAGCAGACGCCGATCGCGACTTTAATTTCGCGAATATTTCAGGAATTGATCTACATGAGCAGACCCATCGCAGAGCAGTATTCGTAGGTCTGAACTCCATTAACGATACGAAATCGACATCTTGGTGACGCCGGGTCCGTTCGACCGACGCCGCCGCCATTTTGATGTGAAACGTGAATTCGCTTCTAAAATCTCGTTATATACGAATATTCGCGATTAACTTGAGAACCGAGTAGTATAATCAATTGCGCCTGATTTTCGAGCGGAAGTAGACCGTGGTTAAATACAATTATTATAATAAACGAGTACTATTATTATTAACAGAAATTATTATTTTTGACGCGAGCATATTTGAATGAGACTTCGTAATTGAGTATTAATTCTACTAATCATTTAATAATCTAACGAGTAACGAGTATTTGACTGGAAGATAGCGGTCGAAGCGAGATTGTAGTCGAGCAAGGCTTGACGGAAGGTAGTACAATATAATATTATTTAATTCAGCATTACAATTGATTGTGTTTTTATTGACTTCACCCTCTGCCACGCCAGGCTAATTCCTGTCCCTAGTCCTAGCGTGTGTCCCCCTCTAGATGTAAGAGTCCTAGCGAGTCGATAAATAAGAGTAGTATTGAGATCTAGACGTTTGCGAGGCTAAGGGATTTGGTCTTAAAAAGCGCAACGTCACAATGGCGCCCAACGTGGGGCGGCCACGTTAGGTAGCGACAAAAATCCCTTTTTCCGAATTCCTGGCAAGGCAGAGTGGTCGAGTGTGTTGCGACTCCATTTTGTGAGTTCGTCGGTGTCTCAGAAGCAGACAGAAGCGTAGCGCCAGTGACTCGATCGCGAGCACGTTTAAGNTTTGACTTCCACGTCGCACTCCGTCCTGTGAGGGGTGAGGTGACTGCCCTGGATATCCCCCCCTTCGGCACGGAGACACTGAGGAACTCATTCCATATCAGTGCCTCATACCTCTGGAACTCCTTACCATCCCATCTTCGTGACAATAGATCCATCACTCAGTTCAAAACGCAAGCTAAGCGCTACTTCCTCGCACAAGAGAGTACATAGATCACCAAATAGCATTCGTCACCCATCTCGCCTTCATTACTTTTCACACTCATTCACCGCCCTAGCATTAACGAACAGCTATAGAACTTACTACTAGCATTAATAATTTTGTACAACATAATGTACATAAATAAAATATTTAAAATCTAAAAATCTAAATCTAAATCTCTCTCTCTCTCTCTCTCTCTCTCTCTCTTCTCCAAGTACGAGCAAAGAGAAGCTGTAGAGGCGGAGGAGGAGGAGGAGAGGAGAGGAAAAAGGCAGCTGCCGTGCTGGGGAGGAGGGCGAAATACTCGTGACGCGAGCAACCGGGGGTACACGCTATATAGGAAGGAAACGAGAAGACGAGGAAGAGAGAGAGCGAGAGAGAGAGAGAGAGAGAGAGAGAGGGAGACGGAAAGTGCAGAGAGCGCTCTCGAGAGCTGGCTGCTGCTCGAGGCCACTGAAACCAGCTGCATTCCCGGCCATTAGAACTCGGCGCGCGAGGCGGTAGTGAAAATTTACTGTCGTAATCCAGTCCTCTAATGCACTGCCTGCTGCTGCTGCTAGAGAGAGAGAGAAGGAGAGAAGGAGAGAGAGCTCTGGCTTTCTCGCTTGCTCTCCGGCATTATACCACAGTCTCTTCAGTCGGTGCACTGCAGTTATGGACGTGCTAGAGGCTGCCGCCGCCGTAGCCGCGTGCAGTTAAGGATGTATTGGCTCTACAGTCGCGCTGGAAATTAACGTTTAGCTTTGGCTATAGCTCGAATGAATGGCCTGGGCTTGAGGTTACGGCCGACCGACTTTTCTCCTTCTTCTTCTTCTTCTGTTCGTGCGCTGCTTCCGATATGACGACGATTCTATCTCGTTTTCTTTTCTATTTGTTATTCCATATATACATACACCCTCGCTGGTGTGGATTTTTCTTGATTTCCGTGGAGGAATTTTCACCCTCGATATATCTTGACGGAATTTATCGGAAAATACTTCGATGCAATGACGAGTCCGGCGCGCATTTTTCCCTCGCACGGAAATTTATCAATCATAAGCTGCAGCGGAGTACATTGAAGGGGAGTATGGATATCCATAACCGTCGAAACTTTTTCCCCGTCGAGGAAAAATATCCGGAATACCTAAGGCAACTTTTGTAATACTCGCGGAGTATAGAGTCGAAGAGCCGCACACGAGAGAAGAGTCTATCTGTATATCTCCATTCCCTCCGCGCGGCGACGTATATACAGTCGAGTAGTTTCCAGCAAGAGGCTTGGTGTCATGCAATGTTATCTGCCACCCCGTCCAGACGACGAACGAGCCGTGGTTGGAACTGGAAGCAGAAGAAGAAGAAGACGAAGAAGAAGAAGAAGAAGAAGAAGAGTATGTGCCTCGCGGTAATGGTTCATAGCCAAGGCTCGGCAGTCCTCGTTTTTACCGTGTTCAAGAAGACTCTTCTCTCGATCTGCCTGTCTGCTCGTTCTCAGCGCCTTTGACGAGAGCTGGTGTATAGAAGGGAGGGAGTATAGACGCGCGCAGGGGTGACCAAAGGAGGGGAAAAAAAGGGAATCCACTTAGCGCAACACCTCCGTCATTCGGAATTCTCGGCTGCGCGCAGCTCTCGTCGTCGCGGATGGCACTTTGAAGAATCTTCTATCTGATGCTGCTGCTGCTGAGCTTATGGAAGCCGCAGCGAAAGAAGCTTATTGTTGAATTTATGCCTGATGTCTGTCTCGACCTTTTTTTCGCGAGCGTTTTTGTATGAAGACCTGTAAGCGATACTTTCTGCTATTCGCCGAATTATACCACTTCTCTTTTTCCGCCTAATCTCGCCTAGTTTCATCATTAAAAAAAGTAAAAAGGCTTGTCTGCCTCACTCCCCGATTTAATTAAACTCGGAATCAAACACCTATACACACGCCCGGCTATTTACCTCGAAAAACACAAGCGAGAGCCCCTGTGTGTGTATAGAGCCTTATTAAAAGAGATGAAGAGCATAGCAGCCGGGAGGGTCATAGAAAAACAAGAGAGAAAAGCTGCTGCTGCTGTAGTCTTTGCATCAAGCCCGGCCCTCGAGCCAACGAACGGAGCAACGCGAAAAAAAGGGGGTCGCGCTTCTCTCATCCCGAGGCTGAAATGGACGTCAAACGCAGCACGCGCACTATCAACAGGCCTGCAGAGTTCCCTCTCTGTGTGTCAAAAGGGGCTCGAGAAACAAAAAAAAAATCCACTCGACGGAGCTTCGTATACACATGCGCATCAGAGGGGCGATTTTCCACGAAGTCGGTATACGGCATCGGTAGCGTATAGCCGATATTGTTTCGGGTTACGTTTTGTGGATCGCGTGGCCCAAGGTCTTCCTTTACGATCTATACCATCATGGCGTGTCGAGAGAAACCGCTTCTTCTTATTCTTATACGTGTGTGTGTGTGTGTGTGTGTGTGTGTGTGTGTGTGTGTGTGACCGAGAGGGGCGAGAGAAAAAAAGTTTCGTAAGTCTTCCGCGAAGGTCCTCGTCTCGGTTTTGTGTCCGGAGAACTATACCCTGCCGCGCTATACCTATTCAGCATACAAAGGAACAGAAGCGCGCGACCTTCGATTGGGGTGTGTACACAGGTCGGCTCCAAATGAGAATGGAAGTGACGAGAGAATGGAGAGAAAAGAGGATGAATACACGCGCGCGGCTATAATTTATATTGCGGTATAACGGACACGTGCTCTCCCTCTCGCGGGTATTATACCTATACCTGTGCGATGTGCTGTGTATAGTTGCTTTCTAAAGACGTTCTAATGCGCTGTATTGATGCGAGACGATTTCGAGAACGAGCTAGAGAGATATCGATCTCGGAATATAAGCTTGGACAAAGGTGCCTCGTAAAAAATTTATATCTCTCTGCGCGTTGTATAACCCTTTCAAAAAGAATTTACAGTTTACGTAAAGACTCTACCAAAAGGAATTCCGGAGAGCGAGAAAAAATCGCGAAACCTTGCACGTGAGCGCTATGTGTATAATAAAAGCGTAATGTATTCCGAATTCCCGAGCGCGATATTTTTATTACAGAAGTAAAACGTAATAACACAGCACAGCAGCTCTCGAGTCAAACACACACGCACGCAGGGCGCATACAGTATAGCAGTCACGAGAACGACTTCGATATTAGTCCACAGCGGCTAATACGAGAAAGGAGCAATAGCAGCAGCATAACTACACGAGCCCGAGTCCTTGTAAACACGCGTCAGCACAGGGCCCTAAATTCTCCATAACGGCGTCGAGACTAAACACGGCATAGCTATGCGCAGACGAGCAGCAGTGGGCCCGTATATAGAAACCTCGAATCGGCTCCTAAATCATCGGCGCCCTCAGGGGGGGTCCCCCCTCGTCTCTTACTCCAAGAAATTAGCCTCGTGTTTTGGAAGGACCTGCCGCCGAGACCTCTGACCGATCTCTGCACCGCCTGTTATAGTATACTATACGGAAAAAAGGCAAATTCTGACGAAGAACGAACTTTTTACGACGGCCGTTTCCTCTCGAGTGAGCGAGAAGTAGCGTACCGTGCAAAAACTGATTTGTTGATTCTGGCCAAGGTTCCGCTCTTTTTCTTCGCACAGTGGCTCTCTCTACACACACACAGGTGCACTCGGTTATACAACGGAGAAATTGCGGTGGCGGCAGAGGCTAATTTTCCGCAAGTGTATACGCCGGAGGAGAAAAAAAAGCGCCGAGCGTTTATCGCGTGCTACTGCTGCCGTTGAGTGGAAACTCGCGCTCGGGTGCGAAAATTGCGCAAATTTAGCGCTCCCGCGCTGTACGGAATTGTAACGGGAAAAATGCTGCTCTGGTTTTTTGCCTGTGTATATACTGCAGCTGGCGGCGCGGCTGTACTTTTGTTTCGGCGTAGTTTCGTAAACAGCGTTATGCCGAGTGGAGCCGGAGAGGGAAGTTTTTTTTTTTTTTTTTATCGTCGGGGAAAACGCGATTTTATACCCGGGGCGCTTGGTTTACTCTCTGATGCTGACGGGCTGTGAATATTGTGCGAGAGTAAACATTTTTCGCAATTTTAATAACGTTGCGCGGATTAACTCGACTGTATATACACCGATATTTATGCGAGTTTCGCGAAGAACGATTATAGCTATAATTTGCTTTTCAATAAGAAACAATGAGCCTCGCGCAATCGCGCGTGACTAAGAGGCCGACCAAACGGTAAAAAAAGCCTGAAACTGCGGGAAGGAAGCGTCGATTAAGGCGAGCGTTACATCATGCGCGCTTATACCGATCGCGAAGCCGGTAACTCGCACACAGAGCCCGCGTGCAATCAGTGTAAATTAACCCGCGCGCTCGGAAATTACAAAAGAAAACTCCACACACTCTGTATATACAGTGTACTGCAGCTCGGCATAATGCGCTGAAATCCGGTCAGCCGCCGGCCGAGTAAACACATGATACAGACGTTAGCTGCGGTGGAGCGGCGCTACGGCATTAGTTGAAATTTGTCGGTGTATCCGACAGCGATTTCAATATCGGCGCTAATAGCAAGCGATACCGTAATCTCGGGGGAGAGAGAGAGAGAGAGAGAGAGAGAGAGTGTAGGATATACGTGTATGTATATATCTATACACAGTGCGACCGCCGCCGAGTCCCGTACTTAACGCTGACTTAACCCTAATCTCGTGCGCCGACGCGTATGCACTGCGCGCACGCGATCTCCTCGTTACCGCGGACGCCCGACTGTATGTATATGTATATATATACTGTGCAGGAAGCTTTGGAGCTTCGGAGCTTCTATTTCCATACAGCCGAGTGTGTGTATACACTGTATATGCACTATATACCGACGGCGAAGGGAGAGATAGCGCATATGCACGCACGCCAGCTGGTTATACACTGCTCACTGAGCGCATGTGTCTATGTGGTGAACTCGAAATTCGATTCGTATTTCTGAGGGTACATGCATGTATAAACCGTGTATCTCCGAACGCGAAACCAACGTTGTATACACGCTGTCGCGCGAGTATCGTGGTTGAATACAATGCCGTGAGTTACACGAGCAAAAAATTCATCGATTTTATTTAGATGCAAATATTGTTTTTGAAAATCACGATTTTTATCCAAAAGGCAAACACGTACACGCATATATACATTCAGTCGGTCAAACACACGCGGAAATACGCTATATACGCAGGAATTCAGAGGCGCTAGAAACAAATCGCTTCAACATCGAACCGACCTCTCTCTCTCTGTCTCTCTCTCTCTATACTCGCTCGCTGCGGTATAGCGTATTACCGGTGTATAAGTGGACGCTCGCGAACTTGCTGGCCACATAGCCGCCGCACATATCGAATTGAATGGCCGCTGCTGCAGCCGCGTCGAGTTGGCCGTTTGGAGTTTAGTTTAGTGGCCGAGCGCTTCGCTTGCTCCCGCGAATTCGTGTGTATATGTATACAATATACTCTCCCACTACACTTTGTTACCTGCTGAGATCTTGTCTCCGATGTGTATACCACTGCTGCTTTATAGTTTGTCGTATGCAATATGCGAGGCTTTTTTCATCGGCAATTATCCGCATTAGTAAGATGTCGAGAGCTGCGAATCACTAGAAGTATAGATACATAGTACACGTCAACTCGTCAAGAGCAAAAAGTGCCTCTTGATTAGAATTTCAAATCGCGCGCGCTTTCGCGCTATAAATCAATTACGCACTCCCGCGGTCAGCGCTGCTCAGCGTGACGTTTTACATTAATAAAAAATTAACGACCGGCGATGATGAATTAGCGCTTAGCACGAATCTCCCGTGCGTTATAAAATTTTTATAACTTTCCATCGGTATAGTATTTCCTGTACATTCTATAACGACTTCATTTTCATAATTTTCCGTTCCAGAATAGCGATTGAAACGAGCCGTGAGTGACGACGTCGACTTCGCGGTCTACTTCCGTGTAACAAGGTAATCAAATTAATCGATTGTATAAATACACACCAATATAACATTGCACTTTGAGAAAGAAGCTTTTTCCCGCAGTCGATATTATACTAATTACTTTTTACGTGATCGGCTACACAAGTCCAATTCGCCGAGAGAGCTTCCGAAAATTTGGCTGCGCTGTCAAAACGTCGCCAGTAGATTCGAGTATCGTCGTCGCTTGGGACTGCGTCGTTCAGCTTCCAGTAGCTCGTGTACGTGTTCCGTCGGTCATCCAACTTTGGCCGGCGGCGATGGCGGCAGCGGCTAACGCTAATAAACGCCGACGTTATACATCGCTGCCGTTGCTGCTTGGCTTGGCTTTGCTTTGCCTCGGCCTCCTCGTTAGTGCGCCTATGTATATAATACCGCTATACTCATATACTGCGCTCGCATAGCCCTGGCCTTTCGTCAAAACGACAGCATCGGATAGAGATGTATATGCTAGAGAGTGTACGGAGAGCGTACGCATGAATTTACCACCTGTTCGGTTCCTCCGGGGTTATATACACTCTGCAGCGAAGCCAATTGCTCGGTTTGGTTAAACATTTTTCTTTGATGCTGTGGATAAATGTAAAAAAAGAAAGGAACTAAGTTCGTAGAATTCTATCGCATTATAATATAACACAGCGTCTTTGAGCCCACGCGTGAAAGAATCGGAAGAGCAATCACGAGCCCACACGATGACATGCCTCCAAAGAGCGACGACGAATATCCCGCGCACAAAGAAACCTCTAATCTCAACAAGGTATCAATTTTCATCGAGCCGATGACTCATGTGTTCTATTCGCTCTCGTCTAATGGTCGCGCGCTCACCGCCGCGCTTTATGTATTAATTTATTGTTTCTGTGAGAACCGTTTGTAAAATCGAGCTCTGTGAAATTAACTTCTTAGAAAACTAGACGATCCGCTTTCTACGGATCGAGCGGCTATTAATACGAGCACTTTGTGTGAGAAGAATTTTATTGTATCCACGTGTTATTATATTATATCGAAGCCGGCGCTGATTTACACTTTTATTTTACAATGGGCTGTTAGGAAAGTCTACGGCGTAATGAGATTATTTTATATATATTTCGCGAAGCGCATAGAGAAAGATACCATCGCCAATGCATTTTTTTTCTCCCTAACAGCTCGAGCCTATACACCAGAGGTAGCAATGTCGTAAACTCTCGGTCTGAAACTTTCCTTCCCGCTTCGTTGCGAAATCCAAAAATTTTAACGACCTCACCTATATATATATATAACAGCGATGTGCGGACGTAGCAGTGCATCCGTCGAATCATTAAATCGTATAATTTACGAGCGGCTCGAAAAATTATCGACTACCGTTTTTCGAGAAATCGCACACCTCCATAAATCATATCCGCTGCCTGACATGTAACCGCACTCGACGTCTACCTATATATACGATGCACATCCGCAAAAGCGAATCTATATAAACGCTCGAATCATTGCAGCCTTTTACGTAAATTCCTTTTCCTTTTCATCGCCAGGAAGCTCTCTCGAGTCTTTGCGCTTACACTTTCTTCGCCGTTTTCATCGCGGCAATTATCGTAACCGTCCGCGTAATTTTGCTGCGAGAGGTTTCTATACATACAAGTGCCGGAGATTCTATTTTCGAGAGAAGTCCTCCGCGTGCATAGCTCGACGGAAATAGAGCTGATGCTGTGTATGCTCCTTTTTTTTCTCTCCTCGAGTTTTCTTCGAATGCCTCATCTCCCTAAGGGAAAACCCACTGGATACTCATCACCACTTTCAAACAAATAGCTCTGTTTACAAGACTGAGTGATTCGATATTTACGTTAACGGCTTATTTACACACGCCAGAGAGAGAGAGAGAGAGAGAGAGAGAGAGAGAGAGAGAGAGAGAGAGAGAGAGAGAGAGAGCCAGAGAGAGAGAGAGAGAGAGAGAGAGAGAGAGAGAGAGAGAGAGAGAGAGAGAGAGAGAGAGCGCGCGCTGTCTCTCCCGTATGTGTATGTGTGCGCTGGGGTATTTTCAGCGAGTTGAGTTATGCGCGCGATGTAGCTGGGAATATACGTCAACGCGATTTCAGAATACGTCGTCGTCGGGGGAGGATTTATCCTGGAGCTTTTTAAATAGATTGCGCTCTTATCGAGTGTGTTTTGAGCCGTCTGGCAAATCGCGCTTTAATCCGCGACTATTTTTAATGTCCCCGCGCGGAGGAATCCAAGCGTGAGTCGATTTGTTGTGAAATACTCTCGAGACTGGCTGCGCGGAGAGTGAATATAAAAAAACGTACATTCCCGAGTCGAGGCAAACTCGATTTATATAACCAAATCAGAGAGAGTAGGTCAGACGATAAACTTTGAAGAGAGCATCGGAGAATGTGTTTAATAATAAGTTTGGCGGGAGTATAAAAGTTAGCGCGATAAAAATATACTCGAGATTACAATCGTGAGATCGAATGTTTTAACCAAGTTTCCGTTGAGACCCGAAAATATCTGTCGCTTCAGACAAAATAAATCCTCGAAATCAAGTTACACAGCTCCGGGATACGCAGGTATGTATCCGAAACAATAGAGAGCAGCCCTCGTAACGACGACTCAATTACGCCGAGCCTGAAACTCTCAGCCGAAATAAGACTACTACGACGGAACAGCAGTTCGCAAAATTACCTGATGGCTCACAAAGACACGGGCCTTGAGGCTAGGCACGCGAATAGGATTAGTAATGTATACATTTATGAGCTGGCTGGCAATTGGCGGGTTGCTTTGACAGCTGTAATGGCCTCACATCTCTAGGAGACGGGAATTATTATAGCAGTGGCTGCCAGCCGTGTAACGAGCGATTTTATTGTCCCTCTCCTTCTCTCGGGATTGCCCTGGCGACGCCTAATTTGGCAAAGGTACGTTGGAACAATGCTAATTCGAGTGAACGACCTTGTCTGCCTATATGTATGGCTTCAACTTGGTGGACTTTTCCGAAAATCCAGGTATCTTGTGAAATATAGCTTTGTATATCGTCGGTCCCTACGAAGACCAGCACGGTTCAGCTTCTCTCCGCGAAGAGTAGCACAGATCAACTTATGCCGCGAAGAGTAGCACTGATACCGCGAACTATTTATTCCTTAAAATGTCATTAACAAGAGCTAGTTAATATAAACATCTACAATATCAGGATTAAAGTAACAACAATAAAAAATAATTTATATTAATAAATAAAATATTTATTTATTTTTATATATATTTACAATCGAGTTATAAAACTCGTGGTATTTTGATGGTACAAGGCGTTTAGTAACCATCACCTCAAGGTCAGCTTTTTTCTTTTCACTTAGTGCTATTTTTGCAGTGAATTACATGTTTATATTAACTAGCTCTTGTTAATGACATTTTAAGGAATAAATAGTTCGCGGTATCAGTGTTACTCTTCGCGGCATAAGTCGCGGAGCGAATCGGTTCTGTGCTACTCTTCGCGGCGAGAATGAACCGTGCTACTCTTCGATAAGAATCTGGGCTGTGCTGGTCTTCGTAGGGACCGACGATATAGTGTGCACAGCAGATGCGCCCGTCGTCGAACTTTATGACCTCATACGGAGACAGACGCAGTATAGCGGCTTTTGTTTCACGACGATACAAGAGCGACAAAGACCGTAATTAAGGAGAAAGAGAGGCGCGCATTTATGAGCGCGTACGCGCAGCCGATGATGTCCAGATGAGCGGCGGCAGTGCAATAAAACCTCGCATACCTGGATATGGGCGGACTGTCTATCCCGTGGTTTCGTAATGACCTCTACAGGGGTTTGGCGAATAATTGCTGAATCTCTTAAAGCTTAGCTCGCAATTCAAACGGCGCTTGCACATTAATTTTGGAAACTTTAGACTCTGTTTTTCTTTTGTACTTATCACGCTGATAAGTAAAATCTCACGCCACGACTTTTTGATACCGTACTTGAGAAGTCGGTAGAATATAATTATAATTTCTTCTTTTATGATCTTTTTTCTGTCCTATGTAGATATGCGCAGGAAATCGTGTTAATTCGGATGGATAGATCGAGTTGAAAAAATTATGAGATGGAATATTGAAAGGTCTGCGAAGAACAGTGAATAACTAATGCGAAAAGTCTGGAGCTAGTAACCGAGTTAGCTCGACGTATCCGATAGCTCGAACTGAAATCGTAAAGTATTAATTGATGCACGTCAAATATATAGGTATATAAATTCGCTTGTATCAATTGCAATTCATTTAATTTGGCGAGGTGAACTTTTATTCCGCTTTTTATGCATGCAAGCTTAATCTTTTTTCATTTCTCCCAGCGCTCTGTGCACCAGCTTTTCCGACACAGAAATGGCTGTATAATTCCTTTGCGTAAGGGAATGAAAAAACGGCTTTTTTAATTAATTTCATCTCCGCTCAGCGTTCTCCGGATAAAACTAGCTCAGCAATATTCATTTCCATCCGCCATTGTCTCGATCCTGATATGGGTTCTTCGCATCTCCGCAGACAATAACTACACAGTTCCGAAAAAATGTAATCATTTCATTGTTCACATCAAAATATGAATTTTTTTCATCCAAACGTCAAAGTCGTATAATATCCATCCGCTCCATCCCAAGGTCCATCAGAGTATCAGAGAGCGCGAATACCGAAGAGTTTGCAAAGCCACGAAACTACTCCCATTAGCCCTGAGAATTCCAGGCGATCGTTTGCGCTGAAAATCGCAAACACATGCACACCCGCGCGAGCTGGCACAGTTTCAAAGGCATCAAAGCGATAATGGCGCGTTGTCCGCGTCGTCGTTACAAGCCGCGCTTGCGCTAATCTCGCGCTTCGTATACACATGCATGCAGCCCTCGCTTCCTCTCCGACACGTAAAAGAAAACACAAAGTGGCAGCAGCAGCAGCAGCAGCAGCAGCAGCAGCAGCAGCAGCAGCGAAGAGTATGGAGAGAAAGAGAGGAGAGTAAAAAGCAAAAGAAAAAGTGGAACGTGACGAGAAGTAGCAGCAGCAGCAGCAGCAGCAGCAGCGACCGCAGGGAAGATAAAAAAAGGAAGGAAATAAAATATCTCATACGTGTCTACACACGCGGTCCGACACAAGCCGCCTCATACTCCCACTTTCGCATTGTTCCCGTGTTTCTCGCCGAGTCTGCTCTTCCTCTCACTCAATCTCATCTCGCTGCGACGTTCCTCTTCACTTTCGGCTTTGTCGAAAGATGCATTCGGTCGATTAGGTGTCGGCGACGCGCTGGAAGTAAAGTCGCTCTACTACCGCTGCAGATAAACGTGCGATTCCGCGACACTTTAGTGCCGGCGGTCGGGCCGGGAATAATGAGGCGTCGGAGAAGACTCTGCAGGCTCTTTTCGAGCTCCTCCTTTTGTCGCTCCCTCATCACCTATATCTGCTTCGAAATCAAGCCGAGGGTGGATTATCTTTCAGACTGGATTCGTTCCGGTGTAGACGGTCCGCATTGTTTATAGTTGAATTATAAGCTGCTAGAAGGGTGGATATCACGTGAATAAAATTTTGAATTCGTTGTTATAGAAATAAAGCAGATAAACAAGGACAACCCGGTCCTCGAAACTCTCGAGAGTCCGTGTATAAGAAGAAACTCACGAGCGCTCACGCTTTGTTCCCTTGACTCGAGAGCGATATCTCGAGCTCTCTCGGATTAAGAGGCGCGGCGGGCGTCTGCAAAAGGGGTCAAGCCTCGGAGATTAATAATTAGCCGTGAGCTCACTCCGCTCTCATCCGCCGCCGCCGCCGCTGCCTTTCATGTTCCGGCGGCTGCTGCTCTTTCTCCTTATCTCCTCCCTTGGACGCCTACTTTCTCGGCGGCTAGACGAAAAGGGGTTGTGAGGCCGGGCTTTTTGGATTCTCGAACGCCGCTATTACGTGCCCCGCTGTATATCTCGGTGGATGCAGTGCTTTAGTTAATCGAAGCAAAAACCACATCACGTATATATACGGGTGTGTCGAGATATCCCTGATCATCGGGCAGCCGTAAAATTATATATATCTACCTATACACATCGAGCGAGTTCTCGTTCGCGCATAAAAAGAAGCTCGCGCCATTCGCCAAGCCGTAAAAAGCCCGCAAGCTCCTCCATAATCCAGCATCCGGAGCTTCGCTCGCGAAAAATCGAGCTCCTCTCTGCAGCGCTGAACTATACACTATCTCTCTCTCTCTCTTGCCAAAGCTATATATACAGCTTTCTTTACGAGCTACGAACCGTTTCGCGATAAACCATCCGCGCGCCAGGAAAATAAAGGAGCCCCGCGCGGCTGAGCACAAAGAGGCCAAAGAGAGGGAGAAAGTGAAGCCCGATAAAGTGACGAGGACGCGCGCCAGTTGCGGGTTTTCCGGGGGCGCGAAGCATTGCGGTTTAGAAATGCGCGCCGGAGGGAAGCCTGATGATGCTGCGCTTGCGCCAGAGAGAGAGAGAGAGAGAGAGAGAGAGAGAGTCAATCGATTCTCGCTCCCGTTGCGTTTTAGTTCTTGTAACGTCGTCGATATAGTACCTCGTCGGCGACGGTATACGGGTATATCACAAAAGCAGTCGTTCGATGTAATTTCAGTGTTCGCGAGATCGCGAGGCGTGAAATTCGAGTTGTAGGTTTTCGCGACTCTCGAGCCGTATTATATGCGCGAAATCGGAGCTAGTGTCACTAATGCCGAGCTTCTTTCCCTTATAATCTCCCGAAGGCTATATACAATCGGATTCACGCTTTAATTCAATTTCGACTTCCACGAAATCGACGCGTGGAAAATCGGACTTTTCGAATTACGTATTAACGTAACACACACTCCTCGATAAAAAAAACCCGACGCTCGACCTTATCATCGTTTTTTTCCAGCGCAGCTAGCACGTGCGCGCATTATACAAGCGACTATACACGACGCCGCGGCTTCACAATGCACGCATGCATCAGCAGCGGCGCGCCGTATAAAGGAAAAGGCCGGTCTCTCACCTGCTATATGCAGCGGCACTGCACCAGCACGTGCTCGGCGATGCGCGTGCTCATTCGATTCTTATACGCGGCGTCGAGGAGAGAGAGAGAGAGAGAGAGAGTGTCCTCACACAGGAAGGAATATTCTTATAATATAATACTTGCTGCAGAAGCGAGTTTTATATCGGCGCTATTTCGCTCTGGGAGCTAAATCATCGGCTTTTTCCGTGGTTGCGGATTTTATTGCGCGGGAAAAATCAGTTTTTTAAAAAGCGTTTCTCCACAGTGCTGAATAAATTCGGGAAGCATTATAGTGCAGCTCTATCAATTCAAAACGCGAGAGCTTTCTCTCCGCGAGTAAAAAGCGATTACGATTATATATTTTCCCGAGAGCGTTGCGCGTTAAATGAATAATTTATCGCTCCAAAAATGAGTGTCGTAATCGTTTCCTACACTTTACAAACAGCCTTACCCGTGCACTGAGGCTAATTGCATCTCTCTCTCTCTCTCTCTCGCGCAGTGAAGCGGCGCATAATTACTTGAAAAAGCGCATCATCACCGTTGAGCTCCTTCGTGCGAAAGCAACGCGCAATCGGCAGAGCGTAACGATCGCGTGTTCCGATCGGATTTCCCGGCGAGGAATCTCCGAAATTCTCGCTCGAAAAATCCGTAGAGAGAAATCTCTCGATATGTATTCGCACAGTGGTGCGGGAATAATAAAAAGGAGAAGCTCGCGCGCTCGCAAGAGAGAAAAGAGACTCGTCCTTACAGCTCGGCTAGCCGCAAACTAGCAAGAACGCCGAGAGAGAGAGAGAGAGAGAGAGAGAGAGAGAGAGAGAGAGAGAGAGACGTAGGTATACCTATACACACAGCCGCTGCGAACGTGTACGTGTGGACATAAAGCAAAAGAGCGAGAGAAGCAGCGGCGGCAGCAGACGCTCGAGTCCTCGCATTTGTAAGAGGGGTTATATACGTTGGAGAGAACTCGTGTACGTGTGTGCAACGCGTATGGGTGTATAGTGTTAGTGCAGTATACACGGATACGAGGGCGCGCATTCACGGCTTCGGAGCTGCGAGAGCGAGACAAAAGAGATCTCGGCTCCTTGGGTGGCTTGGCTGCGATTCGTCGGGCCGCCTCAGCTATTGGCTGACGCGGCTGGAACGCTCGCAGTGGAAGCTCGAGTCCGCGCGGACTCGGCATTATACGCGTCCTTCTCTCCGCTGCAGCCAGTGCTGCACACACAGCACAGCTATCTCCTCGAAAACAGTCTCTCAGCACACGGCAAAGCAGCGAGATCTCCCGTACGAGATATGAATTCTCGCTCGCGCGCCCTTTCTCTCTCTCTCTAGTTCCTTTTATATTCCACGCTTGCCTGGCCTCCATTTTGCTTGGCCCCTTGTCTGGCTCGACGATCTCACTCGCGCGCGCGCGACTACCGTATGTGTCAGAGCCGCCGCCGCAGCTATCTCACGAGTCCTCTCCACCTTCTTCTTCTTCTTCTTGCTTCTTCTTCTCTCGTGTGCCAAGACTCTTTTTTCCGCAGGCTTGCTTCGCGCGCGCTCTCTCCTCTTCCTCTCCTCCTTTCTCGTGCACACACTTCCTCGCTGCTGCTGCAGTCTTCTCATTCCGATGATGCAGCGGCGTATCTTTCCTCCAATTTTCTGCACGCCGCCGACGACGATCGTGGGTGGCTGAGCGCGTCTGAAGTCGTCCGATGATGCGATCTTCTTCTGCTTCTTCTCTGTCTTCGCTTTGGGGGCTATACGTAAACATAAACCAAGGCGAGCATGTTGGTAGGTAGTAGCCGTGTTCGAGCGCGTGGGAAGACACTCGGATTTATCGAATTAGCGGCCCCCGAGACTTCTACTTCTTCTTTTTCGAACTCCTCGCGTATTTTGACGGCTATCGCTCGTCGTATAAATATACCGGCTTTTCACACTGAGCGCGGTATAAATTTTTCTTAACGATCTCGGAATCTCGTCGTCGCTGTGGCAAGATATGATATCGCAAGATCGTTCCCACGAGATTCGATCTTCACGCCTCGGAAGTGCCGCTGACGGAGAAGGAGAGAAAGAGAGCGCGAAACGCTCGCGGTTTCGCGGAGATTAGCATAATGCGCTCGCGAGCTACCGAAAAAAAGGGCAAACGCTTCGCTCGACTTCTCTCCCCCGCGCTGCGTGCATAATGTCTTTTTTACGAGCGGAACGTCGAGCGCAGTTTTCCTCTTTATTAATCGCGCGTGCATCGATCCTTGAATCCCTCCCGCGCGCGAGATGAGTAACAAGAAACCAAGAAGCAGCAGCGCTGCACAATAAAGTCCCAGGAAATAATAGACTTTAATGATCGCGCCGTAGCCATAGAGAGGGGGCAGAAAAGAGCGGGCGTTAAACATTAAAAGCATCCGTCAATTAGCGCTAATGCGCGCGTATTAAGCGGATCGAGTCGGCGCTGGGCTCGACTCTCTCGCTGATGCGTATGTGTGTGTGGAGCGGCGCGACGACGCGTTAGTTACCTACGGATATATGTGTATGTATACGTAGGAGGATGGGATGGAGAGGAAGAGAGAGAGAGAGAGAGGAGAGAGCAATGTGTGCGCCAGTGTGGCAACTGGTATGATTTCGGTTCGTTAGGCAAGCGCGCGCATCCACACGTATGCTGACTCATGTGTACGCTCTACAGTGTATGTATATAGATGCGCGACGTGGACGCGTTATAGCTGTGTGTGTGTGTGTGTGTGTGTGTGTGTATAACTAGGAGATGGATAGAGATTGAGAGGAAGAAGGACGGGACGATCGTGTATGTGTGAGAAAACTGCGAGATGCTCTTTTTGCCTTCGTATATAATATATATATATATATATATATATTCGACTGAATTTTGCGCGCGCTCTACGTTTTTGACCGACTAATTGGTTCGCTCTTTCTACTGCTATATCTTTTTTCTCTCGTTCTTTTCATTAATTCAACTTTGATACCCATCAAAGGAGATTATACGCTGCATGATTCGTCGTCACGAGCGAGTTTATTAAAAAATTGTTCTCACTCAAAGTCGAAGCTGAGCTCTTTGACAGTATAGCATGCCATCAAATTTTAATTAAAAGTTGTCCCCATTGTTCTCGCTTTTCCTACTATATACAGCCCGACAAAGTTCAAGCTTGTACCGAATTCACGAGCTAGGCTGCGATGATGATGATATGCCTTCTAATCGCTCGCTTCGTCTCTCGCGCTAAGACGTCTCTGACAGTTCATGAATAATCGGCGCGACAAGCTTGTTGCCGCGCGCAATCATCGTTACACTTGCTGATGATGCATGCGAGAATTCCGTCTTGCATCGCAATTGCGTGTGCGTCAGCTATATACGCTGCGCTTGAGCCCCCGCAATGATTATATTTGGACTTAACACGTTGCAGCGATCGGTGCCAGCGGTGGGATATGTAACGAGATACAGATGTGTGTGTGTGTGTGTGTGTGTGTGTATACCGCATCAAAGAGCATATTCCAGTTTAATTGTGCACATCAGTAACTGTGAGCTCTGGTTCAATTTTCCGAGCGATGATTAGCTGACGCTCTTTTCCCGCATCACATGAGTATTTATAGAGTGAGAAAAACGCAGTCATCCGTGGGAATGATGCTGTTCTCGAGAGGTATACCTATAGGTAAGTACCGCCGACAGCGCCGCCTTCTTGGCATAATTGGGGTGTTGCGAGCAGCACATTGTATATCTATATACATCATCGATATAGATATACATTGCGTTTGAAAGAGAAAAACTGCAATTGACGAAGGTTAAAAAGTACATAGAACGTTTCTTGATCTCCAACTTTTATTAATAGAACCATCAAATTGTCTAAATCATCGCCAAAAGCTTTAAAAAAAACGAGTTGAATCCCCATCTGATTACATGCAAGAAACTGCAGGCAACACCCCAGAACTTAAAAAAGAATCCGGTAGGCAGCGCTCGCGTTGCGCGCCAAGAGGTACTTACCTATAGCGTATTGTGTCACACACGTCCTCCGGTAGTTTCAGTATCCGGCCAACGACGATACACTCGCGTCTTGCCTATGTACGTCGGCTGTACAGCGTCGTCGTAGTCGTTGACACAGTGTGTCGACAAGCTCACTCTCGCGCACTCAGCCGAGCGGTGAATACCGGTAACGCACGGGCTCGAGTTGCATTATTCGGATTTTGCCTCTGTACATAAGCGACTACCGTCTGAGCTATAATGCTGCTCAGTGTAAACGCGCTTCAGATGGATATCTGCGAGAATTAAACCTTCCATTAAGCGTAAATAGACACATCAAAAGTGTGTACACATATATAGCTTCCACACACCGCAACGCTCCTGAATAATGCCATTCTAGCGAACAGAATCGTCCCGCGCAATCCCCGAGATAAAATAAAAGCGCAGTAGCTAGCTCGAGAGCCGAAAAATCCGCAACCGCATTGAATTCCCAGCTCAGCTGCAGCAGCAGCAGTAGCAGTGGAGAAAAAGGAAATAAGCATCGATCGCGATACCGCAAACTCCCTCCGCTCGCTGCGGACGAGCACGAAAAAGCTGCCCGGGTCTCTCTCTCTCTCTCTCTCTCTCTCTCTCTCTCTGCCAAAAAAAGAGCGGCTAAAAAAGAGCTCCCGGCGAAATCGTCTCCGCTCGGCTGCATAGCCCGCGCTGCATATGCGAGTGCGGTCGCAGCAAGGGCGACATTATCGCCCCTGTGACTCTGCAGAGAGAGAGAGAGAGAGAGAGAGAGAGAGAGAGAGAGAGAGAGAGAGAGAGCGTGCGGCTGCGGTGCAGCGGTTAGAGGGGGATGGCAGTAGTGGCCCGGTCGAGGGAGGAGGGCGGTTAGGACAGCTAGAGAGAGGGCGAGAGAGAGAGAGAGAGAGAGAGAGAGAGAGAGAGAGAGAGAGAGAGAGAGAGGCACCACAAGGGTGGTCAAACCGCAAACGAGACCACCGCACCTGGCTATCTGCTATCTGGATAACCGCCTACACTGCTCTCTCGCTCTGCTGTGTCCGTGTACCCTCTCGCTTCCTTCACTGGCTGTAGATACGTGGACTGCCGTACAGGCCAATAGTCGACGTCGTCTGCTTATCGAGCTAATTTCCAGCTAATTGTTAAGACGGACGCACACAACGTTCTGTCAGGACTGGACTCTGTATATACGTGTGTGTAGGTGTGTATATCCCAGTGGACGTTGATAGGGTCTCGGCAGAACTATATACAATAAATACAATACAATTAATAGAGTAATTTCAACTCAATTTTGATACTTAGAGGATATCTTTTAACGACGAAAGGATTATCCTTTGCGTACAAATATTTATTGCGACAAGAGGAAATAATTTTGTCGCAATGAGGTGTTTCATTTTGCCTTGAGAGAAAATCATTTTCAATCAAGACATCTCGTAAACAGATTCATAAAATGAAAAAACGAAAATATGTTTAAAATTAATCACCGTTATTATTCTCTGAAAATAATTTTACATTAATAAAATAATATAAACAAGAAATAAGAAAAACTGCAGGTGTAACACATAATGTATGACTGACCATCTTTGGAACCCACAAGTTTATGCATTGGTTTATATTTGAGCAGCTCAGTACTCGCTTTTATAGCCCAACGGTTTGATTGATTAATACTATAGCTATGCAAATGACTATTAAAGCCTAGGCAAGTCCACAATTTACCAATTACATAAGTTAAATTTGCATTTGTTAGTAAAATGTGAAAAATTTGCATGACTATAGGTAAACCATCATCATCTAGAGAATAAATTATAAACATTCCTTCTTTGTAATGAAAACCATTTTCATTAAACCACGGTACGCATTATTGTGCTATATTTACATTTATAAGTCTTTCTTTAATCAAATTATAAAAGTACTTGAAACCTTCTAAAAAACGAACATACTTTTCTTTTTTTGGTCCATACTCAGTAGGTAAACACACAGGTTTGTTACACTTGAAATAATGTGCAAGTCTTATCTGATGCTTAATACATAGAGATAATGGAATGTTGATCCTGTTTTGTGAATTTCGCGCATATCCAGTCAAAACTTTATGTTTCGCCTCATATCGCATACACCATACATTTGATATTGGTCCGACTGACAACAAGAGTTGCGGGTAATGAACCAAGTAGTGGTGTTTTGGTTTCAAATTTTGCTCGGGAAACAACTCAACTCGCGTTTTTAAGTATAAGTAAATTAAGTCTTTGATCTCATGAAAAAGTTCTACCTGCACTGATTTTGCGGAAAGGATATCAATTAACTTTCTCATATACAAGAACCATTTCCATACCGGTATTCCTTCTGGGACCAGATCTCCAATAGCGAGAGACAAATATTTTACTAAACAAAGCATCTCAGAAGCATATATACATATATTATTATTATCTAAATAATTTTGCTGAATAGCAGGAGGCTTGTCTCCCGAATCTCTGCCATAGTTAAAATTCAACAATTTCTTATTTAATAATGTTAAAGTGAGTTGAGTTGTTTCAAACAACGATTTGAATAATAATGACATATCTACTCTGAGTATTCCCAGCAGAATATCGTGCATCATATCGAATGATTTATTTTCTATAACATGAAAACTTTTAAGTTGATTAAATACAGTATCACACACAACACCTGTCAGAGAAGGATTATCTGTTTCTAGATCTAGTCTGTAATTTTCGTGGTTTCTCGCTAACAATGAATCCTCGAAAAAAACAAGATTGCATATCCGCTTTATGAATTTTATAATCTCGACATGGAAAGTTGGCAGTGAAGCCTTCTATAAATCCTAAAGCATTATAGATAGCCAAATGTAGCCTAAAAATACACCAAGTGCAAAGTATTTCAGTCTTTCCATTCACAGTTACAGATAATCCTTCATTTTCTAAAATTTTAAGCTCGTTAGCTATAGGTCCAAAAATTTCCTCATTTCTTACTGATTCACGGTGTTTTGCATTAAATATTGAGGCTACGAAAATCAATTCAACATTGTACAAATACTCTGCTGGGAAAAACGTCATTGAGTAATAAACTCCGCACATTTTACCTTTGTTTTTGTGAGGCCCTATCCCATTAATTACAGTAAAGTCGTCATTATAAAAAAATAACGGCAGTACGAATATATCACCGAAACGATTCTTAATCGTTTTCCAGAATTGACAAAAATGTCGAAGTACTATTGGGGGATCTTCTAAAGATAACACAAATTTTTTACTAATTCTAAATTACCTGGAATCTCTAGAAGATTTCTTAAAACAGGAGAAATTGGTACAAATTGACCCGTTTTCTGAGTTTTTTTAAAACTAAACTTAGAAGCTATAACCTCACCATTTTTAATGGTTTTATTATCACATTTTTTAGAGCGCTTCAATTGATCAACAATTTTAAAAACCTTGGTTTGTGGTGGTATATAATATAACCTGAGTCGCGTAATTCATTTAAACGTAAGTTATTCAGTTTAAAGTGAAGAAAATGGCGAACAAAGTATATCTAACATACTTTTGATTTTCATACTTGTATCGGCATCGTTTTTTACAATAGTTAACAATTGATCTTCAAAGGTTGTTGTCGCTCGCGTGAGCAACTATCGTTATGACGGGAAAGTGGTGAGGAGTTATTAATCCAAGCACAAGATTTCAGTAACAAATATGTACTGGAACTTCGAAAAATACAGAGGCACGATGCAAACAGCTTCGTGTCGTGGACTGAACTGAACTGCCGCTGCAGCTACCCTCGCCGAGCCGCCACCCGACGTCGATCGTCGTTGACCGTTTTCAAATTCATCTCCCACTCCGTTCTCTCACGCATACAATCACTTGTCTGTACTAGAAAAACTCGGGAAAGTTCCGTCGCCTACGCCGAAACTGTCCCCGCGCTAATCCATACCGCCATAAAACAAGAACTCGAGTCCAAGCCCAAACATCGCGCGCCACTCAGCCAGACCCGACCGTGCGGGCCTTGTCCGCACGCTCGACTCCGTTCTGCATGCAGCCAGATGTTTGCTCTTGAGCATCGAATTCGAGCCGATATGCTTTTCTCCGAGGAAAGGCTATAAAATAGGATACGCGTCTCGCAGAGTCTCGCTTCGTCTTCACAAAGCGAGCCCCTTTTTTTACCTAACACGTGCGCGCTACGCAGTTACAAATACAACGCGTTCGCTGTTCTTGCATTCGCCCAAGCCGAGGCTTGTGACGTGGGAAAAACTCTCGTTTTGTTTCACGAGAAGAAAACCCATGCCAAGAACAGAGATTACAATTCCACGTCTTATTTATATTATACTACGCGAGCGTTGCCGACCAATATTCGAAGGCGCGGTCACACACGGTACATCATACGAAATCATGCACATAGGCCACTATCAAGCGTACCTCTTTCGCGGATACGACGCATCTGCGGCCCTCTAAGCACAAGAGCGACACTTCGCCTCTCTTGCCTTAGTGCTACATGGCCAGTGTAGCCTCTCCTTCTTACAAGTTATTTCAATAACTAAGAAAGAGAAAGCGGCCTCACCCGAAAACTATAGAAACGAATGATCCGCGAGCCTACACTGCGGCTTCTATAGATACGCAGTGCCGATGCGCCTATCTATTTAAAAAATTCGTCTGTAAACAGCTGCTTAACTTGTTTTATAATTGTCTGAACAATTTTGCGATTTAAGCTATTATCACTAGAAAATTTAGATAAAAATATATTTACATCTTCGTTTAGCAATTGCTTCAAGTGAACTATATTCATATTATCTTGGTCTAACTCATTTTCAATCATTTCTAAGTCTATATTTTCAGCTATATCAACGTTATTCTGAAAATTGTCATCATCGACTCCTAATTGACTATCATTATAATCTGAAAATTCATTTGAGTCGTTTCCAGAATTGCATAAGGCAATATTTTTATCAGTCTTATGAACTTGATTCAAATACCTGAGAAATACTTTTTTTCTGTGAAACTGTGTATCACTGTATATTTGGAGATTTCAATATTGATATACTTGAAAATAATGTAGCAAATCTAGAAACTAGCGACAAATCAATTAGTCAGGAATTTGTAATTAATTATCTTGAACGTGAATATGTACCGTACTTCAGAGGAATTACGCGGCCATCCTTAAATAATGAGAAGGGAACGTGCATTGATAACTGTTTCGCTAGAACTAAGAATATAGAAATTGAATCTTTTAAATTAAATACACCGTTTAACGATCACTACCCGTTATTCATAAATATAGATCAGATTAAGATACACAAAGCAAGTGAAACAGTTAACAAATGCATAAATTATAAAAAGTTAAAAAACATAGCTGAAAATTTTGACTGGCAGATAGTACTGACAAAACAGGATCCAAATGATGCAGTAAATGAACTTATTCAAATGATACATAGTTGTCTTGAGTTAGCTACATATTCCAAAAAAATAAAGAAAAAAAATAAAGAAGCACTGCCAAGAAAAAAGTGGATAACTAAAGCAATCCAAGTCTCGTGTCAAACTAAAGAAAATTTATATAAATTGTGGAAATTGAACCCAACTAATTTGGAATTAAAAAATGAATATAAAAATTACGAAAAAATTTTAAATAGAGTCATTAAAGATGCGAAATACAAATTTGAGAATAATGAAATAAAAAAAATTAGTAACAATCCAAGACAGCTATGGAATACTATTAATACTAAACTTAATAAAAATATGCAACAAAACAAGTCACCTGATTACTTAGTCATAAACAGCCAAAAAATTGAAGACGAATTATCTATAGCTAACCACATGAATGATTATTTTTGCAAAATAGGATTAGACTTGAGTAAACAAATCCCTAATACAGATACAGATCAACCTACATTACCAGATAAAAATAGCAAATCAATCTTTATATATCCTACCAATTGTGTTGAGATTCGAAAAACTATAGATTCATTGAAAAACAAGACTGGAGGTGTTGATAATATCAATGCAAAAACGATCAAATTCCTAGTTAACTATATAGATAAACCATTAGAACATATTTTTAATACGTCTATACAACAAGCCTCCTGGCCATCTGCTCTAAAACAAGCTGACATAGTTCCTATTTACAAAGCTGGTGACAGGTCATGTATGACTAACTATAGGCCGATATCACTAATATCGAACTTAGCAAAGATATTTGAGAAAATCTTGTATAATAGGTTGTATTTATTTCTAATGGAATGCAATATCATATCAGAAAAACAATTTGGTTTTGTTAAAAATAGAGGCACAACGGATGCGTTAAATTATATCTCAGACATAATATATAAAAAAATCGACAAATCGAAGCCAATTATAACTACTTTCTTAGACTTAGCTAAAGCCTTTGATACGGTAGATCACAAAAACCTATTGGATAAACTAGAGAGTTATGGAATAAGAGGCAGTGCCTTAAATTTAATAAACAGCTACCTCTCTGGTAGGAAACAATGCGTTAAAATAAAGAATTTGAAAAGTGAATACAAAGATATACCCATCGGAGTTCCCCAAGGGACCATACTAGGACCGTTATTTTTTATTTTATACGTTAATGACCTACTGAGAGGTATGCAAGATGATACTGTCGTTTCTTATGCTGACGACACCGTTATCATTGCTAGTGATAACACGTGGGAGTCAGCTCAAGAGAAAATGAACAAATATCTTAGGGAAGTCGCAAAGTGGCTTACTGTAAATAAATTATCTTTAAATGTTAATAAAACTGTATATATTGCTTATGGTAGCTACTGCCATAGTGTTCCTGTCTCACTTAATATTGAGATAGGCAATAATACAATAAAAAGAGTAGAAAGTTATAAATATCTAGGTCTAATTTTTGATTATAACATGAAATGGGATAAACATGTAAATTATTTGGTTAAAAAAACAAAATACTTAGTTTTTATCTTTGCCAAAATTAGGAATATAATGGACTATAGAACTTTAACTATGATATACTATGCTTTTTACCAAAGTTTAGTCAATTATGGCATAATTGCTTGGGGTGGAGCGTACAATAATTGTGTTTATCTAATACAGGGTATTCAGAGGAAAATATTGAAAATTATAAACAAAAATAATTTTCAGCGTCAAGACCCTCCACTTACAGTAAAGCAATTATTCCATTTAGAAGCTATATCTTATCATTATGCTACGTTAAGAAATAAATATATAAATAGCAAAAGCAATACTAGAAATAAGAGTCTTCAATTGCCAATAATTGATAAAGCTATAAGCAAAAAAAATAGCTACTTTGTTGCGTTAAATATTTTCAACTTGCTAACAAATGATCTGAAAGCACTTGTGATTAGCAAAGTCGCGATTAAGAAGAGACTAAAAGTATTTATAAGAGAGAAATATTGATTGATCAAAGAGAGATTTATTTTGTACTGTCACTTAACTTTTGCGTTAATATTTAAACTGTTATCAGGAAGATTGGCTCGACATCTTCCTGTACTTACTTATTTAGTTTTTTAAGTTTAGATTCTAAGTTATTTTTTTTTTTATGTACCATCCCTATGTACAGACAACTAAGTTTGTCTCTATAGGATGTCTTTTTATAAGACATATGTATATGGTCTAAATAAATAAAAATAAATAAATAAGAGAAACGTTTTAAACAATTGTTTTGGCAACAGACTTAATAAATACTACTTTGCGTATAGCCATGTATAAATTTAAAATGGCTAACTAATTGCATTGGTTTATCATAACCAACCTGACGGCAAATAAAACAAAGAAACATTTTTGCGAAATAATTTAAACAAAACTTTCGAAATCCGAATCGTTACCTTCTATACAACGGAATAATATATAAAAAACTTTTTTTTTTTTCAATTTTTGTGTTATTGTCGTAATTAACTGATTTGCGCAAGGGATATATTTATCGAAATTCGTTTCGATATTATATACAGATTTCTGTATAACGCTCCATATGTGTGCACAATCTTCTGGGTAGGCTAAGTTAAGTAGCATCAGCAGTTGAAAAACCGTGTCCATTGCATTTGCTGGTTGCTCGATTTCCCATAAAACGTCGTTCAAGCTAACATAGCTCGTTTCAGCTTCTTCAATATTTTCTGCAATTATAACGAGAACTGGCTGTACTTTTAGTTTCCAACTTTTGTATCTATCAGTTCTCAATTCCAGTTTTGCAGGAACATCTTGCATATTCTGTAAACATTTTAAAACATAAAACTTCAATAAATCATTTTTTGACGAAAATTTTTAAATAAATTGTTATAACTGTGCGTAATGAATACGCATACCGGAGACCAGCACATGCACACATGAGCCAGAGAAACTGGGCAGTCGAGCAACGACCGAGTCCCGCAGTGCCAATGACGGAGCCTAAAGGGTTGCAGGCGAGGAACACGATGACGAGAACAGCAAGATAAAGAGCCGCCATCGGTGCAACTCAACAAAGCAGTCTCAATAAGGAGAGCATCAGAAAGTCCAGCAACGGAGCCACGAGGATGTCTGCAAATATCAGAGTTAAGGCAAATAAGAGAGCGACCGAGAAAAGTCAATCTTCGTTAAAGAAAATTACTTTACCTGGTAATTCTATACTCTCATCATCGTCATCTTGATCCACTGTTTTTTTCTTCTTCTGCACAACACCAGTACTGATCAGCCTGTTCATGAGATTTCTCCATCCGTCTGGCAATTTTCCTTTAGGATTTTTAGAGTCATTACCTTCTTCATGTGGACCTATGTAGTATATAGACTATAAAAATAAAAAAATTATTAGCAATATATTTCAGCTTTTATATAAGAGGAAATAATTAAATTAAGATTGAACATACTTTATTTTCATTGACCATCAAAGTATTGATAGCTTCAGCTACCTTTGAGAAGAATTGTTCCACTATGACAAAAATAATAAAAACAAAAGTATTAGAAAAGGTGACACCAACTGATTGGGTTCAATAGCTAAACACACTTGTATACATTTTATTTATGCAGAGTGACTTTATTGCGTAGAAAGTGCAAAAAGACAACGCAACTCACTTATTATATATATTATGTATGTGGGATTCGAACATGGGAATTGCACATAGCAACGCCCTTGACAACGAGATCGACGATGTTCGAAATGTTATTGTTTTGATCAGTCTGGTTATGACAGCTGCTGAGAGCAGACGTGTTATAATTGTGTTATCAAATAAAGTCTGAGTTTGTGTTGGTTTTTATAAATAAGTGTTATCATTGAGTTTACCTGAACCTGAGTATAACAATATATATATATACACACACACACACACACACACACACACACACACACACACACACACACACACACACACACACACACACACACACGGCGATTCAAAAGTAAACACTCGGATGTAAATAGTTGTACCGGCGACCGACCGAACAGCCCGCTCCGAAGACACAATTCGTCTGAATTCTGAACCCGCGCACTCTGATACTTCACCGATCTCGTAGGTCACTCGACGCTCTGGTGACGCTTTATGACACTGTTCGGTCCGACGTATACTTATATTGCGCGGAGTTGTATAATTAATATGGTATATGCTTGCTCTCTCTCGCTCTCTCAGAGAGCACGCGTCTACATTCAAGGAACTTCTCGTGCGGAATGACAACCGGATCCAGCTGCTGTTGCTGCTGGATGGGACGATCGTCTTCGTTCTATTAGCGTGTGCCGGCCGTCCATACACCGAGCCTGGCATTTGCATTAGATTGGATGCTTGAGTAATAATGTACACATCGAGTTCGCTTGTTGGCGGCTCCTCCTCTGCTACAGTACTATATACCTGTAGCTGTATAGTATATATACACCCCGAGTCCTGGCTTTTGATTGTTTTGGATGCTGGCGAACTGCTCCGTCGGGTGGCTGTTGCCAAGCGATGCTATACACTTCGTCGAGGCTATTTGTACAGGTGCGATAACGCCGCGATATTCTTCGAGGGAACGCTGTTGTTGCATAATTTAATTTTCGCCTTATCTCCGCAGACTAAAAGTTACTTTGTAAAAGTTTCGTCGGTTTGAACTTTGCCTCGCTCGGATATCGTCTAATGAAACTGCCTGATTCGGCCTATCTCCGCGTTTTTTCTTCTGCGACTTGATATCAGCTGGCCTGTCTTTCGCAACTCGTCGCACATCTCAGCATGCGAAAAAATCTGTCATCATTGGCCTTAATAGCTGACTCGAACGCTGTATCGAATTTCCAAGCTTCTTTTACTATCAGCATCAGCGACGAATAAGGCCGTAATGAGCATAAACACATGCATTTCAGCTTCGCATGCGTACACGCAATCATGTCGATAGTCGATCTTCGATTACTCGGCGCACACGTCGATCGGCGAACTCAACACTTTCTTCTTTCTCACACTCAAATTTCTTTCGACGGCGAAAAGATCGCTGCATTGGCCATCAATTTACGCGACGTTACACAATACACACTCCCTCGCTCGATAACGTGTATCAGTTTTCAGGATCGACTGCACGCGGCGGCGGCGGCGCCGCACTGAAATTCATTATAATATATGTACATACGCGGGACGACCGGCTGTGCACATACACCCCGTCATTCTCGCTCTTTCTCCGCTGCGTGCATATACACAGACGAACACATACGCAGCGAAGATAACGCGGTAGAGCCTCAAGCGTGGCAGAAAATGATATCGCTCAATTATTGCCGTTCGCCGAGCATCGAAGCGCGTTTATGTATGACGCGCAAGCGCGCGCGCTCTCGTGTATCCGCCGCAGGCGATAACCATAATTAGGTTTATGACTCCCGAAAGCCGTGAGCGAGCAGCTCGATGGATCGACCGGGCGATCTTTGATGAAGCAACCTTTGAACCCCCGTCCGGCTGCCGTCGGAGCTTCGCTGCTGCTGCCGCCGCTATCGGCTTTGCTCTCACTCTCTCGCTTCGCGTCTATCTGTCCGTATACGCCTGCCTGCTCGCCTCGTTCTCTTGACGTCGACAGAGTTGCTATATAGTGGTTGCACTCGCTTTTGTGATAAATAGACGTTTACGCTTCAATTTATTGTTTTTACAGTTGTATCGCAAAAAAATATCCCACTGCTGGCACCAAATTTCGTACAATAGCGTTGAATAAAGAAACAACGTTTCTGTATTGCATAAAAACGTAAACAAAAGCAGATTCTTCAAGCAGGCCATAATTACATTAAAGTGTAGAACACGCTGACAAGTTACGTAAACTCCACTCGCTCAAAATAATCCGTCAGCCGACAGCCAAGAAACTTCAGACCCGTGACGAAAAGAAGGCAAAACACGAAGTGCGATCAGCCTATTTCCCCTTCAAGCCACAGCGAAGAAAAATAAAGGAAGAACGAAAAGCATCAAGAGAGTCTCAAGAGCGTAGAAATCCAGTTCTACAAGAGTGCGCAGCTCGGCATGAAAATCGAGATTCGCACTTTGTCGCGGCTGCCGCTGTCGCTCGACTGTCCCTCCGCATTACACGCGTCTCCGTTCCTCCTCATTATCTCTTTTAACGTTTCGTCGCGCGCCGACACGTACACCGATGCATGCACCAACTCTCTCTCTCTCTCTCTCTCTCTCTCTCTCTCTCTCTCTCTCTCTCTCNACGCACACTCTCTCTCTCTCTCTCTCTCTCTCTCTCTCTCTCTCTCTCTCTCTCTCTCTCTCTCTCTCTCTCTCTTCGAGCAACGAATCACGAGAATAAACGCGCGATTATGCGCAGCTGCCGCGCGCGGCTCACCTATTTTCGTTCCCCGCTTTGCTCGTGATGCAGCTGCGCGGTGGCTCGTAAAAAATTCATATTCGTAGCTCGCCGATATTTTCTCTCTCTCTCTCTCTCTCTCCCTCTCTCTTTCTCTCTTTCTCTCCCGCTGTTTTGCATCTATAGAGGGGAGATCACGAATCGATCTCTCTATTATATGCGCCGCCGATGCTGCACACTGCGCGCCAAGCTCGGATCGTAAATGTAAGTGCCGTGTCGGCGCCTGTATGTGTGTATGTATGTATATGTGAGAGAGTGAGCCAGACGGAGAAAAAGAGATAGAGATCGCGGAAGGATTTTAGAGAGAAAGTTGCGAGCGGGTCTTTGTTTCGTGTTCTCTCGCGCTGCAGCGCATTTGCATGTCGATGTTTTTCATGATTTCTTCTGAGTTTTAGTTTATTGCTGCATTTTTCGCGGTGGTTTCGAAGTAGGTTGGGAACGAGAAGTAGAAAGTATTGCATATGGTGGTGGGGAACTACTGTGACGGGAATATAGAATAATTTTTATGTAAGGTTTATTTATGTAGCTTTTTTGAAAAAACCTGACATGGAAACACGTTGCTCTGTTCTTCACATTTTCAATTTTACCATTGCCTTTATACACCAGGCACAACACAAAGCTCTGAAGCACCCTATTCCTCATCTCGATATAGCTAACTCCGAGCGCATCGCTCTAAATAATTGCCAACAATCGGAAATTATCGTGATGTGCTCGTCGTCACGCCGCGTAAATCCCTTTCAACTATCTCGCTGCCAGTGGCAGCTCTGCTGCAGTTCAGTCCCTAAAAATCATATACCTGTATGCAGCCATACGTTTACAAATACACCCTCGCGCTTATGGACAGACGGACAGACGGACAGTGGTGCAGCAGCAGCGGCGCAGAGATGAAAACGCGGCGAAGCGCGGCATACGAACTGACACTCGGTTAACGAGTTTTGATAAAGATCGCTTGCGGAAATTCGGCCGCGCGCCTCTGCGAAATTTCAGCAAACTGCTGCGCGGCACTGGACTGGCTGTCTCTCTCTCTCTCTCTCTCTCTCTCTCTCTCTCTCTCTCTTCCTCTGTCTGTTTGCGCGATCCGGCCGATTTCGCAATCAAACGCCGTGTACACATACAAACCCGACGGACCTGAAAGGGGCCTCGGCAGCTCTGTACTGTCTATCTCTCCGTGTGTACTCCGACGGACCGTGTGTACATTTGCACGCGTGTGTGTGTGCTGTGCGCACTGTAGGAGCGCTCGAATCGAGACCAAGCGCGCTCGTGCAAATCCGAATCCGAGATGGAGATGTGCGACGTGGCGACGACGTTCGTCATATTCTCTCTGCGTGTATATGGATGAGATGGTTATAGTGTCGGTGATTGTGCAGTGTGTTTTGAGGCGGTCCTACTCTAAAAAAGATATGGTCAACATTCTATTCGTCCTCTGATTGGCTGTTCGTTTTACCGCGCAAAAGTGAAAATTGAGAAAATATGATAACAAGGGGTGTATTTCGTTATATTGTCGCGGGAATTTCGACTTTTCTTAATAAAATTTCAAGTTTACTTATACCAAACATTTTTATTTTGAAAACACTGTTACGAGTTTAAATTAAACTATTTTCAACATACGCATATTACATATTACGTACGTGTGGACCGCTAGAGCTATATCAACCACGAAAACAAAGTAATTTTGGACTATAGCCCTTTCGCGAGCCTCTTTCATCGCCTAAATTCTCCGTGTCTCTGTCAGGTAAATCTAGGTGGCGCATAAGAACTTTTCCATTTTCTTTATAACAATATGCGCACCGAATCTCGGTATAAGTGTGCCACCAATGCTAAAATCGCCTTGATTGGCCTGCTGCTTCGGCTGCTCATGCTGTAACTGCGCGCAAAGCTTGTGGAAGTTGAAAAAATCAATTGAAACTTTTTCGAAACTAGCTAAATTCAAGCGCGCTTCGCGCGCTCATTATTAATCCACGCGGTTTGTTTATTACAATGTCTTAACAGTATTCAAAACGCTAACATCTATTTCACAATTAAGTCCACATTTGTATTTGATTGATGTTTTTTCATAAGAAGATAAGTAGTATTTTCTAAAACAAAACAGTATAGATTATAACGCAATCTAGTTTTTGTACAAGGACGTGCGACAAGCAGGGCAATCCAGGATTAGCGAGAGACGCGCACTCCGCAGAGTGCGCGCCATATGATGCCCAGGTGAGCGGCAGCGGCGTCGAGGGCCATAAACGGAGGGTCAGCCGGCCTACGCCTCGACCGCATCTCCGCATACCTGGATATCGGCGTCTCTCGCTAAGATCAGCTTTTTGGGCCGCGTCTCCGAGGTTTTGTAATGCCCTCAGCGGAGGACAGAATTCAGTCTTAGCCCGACACCGAGTCCGAGCAGTTGTGAAGCTCTCAACTGTCTCGCTCGTACTGTATCCTCTATTTTGTGTTTTAATAAATACTTTTACATGCCAAGGAAGTAACTCTGTTTGTGTTCTTTATTTATCTATCACGCTGATAGATACATATTCAACAAATATGATACAAAATAAGCTAGAATACTTAGAAACAAAACAATCGTATTATTAATCATGGTCGTTAGAAAGAATTAACTGAATAATAGACTCAAAATCAAGATATTGAACTTGAACCTGTAACGTACGGAGAGGAGACGAGTCGGAAAGCGAAAAAGAGTAGACGGTGGATAGGATCGAACCCGGGACCCCGAGATTGCGACGCCTGGAACTCTACCACTGAGCTACCGCCTACGATGCATGCGCATGCATGCATCGAAGTGCAGCTCGGCCAGCTCTTATCGCTGACTCGTCTCGCAGCTCGCGTTGCAGACGTGTGCGTCTGTGACAAACCATAATAAAACATTTCAAATTTTGGCACCATTCAACCGGATGCCTAGCCATAACCAATCAAATCGAGTTTTAAAAGGCTTCACAACATCCGGTCATCTCTTTTTTAAGGGAGGATATTTTTTCAAACTACAATGGGGCACATTATTGTGACGGAAATTAGTGCAATAGTGACACCGATTTTGATACTTCAGCCAGCGACACCGCAAGTCTTGCAATCGGTTGCCCACTTAATTTGGTTACGTTCAAAGGTACTTAAAACCGCTTTTCCATAACAATACAACCTAATCTACACATTCTCTCAGTACTATAAATCCACAAACAATACACACTCGCTGTTTCACCATCACNCCAAAAAAAAAAAAAAAAAAAAAAAAAAAAATATGGAAACATTTCGCAAAAATATTTCCGCCGTAGCTGGTCTTAAAATCCAAAACCGAGTGTCGCAGTATAACACAGGCACGCAACGCAGCTATCATCAAAAAATTCCCGCAAATTCGAAACATCCGCGAGCGCGAAATCACCGGCCAGCCCGCAGTTGTTGCACGCGGACGCGCGCGATCATCCAACGTATACAGAACCGCGTCCATAAATTGATTCCGTCGTCATCGCCTGCTGTCCATATATACATGTGTGGGTGTATCCGTGTGACTCTCGTCGCGGCTGTACTGTATACAGCCTAGCGCGACGTGACGAGAGATACAACACTAATCGCGACGCATTAGGACACGCATCAAAAACGCTCGCGCGTGTTTGCACGCGAGCGCGCAGCCATGTCCATATACAAACACAGTAGAGAGAGTGAGAGACGCGCGGCGAATCCGCTTGATATGCAAAAGCCATACAGCGCACGGCGCGCACGGGTTTATTGATTCGTGAGTGAGAGAGCGACTGCTGCGCGAAAAGGAGGGAAAAACCGGATGCTGCTGTGTGTGTGTGTGTCTCTGTACGTATATAGTATACACACAGTTACACACACGCGGACGGATGAAAATTTCGGCGGTGATTGCGCTCTCGGTTGTACGTGTAAATTTTGACGTTGCGGTGCTATAGGTATATATATACACCGCCGCTGCCGCGGCTCCGCACTGCTGCAGCGCACAAAAGAGAGAAAGCCGAGTGTCCGGCGTAATATTCATTGTTTTGGTAATCGCGCGCGAAACAACGCTCCGCTGCGTTTTCGCGTTTGCTCGTTTTACGAGCGCATTTATTGCGCGAAACGCCGCGAAAGAGAGACAGAGGGAAAATTCGTTGTGTCGGGGAATTAGTTAATACGTGATTTCCCCGCACGAACGATCGCATGTGCGTGTGGGTGAGTGTGTGTGCGTACGTGTAAGTGAACTAGCTGTGTAATCGGGCATTATCGCGTTCGATATAATCGGATGATCACGTACCCGCTCTTGATAAATACGAAAAGCGCGAGCTGCATCGGATATATTATTATAGTGTATATATAGGTAGATCTGTGTATTGTTCGTTCGGGCGATAAATGCGCGTATATGAATATATTTTAATGGATTTATCCCCTCTGGCGCAAGTGTAATGATTTGAAACTCTCGCGAATTGTTTATTATCGGAGAGGATTAACTCTCGCGTTATGGCTGCGTATAATCGAAAAAAATCATCACATAAAATTTAACCCTCTCCGTGTGTCTTTGCACAGCACAAAATCAACTTCTTCCCTCATCAAAAATCTACACGTGCTCATTACACCTCGAACCACCTGGGCGTTTACCTTCATCCGCTCACGCAGATGTATTCCTCTGTCCGCTCGCGCGTTTCCGCGCACGCATGCATTAAATCATCATTTCGGTAAACACGCGTTTTGCCGTAGCGGCTGCAGCAGCGAAAAAACCGACGGCGCGTGAAAAAACGGCATCGACGCTCGCGCGCGATCCATACGCGAAATAACCGAACGAGCGAGAGACGCGGATATTCAACTGACTCACCCTGCAGCAGCGAAAAACGAGGGAACGCGAAAATAACTAAAAAAAAAGAAACACAAAAAAACACGAATACGGGAGCCAGTAGGAGAGAGAGAGAGAGAGAGAGAGAGAGAGAGAGAGAGAGAGTAAAAAGAGCGAAACGCCAGGTAGGCATCAGAGCAGGCAGGCAAAAAAAGGGTCGATGTTTCCCATCGGGCATCGGACTGCAGCGCGGAGAGAGAGTTATACAGAATCAGTCGCGCGCGGCTCGCTTTTTCGCATGTTAACGAAGCATCGCTACACATACACGGAGAGAGAAGCAGCTCTCACGTAAATACACATAGACACAGCAGTATAGTAGGTAGTGCTACACGCTTCGACGGGCATATCGCGCAATCCGCTGCTGCCGCCGCCGTGTTTGCGGACGCGCGTTTATTAGTGTCCAATTGTGAAGAGCCGCTTCTATCCGCCTGGTTCTGTCTCTCTCTACACTCCCACCCCTACAGCTCTCGCGCGCGAACTCGCTCATTTGCGTGCCTGTTAATTTGCCGCCGCCGCCGACGCCGCCGCGTTGGTATATATATGCGTGCAGCCGCCGGCGAGAGACCGCAGAGGTATGCGCGAATGAGAGACTCCCTCCCACCCACGCGCTTGGAGAAAATTAGCGCTTTGCCTTCTCTCTCTCTCTCTCTCTCTCTCTCTCTCTCTCTCGGCAGCGGTGACCGTGAGTGTATGCGCGCGAATGCTGTACGTGTAGGATATAATTCTGTGGGAAGAATGAGTGGATGTGTGTAGCGAGTAAAGATGCGCCTCGTGAGCAATATGCTGATTGCTGCAAGGGAGAGGGAGAGAGATTATTGAGGTAGTCCTTCTTGCGTGCTAAGTGCGGCGATGGATAATGATGCGTCTGGTGCGCTCGGAGTTTTTCGCTTACGGATGCGCGCACGGATTATGGGAATCAAGTTTCAATTTGGAGCCGAGGCTGTGTGTGTTTTTTGGAACGGTTTTCTGGGTAACTTAGCAATTTGGTTTTTAAGTTTTATCTGTAAATTTTGAATTTTGATGGATTTCTTCTGTTGCTACATTATAAAACTTTTATGCACTTTATTGTGGAGTTTCATTGAATTATAGATCGATACATTAATGCATAACAAAGGAATGAGAATATAATATAGCATGATTTACCTCGACTATCGTTTCGTTCACGTTCATATGAAATTTAGAATTTAATATGCTTGCTAGAGCTATAGCCTGCATCGACTATACTTAACTATTTATGCGAAAGTTTTTATCTTATTATTCATTATTTTTCATATCCCATTCTATAAGTTCATTTCTTATTCATGTGCTTATAGCTCGGTCTCTATTGTCATCGTGTTTATTAAATTTTAACAATTTTTTTACATTCACCTTTGCCTTTATAAAACATGTGTGTACGACTATATGCGTGAAAATCCCTCGAAAATAAAAACGCATCTCCTTATCTAATTAAAATCCTCGGCACAACAAAAGCATCATATTCAAAAACCCTTTCCGCTCTAAAAATATTAATTTCCCGTAAAGCAAACACAACGCAGCCAAAAAAAGCCTGCAGTATTCTCTCAAAAGAGCGCAAGCTAGGGAAAACAATTTGCTCCGTACACGTTGCGCTGCGCAAAATAGATAATAAATGATCTCCTCACACACTGCTGCACACATACACAGACACACGAGAAAACCGTCCTCTTTTCTCTCGTTCTCTCTTCCGAGCGCGTGCATCCACTCGTAATGGCACTTAATTACGCCGGTGCCCAATTTTCATGCCCAATTCTCTCTCGTCGCGTTAGTTTTGTCGTGTTCTCTCCTCTCCCTGTTTTCCCGCGTACGCGTATACGTTGGCTGCACCGCATGAAAACGGCTTTTGAATTTGCAAACGCCTCTCTACAGTATACGTGTATACATGTACATATACGTGGGTGGGAGAGAGGGACGCATGCATCTCGCTTGAAGCGCGAACAAATAAACGAATAAATTAATAAACGAACGGTTGCGGTTCGGCTGTAACGCCGTGACTGCATCGCCGCTGGATTAGCAGCGATAACTAATGCATTTAGCCGGGAGCGATATTCAAAATCCCCCCTCCCCCCCCCCCTTGCGCGCGCCGCGCGTACACGCCAAAGTATCATCGTCGCGTTCTTTATCATCGCGCTTTGGGTTTATGTATATATAGCGAGTTTCTCTCCCTCTCTCTCTCTCTCTCTCTCTCTCTCTCTCTCTCGAGCTCGAGCTCGACAAGCTTCGTTACATATGCGCGATATTATGCGCGCGAATGTACGCGTAATACGGGGGGTGTTACATCCAGAATCAATCTGCGCTCTGCTATAATTATATACACGGCTAGAGGGGATTTCGTAATTTCGTCATTTGCATTTTGCACTCGGGATTTTCGCTTTTTGGATTAGCGATACGATATTTATATGCGCTTATAATTTTTTTGTGCTTTGCATTTTGACGAGAATTCGTTGGTTGCCGTGATGAAAATTGTTACAAATATACATTATTAAACATTATAATATAATGATCAAGTTAATACGGGAAATTGGCCGGTACATCTAATTAGCAGTTTCTAACTAACAGTTACCATCATTAAAATTACTGTAATCGACTCGTACCAAAACTAAAATTTAAATAAAAATTTGAAGTTTATTACTCACGTACCAAACATTTTTACTTAAAAAAACACTGCAGTTATGCGAGTATAAATAAAATTTAATTTTAATATGCATACGCACGTGTATAGACCGCTAGAGCGATATCAATTACCAAAACAAAGCAGTTTTGGACTGGCCAGCTCCGATCCCCACCTCTTTAACTTTCTGGTAATCTCTGACTAACGAAGACAGGTGGCGCATAGGCACTTTTCCATTTCCCTCACAACAATATGCGCGTCGAGTATAGATACAGCGATGTGCCACCGATGCTAAAACTGCCCTGTTTGGCCTACTGCTTCGGTCGCTCATGCTATAACTGCGCGAGAAGCGCATCTAAGGTCTTCAGGTTGAATATGAATAATTTGTCGCGATATAATATGAAATTTCGCACATCAACGTGAATCGACAGCTGACATTATTAAACGCATAGTCCCGCACACATCAGTTCTCGGCGCGCGCGCGCTTGCACCCATTTGCAAAGCTCCTGCGCTATTATAATAACATTATGCCGCCAATGAACCTGCCATTGAACACATACGCAGACACGTACGTGGTGGCAGCGTCGGCGGCACGTAGTGGCATCGCTAATTATACGCCGCGTCGAAAGCTACTAATGCTGTTCACAGCGGCAGCCCCAGCTCTTTCGCGCGCGCACGCACACACAGAGACGCCTTCGTTTAAACGCCTATTCAGTCTACTATATCGTGTATGCGATGCCGGAATTACACAGACCCGAGAGCGAGCGAGTGAGTGATGAGAAAAAGCTCGGGATAATGCAACGGATTTAATTGCTGTACGGCAGCGGCTTGTTGCGCGGATTTTCCGTCATTATCGCCGGGCTTGAGCATACAGACGTGTATAATCGATTTTGCCGTGGGATTGCCACCGCGGCGTGTGCTCGGGGATTGTGGATTTTGCGCGCGTGAGAATTTTTCCGCGTTCTCTGAGGATTATTGCCGCGCTGCTGTGCTGATTGTTTGTTACAAGTCCGTGCGGGCTGATTGGATTTGCGAATGGAGTTATCGATTTTAAAATTATTTGCGGTTTGAACTGATGCATATACGGTATGTTTATGCGTGTATAGATGATTTCGTGATTGGAGTTGTTTTACTCGACGATGGGCTGCAATCAGCGTTACATTGTGTTGGAAATATCTGATATTAACGACGGAGATTTTACGTATGGATAATTATGAACAATCATTTTTTTTAATTTTAGTATTTTACCTTGCTAATTACACACGTACTACTTGGAATGCCGAATGTTTTGACTAATTTCATGTTAAAACGTCCGAGAGTTAAATTACAGGTTTTCACACGAATAGAAGAGTTCGCGTGTGCATAAAATGAAAATTCGAAAATAGAACACATCGAGTTATCCATAATTCATTGTATCAAGCGCAAGTTCTAAAAGTAATCCAGTGAGGCATGTAAAGTACTACCGCTTCGATTAATGAATCTGTTCGTTCTAAAAAAAGAAACGTGTCCTTAATATCGATCCACTCGGATAAGAACGTCAACTCTGAGCAACGATCGGAATCACACCACCGAGAATATAAATAAAAGAGAACCTTTCATTCTCGCCATTATCAATGTAAATCAATGTAGAATCGCGTTCCGAGTGGTAGTACAACTTGTACTCTTTCATGAAACATTCAACGTATCGCTCGACTCTCTTTCTCCTTCAACGCCGCCGTGAGGTTCTCTTTCTCTCTCTCCCGCCGTATACGCTACTGCTCTCATCGACCTCGCTTATGTAGAAACCGTCTCGGCTTATTAACAATTTAATCAGGTTATATCACGTACGTACTTACTTACCTCGAGCCGTCGCCTCTCGAGCGTGCGCGCATAAGATTTCACCGGGTGCTACTGCTGCTACACCGCTTCTCTCTCTCTCTCTCTCTCTCTCTCTCTCTCTCTCTCTCTCTCTCTCTCTCTCCCTCCCTCTGATGTGCAGCTATGCGCTGGTAATGGAATTGACCTCGGCTTCTTATATGCGCGCCGACGTTGCAGTCTCGGGTTTCCCGTGTGACAGGATATCAGTGCGGGATGATTTAATAAACTCAAACACGGGCTTCATGTATTTTTTTGCATTTGTTTTTTTATTTCATACTTATTTATAATAGATCCGTTCGTCGTTTGAATTTTTTTTCTTTTCTCGTAGCGACACATATGACGCGCGTGTGTTCATGGCTATGTGCTGTATGTGTGTGCGTGTGTGTGTGTGTGTGTGTGTGTGTGTATGTGTGTGAGTTAAGCTTAGTCGTGTTTTACATATATACGATTCGACATAATATTTACAAAGGTTGGTTATGCATATAATATAATATATTTATCATCACCGTTCTATAATATTTTTAATCATAGGATGATCAAAAACAAAAATGTTCTCGCTTCACCAGCTTGTCTGTATCTCCTACAGACTCCTCGCTATACAAGCGTACTCTTGAGCCGGTCGCACATAGAAGGGCAGAAAGGGGAGGGCACGTAGAAAAATATGACGGTATGTACCTAAGACGTTAAAAGCTATATACAAAATGTACATACAAGAAGAATGGATGCGAGAGCTGTGCCCGTACTATGGTCTTTTATATATATGCTAACCTCGAGAATGACTGAATGTTTGTGGTTCTGTGTACGTGTGAGAGTGTGTGCGTGTGCGTGTGCGTGTGTGTGCGTGTCTGTATTTCTTTCCTCACTGTAAAGAGTCTGGTCGCTTTATAGTATATTGTGCAACTAGGGGGGAAAATTGGCTTTTTCTAGCGAGGGTGATGAAACGGACACGAGTGCTGAAAACGTCACCCGAGTCTGAAAAAGCCCCCTTGTTGAACACCGTACTTTTTTGATAAGGGCATGAATAGACCCTTTTTTAAGCATGCAAAAGGAATAGGAAATTAAGAAAAAATAAAAAATTTTCAAAAATTTTCAAAAATCCTTAATTGCCGTAGCGGGAGGGAAAATTTTCTCTCCCGCTGCTATGAAATACTCGATTTTCTATTCATTTTACATGCATGAAAAAGGGTCTTTTTCATGCACGTATCATAAAAAAATTCTTACGAGATTGCAGTTTGCTTACTAGAATGTAAATAATCTATATTATACGCCTAAAATCTGAGCTCTCAAAGGGAGCGAAACTCGTTACAGCGAACTGCGCATACGTGTGCTGCTGTTCACGACTTTAATCTTTAATTTTATACAAGCGGCGAAAGAGCGCAAGGACCTGTCGCTTTCCTCAATGCCATCGATGCACGACCTTCCATTTCTTTATTTCGCAACAATAAATTATCAAAAAAGTCATTCAACGCGTCAGTACGATATAGATTACTTTCCAATAATATGCGAAAGATCGTCGCGCTCGTCCGCTAAAAAATTCCTCTCGTTCTCGCCAAAATAACAACAACAATAATGCTCTTTATCTCCTTATTCTCTATACTAGATGATAACGCGTGTATGTGTAATGCATTCAATGGAATAATATCGACGACACATTATTTACAAGGGGCTTACGGTACTCTCGCGAATAAGGTACGCGGTGTACGGCGTGTAAGTGTGTGAAATGTTTCTCTTCTCCTTCTTACACGAGTGCGCGCACGACTGCTGCTGCACACTCTACTCCGATCCGTGTCTCTCAAACTCGGTCGTCCCGAGTGCTGAGGTTGGTGCGACTTCTACAACTGCTGCTGCTGCTGCTCCTTCAGTATATGACCTCGTAGACGGTGGCCTTCTTGTCGCCGGAGCCGGTAACGATGTACTTGTCGTCCGCCGAGATGTCGCAGCTAAGCACCGAGGACGACTCCTTCGACTGCAAAGGACCAAAGAGAAAGGACGTAATGGACGTTAAAGACACCGGTGATAAAACGATTTTCAAGTGCATGAGTGCGGGCACCAAGGAGTGGCTCGGCTCGCAATAGATGAGACTTTTTCGTATACTTCTGGATGGGACGTTAAAATTCTTTTACTCGAGAAGCGATACCGATCCGCAAAATAATCGTGTCAAATATTAATAATGAATCTACACGAATATGGGACCGTAAATTGTCGATGCAGTAGTAGAAACACGCGACGCGAATTACTGCATGTTGAGACGTGTTTTTGAAATTTTTCAAAGCAATCTAATGAATTATTTCGCCGCGGCAGTATCGTGTAACGACCCAGCTCGAGCGAAGCAGGAAAAAAAACAATCCCTTCGCAATGAATGCAAACGGGGGCAATAAAAACCCGTCGCAATAAAGCGACGAAAGTAGCGAGCAAGCACGCGAGCAAGCACGAAGAGTAAAAGGAAGAAGATAGCTCGCTCGCGCTGCGAAGAAGGAAAATAAAGGACGCGAGCTTCCAGGATGGCCTTGGCTCTCTCGTAAAACATTTAACGCTCTCAGGAGCGACGTAGTGATCGTAAAGTTGCTCACCTGGAATATCGAGGCTCCGTAAGGCGTGCGCCAGGCGTTGAGCAGGTTGTCCTTGCCCGTGGAGACGAACCACTTGCCACACGAGGCGAATCTCAGCGACAGTACGCAGGACTCGTGCAGGTGCAGTTGGTACTTGTCGGGCTTCGTCGCGTGCAGCACTTCGACGTTGGAGTTTTCCATACCCACGGCCAACCATTCGCCGGTCGGACAGTAGCCCAGCGAGAAGATCTGCGACGAGAAGTCGTGCTGCTGGAGTTGTCTGCCTTCCCTCAGATCCCACGACCTGACTGTGTTGTCGAGGCCACCGGTCCACAGTTTCGTGCCGTCGGCTGAGATGTCGATGCAGGACGCACCGTCGGTGTGGCCCTGGAACTGCCTGACGAGGGTCTGATTGTGCAGATCCCAGACGGCGATGTTGCCGTCGCTGCAGCAACTGAAGCAAACTTTTGAGTCTGGGGATATCGCCAGAGCGTAGCACGCTGGTGCAGAGGATGTCAGTTCCGCCTTGATTCGTGGCGTCGGACTCGCCAGATCCCAGATGCTCAGTTGACTGGCCTCGCCACCAACGATCAGTGTCCTGCCGTCCGGTAAGAGCTTGACCGATCTGATGTAGTTGTCCCGCTGCAGGCAGTCGAGTTGCGAGACTGGTTTGCCGCTGGTGCCACCGGGCTGGCTTATGTCCCAGACTTTGACGCAGCCTTTGCCACCGGTGTATACGTATTTGGTGGGGTTTGAGATCGTGACGGCGCAGACGACTTCGCCGTGGGTTAAAGTATTGATTTGTCGAGCATGTCGTGGAATCCCTTGCCCGATCAGGGCATCCGGCGGAAAGGGCACTGGTACCATTACGTTGTCGTTGGATACGTGAAAGCTGTAAGCTCTGCAAATTTGAAGGAAAAATGGCATTGTTTTTTCTCTGCAAATTTGAAGGAAAAATGGCATTGTTTTTTCGCTAATCATTTACATAATCGTCTTTGACTGTTTAGTGAGTATGTGTGAGGTGAATGAGTCGTGACACCTTTGTAAGAGTGTGTGCGTGTGAGCGAATCTGAGAGAAACTTACGGTTTTCCACCAGGAACGGAGCCAACTCCCATGACTCTGTGGGCATCGTACAACTGTTGCGGCAATGTAGGTGGCGCCCTAGGCGCAGCATAACCGTTGTAACCCATCAGTTCGATGTGCGCAGGATGTTGCGATCCAGGTGGCAGATGGTGAAGTGGTCCAGGTGGGTAGTGCGCCGGGTAGGCTCCGGGTACGCTTCCCGGTGGTGGTGGTCCTTGAAGTGGCGCAGCCTTGCTCGAAACCGAAGGTTTGAGAGAGTTCGACGGCGCGGAGGTTGGAGTCAGAGGCTTGGATATGGGTGTCGTAGCCTTTTCACGCTCCTCCATCTTCTTGGCCGAAGGCGTGCTGGCGTTACTGCTGGTACTGCTTCGCGGCGAGTGTGGGGGCAGGTCCTTCTTGGTCGTGCCATTGTTACCGTTGCTGTTGCTGTTGCTGCTACTGCCCAAGGCTGACACACCGAGTTTGTCGATGCCGTTTTCGCGAGGCGAGGTAGTGCCGTTCACCGCGGGACTTGTTGGGCAATCACTGGCGTCGTCGACCACTAGATCTTGGTCGCTCTTCTCACCGTCGCTCTGTTCAAGGTTTGAGAAAAGGAGAAACGTTCATTTTTTACTGAAGATTTGTCTTTTTTTTCGCGTCGAGATTGAAAAGAAGAGACGAACTGATCGAGAAGGAGGTTTGCTTAAGCACACCGGTGACGAGGAGCAAACGCGCCTTTTTATATTCATTTTTATAACGCCGCGTCACTCGAGGGGATTTCACGCCGACTATAATATCCACAGGGATCGACGAGCAGCGCGAAGAAGCCGCAGAGCAAAGGAGAAGAAAAAAAAAGGTTCATTAAGACGAGTCCGAGGAAACGAGACTTAAGCACCACTCCGGTAAGGAGATGTGGGCCTCTTTATGGTTGTATCTCCGCGGTTTCCTTTGAATAAAGTCCTCGAAACTTCAAAGGTCTTATACCTCCTAGTATCCCATTCGACGTAACAGAAGCTACCGCACCAAGAAGCTATGCTTATATATATATACCTCGATCTCTGAACCACACGACTTGGAATCTCGCCTGGAATCTCTTTCGCGCTTTCACGGCTAAGGAAGAACTTGAGACAACATATTCAGCGCCGCAAAGTTACACGCCTACACAGTACATTTCGTCCGGGCTTCATTATCCAAATTGCTTTCCGCGCGCGGCTTTCGCGGCTTCACTCCCTACAATCTCGCTGATTAGAATTAGATATGCGAAGCGACGCGAAGTTTGTACGTAGCTCTTGAAGATTTTAATTCATTCCTCGACGCGATGTAACTTTGCGCTTCGCTCGCTCTCGTGTCATTATATGCGGCGAGGCGAATTTCCGCAGAGAGAGGTATCTCGGTGCAAAAGTCTGTCAACTATATACCGTTGGAACGTTATACTACTACGCGAGTTCTCCAACTTTCTAATCAAAAAGCAGTTTCACGCGTTGCATTAATCGAATTCTCGAGTCGAGAAAAATAGACTTACGTGTCCGAGGTCCTTGTCCTGATGTTCCTTCTTCATCTTCTTGATGTGAATCGGATGGTCATGATGGTTCTGCGTGTGGTGACCGTGATGTGACTCTTGTGGCGAGCGCGGTCTGATATACTTTTCGCCGGGTGATATCGAGCTCCTCTGTAAGCAGATACGTATATTTACACTTTCGATATATGCACCTCCAATACACATATGATATATCTATACTCTGCATGCACGTGCACGCCTGGCTCTGGCTACATATATGTGCAGCACACTTTAATCTAAAGTTTCACGCGCTGCGCAGAAAACCTTATAGCGCAAACATATCGCTGTGTGTATATACGGGAGTAGGATTACACTCGAGAGACAGAGAGAGAGAGAGAGAGAGAGAGAGAGAGAGTGGCTACGTGTACGAGCGATGATTGCTGCTGGGTTTGGGTTAAGCGTGGAAAAATAGGGTGGACCACGTCGCGTCGTTTTCGAGATACAGGCTCCATCGATCACTCGAGAGCCGACGTTAAAACCTTTCGAAGCGCTCTGGCGAGACAGCGCGGTTGAGTTTGCGTTTAATTAGCCAAGCGGGAGTGCTATATGTGTGGATGGGATACTGGAATCATTCGATCGATCCCTCTTTTTTTTCGTTCAAATGGAAGCAACCGCTCTTTTTTTTTTTGCACCGTAAAAGTTCCGTTCCGCGAAATGCCGCAATGAACAATCCTGCAAACAACCTCTCCTAATCCACGTTATTTACGCAGTCCACCGCAAATAAAATCCCGTGAAATTCTCACTATCATTCCGAAACCACGTCGCGGCGCGTTTACAGAGTCACTCGAACGTTCCGACAAACAAAAAAAAAAGTGCCGCAACGCAAAGCTTCATCCAAGCGAACGTGTATACCGTTAAACGAAGTGACAGTCATCGTGGCAGATTTTATCGAATCGCGCGAAACGAGGGGGACAGAGAAGAGAGCGGCAAAAATGCAACCGGGAAAACGAGCCGCGTCAAGCTGCACATATAAACACGGCGATGACGTTGAAATTAATCGGCGCCACTCAACGAGCCGTGCAACGAAAAAAAAAGCCTGATACACAGACGAATGCACTTTTTAAATCTGTATACGCGTAGCTGGAATTAAAACGTAATTTCGTATCGGCGAATTCGATCGGGCACGAAATCCACTCTCGAGGATCCCTCGCTAATTATCGCGGACACAATACACATACTCATTTCTCTATACTCTGGCTGTCGTTTTGCGCGCGCTCGCGTCCAGCGTTGAAAGCAATTCCATCAACGCTATTTCTATTCTCACGTTGCTGTGTGTGTGTGTGTATACGTGTGTGTAAACTCAATATAGAATATACGCGCTTGATGGCAATAGGTGTTTGTATAGCAGACCAACGCCGCCGCGCGTTTCGAGCGTAATCGAACGTAACGAAGCGGCGACGTTATAAAGTGGGCATCGTGTCAAGTGGCGATTTCTCTCGATTGCCGCCGTCGTTCAGCGGCTCGTCATTGATAAATTGTGGGACGAGCTTCGCGTGCGTGGGAGTGAACGTGTGCTGCTGTGTGGGTGAACGGACGAGGAATTAAAGATCCGTTCGCTTTTTGAATGAAGATGAGTCGGTGCGGAAATAAGCACTGAAATTGTGTAATAAGAGATTCATCTCGAGATAACCGCGAGAACAGATACAGAGAAACAAAGCGAGAATAATTCAGTTAGAATAAAGCAAGCAAAACCGCTGACGTCGGAATGCACAGTATACCGACGGAAAAGGGCTTATGCCCGCGCTGATTGCAGTAGCGCCGAAAGTGCATAAAACGCGCGGTAATTTGTACTCGCTGGCTTAAAGTCTCCATTTGGCGAGAAAAGAGAGAGAGATAGAGAGAGAGAGAGAGAGCAGAGACGAAAAAGGAACGGCAAGAGGTTCGTGAGAACATCGCCGGGCGCGTAAGAGAGGGAGAGAAGAAAAGCAAGCAAATAAAACGAAGCCGCAGCGTATAGCGGTGGCTCGCTTTCGATCTCCGGTATAGCCACTGCGAGGTGCATTTCGGTTTCGTGCTCGATTCGGCTGCTGCGCTCTCGTGTATACTTCCTTTTCGAGCTACCTTTTATTCCGCGCGTTTTTTTTTTTCTGAAGAAAGTCCATTCCGTATAGACATCGTCGGGATAACAACACGGTTTTGTGGAATCCACGGTATATGTATATTCTTCCTCGCGTAATCCTATGATGGATGGTTGAGTCTTGAAACTTTTTTTTTAGCGTAGATTTAGCGAAATTGAAAAAACCGGTTTCTGCATCGCGATGAGTATAGTGCGCAGGAAATCTGCTTTTTCAGGGTCCAATTTGGCGAAAGAGCTGAGCAGAGTGTCGGAAGCGTCGGGAATCTTGGAAAGATCGCGCGTAAAAAGCGCGCGTATAGTATACACTCAGCAGACGGAGGCCCGAAACGAGAAAGAAATATGGCGCGCCAGCGAGACGAAAAAAAGGAAGGGTTATAGCTTCTTTTTTTTTGCTGGAGGCTCCGGATTCTCCCGAGGGACCGGCGAATAAACAAAGAGGCTCGGAAGCGTGTCTGCCAGCAAAAGAGAAAGAGGTAGGCGGGCGGGCGCGCGCGCGCGGCCGGTAATGGGGCATAATGGAATTCTGGCGATACACACACACACACACACACACACAATGGTCGCCGCCGCGAAAAAATATGGAATGCCCGAGAGGTGCGACTACGACGATCGGTTTAACGATTTTTTTTTTGTCGAGTTCGCCCTCTCGCGGCAGGATGTAGACTGGCTGCCGAACAATGGCGAATTTATGTCGCGAGCGGATTACTGTACTGTATACAGCGGTACATATAGTAGTGGATTTTTATGGCCGCGCGCCGCAAATTTCGAATTTATCGCCGGCGCGCCGGAGCGCTGAAATATATTCCGATACGTGCATTTGTACTGGCGCCCCTCTGCTATGTAGATATGTGTGTGTAAAACGCGGAGGGAAAAATTGCCGCGTCAGTTTGTACATCGCATTTATGAAATAGCTCGATTGGTTTTCGATGCTGAAAAAGAAATTTGATATTACGGTTCACGAATAACAACACGAATGAGAAGGACATCACTTTCAATAAATTCATTCACATAAACGTGTAATGAACGCGTAGAAGACGGGACAGCGGCACAATGCATCCCCCCGCCCCCGAAAATAAGAGCTTACAGCCCGAAGAACGAGACAATAGGCGAAAGCAAAGAGCACAAGCCTTGCGTCGTTCGCTGGCATGATTACAGAGCCCGAGATCCATAGTAGGCGCACATGCGGTCGGAATAAAAAGAGAAACGCAGGAGGGGATATCAGCCGAGGAGACGAGAAGCTGAAGAAGAAGAAGAAGAAGAAAAAGGCCTCGAGGACGAGGAAAATAGAGAAAGAGAGCCGCGCGCGATGGCAAGGAATGAGAGGGCGTCGATGGGCGTTTCGCGGTCCCGCGATGATTACAGGCTCCGCACAAACCTGTAATACTCGCGCACGCGGAGTCTATCTCGGCGGCGGTGTAGTATGTGCTCTCTTCTCTATCTCTCCTTTTTAGTCTTGCGTATGCGCGCGTGCTTTGTTCTTCTCGCGCGCGTGTATATATACTCCCGGTTCGTCGGAAAATCGGTGGATTTCTTTCTGTGAGTTCGCGGAAATGGAAAGGATAATTACTGAATATAAGCCTTCTATGTATCTTGGCGGGCCAAGATTTATGTTATAGCCTCGTCGATACGGTTCGAAGAGTGAAAAATGAATTTTTACGCGTCATCGAAGCAAGGCGGAACGAGTCCTTCGCGCTCGTCTGAATGTATTATTTATTATCGAGGGTCTTTGCAGGTCGTTGAGCCGGTGATGCTCGCAACTGACGTGTTTCTAACTTGCTTTTGTTGGTAGAATTAAATAGAAAACTGGCATGACAAATATTTTAATAAACGTAGCAGCACACCAGCTCTGAGCGAATAAAATGTTTCCCTCGAAAATAAAACCTAGCCAATAAACCGCGTATATAATGTATTCCAGCTGCGCAGCGTGCTATACGTGCTGATACGCGGAGCCAGGCGTAGCAGCTGCGAAAAATTGCGTGAAAATTTTATTTATTTATACTCACGTGTCTCTCCTCGGTCGAACTGAGTCCTGAAACAGAAGCAGAAAAAGTACCAGGTTATTCCGTGAAAATTAGTCTCCGGGTATATTATAAATATAAAACCGTCGAGAGGTGGTGGGGTGAAAGCTCGAGCAAAACAGCGTCGCTTTTCGCGTGTTCGCACGAGAGCTTGTGAAAAAAATTTCCGCGTATACGCGTTGATTTAGGTAGAGTTACTCGCCTCTATATACCCTCCCTAGTGCACAGTGTCGCCCCGTTGAAAAAAAGCCAGGGAAAAACAGGGAAAAAAGCTCGCGTGCGTGTGTATACGTGCAGAGAAAGACGAGAAAAGTGTATACACACGAGAGCTACACGTAGGACGAAAGTACACGCCGATAGAATGTTAATAACGTCGCATGCAGCGCTGAATAGCGAGAGGGCGAGACGAGGACAAACGCGAACCGGTATAAATGATCTTCATGCATATTTATGCGCGAGCGCGAGCTTTTCTCTCAAAAACCGACGCTGTCCGCTAACACGCGACTGCAGCAAACACGTTGAAAGCGGATACACCCGCAGAGCGCTTTGAAAATTCTCAGCAGCCAACGCTATCTTCGTCTCTTTTACCCCTCTTTTCTCCTCTCGCGCTGCTCTGCCTCGCTGCAGTTTTCGTTTGACGCGTATACACTCTTGCATCTTCTTTTTTTATAAAGCCGAGCCTCGACCCAAAGGGATCAAACGCGCTCCGTCTATACAAAGTAGTAGCGAAAAAGCTCGCCGATGTGGCTGCGAATATTTCAGAGGCGAAACGAGATTCTCTTTTACCTTTTTTTTCCGAGAGCAAAATCTACGAAGGCATGGATTATTTTTATTAATGAAAAGCTTCGATGCTTCGCGAGAGCGATTTAATTGAAAAATCCACGCAGCTGGAAATTGTTTGAAATTTTTTCCAATTTCGATCTCAAACAGCGCAAAAAACGCCTTCCTTATTTTTACACACGCGTATACAGTAAAGAGAGCGCCGAGCGGGAACAACGAGCTATTCAATCTACGCGGAGCCAAAGCTCCGCGAACAAAGCTTAGCGCGGAGAAAAAAAGCTCGCGCGCAGGTGCGAAAAAAGAGGAAAAAGCCGTCTCTCGTATATACCACGTGCGAAAGAGAATCACCTCGCACAGAGGTACAGCCGCGTTATTTGCATCGCTGCAGCGACGCCGAAAGAGAGAGACATACCCGATTAATTATCGAGGCGTTCCGAGAACGAACGGAAAAAATTCGGCCTCCGTAGTTTGCGAAATTCCATTTCGCCGTCGATACAGGCGAGCTTTTTTTCGGTTGATGCGGGCTATAAAGCGCATGCCGCGCGCTCTCGGGTATTAAAAAGAGCGTGTATAACGCGGGGGAAAAATACGATTTTCCCGGGCGAAAGCGCTTGTAAATGCAGCGCGCCGAGAGATCGACGCAACGAGATTACGAGGGTGAGGGCGGACACGAAAAAAAAAAAAAAACAACAACAACTACGCGGCGGAGCTATCTCAATTATTTTTACGCGTCTGCTCGTCGCTCACTCTCTGACTTGCGCATCAGGGTTGGATTTTTTGTTGGCTCCGTGTATGAAATGTGAAATCGCAGAGGGGTATTATTGCTCGTTCTTTATGCGACAAAAATTTGCATTTTTCTGCAGCTCGCGGAATCAAGAGTCATATAGGCTCTATGGCTGTACGAACGGTGTATCGCGCTGCGAATTTTGGATCCGAACGGAATGAAAAAAGTTGTTGCGCCGGTTTTTTTACGGGACGGGTGTGCGGCTTCAATAGCTACGCTCTCCGTCGGGTCGTACGTTATTTACACGCGATACTGCAGCGGCTTTTGACGTTCGGGAAATTAGATTTTTACGGGTGAATTTCAATAAAAATGCTATATATGAAGATTCTTACCTCCATTGCTCTTGGCATCATCGGGCTGGCTGTTGCGGTGTAGCTCCGGTTTGCTGAGCATCGAGAGCGGGTGCGAGCTCGTGCTACCTGGGGTTGGTGGGGCTCCAGGTGTCAGTCCCAAGCCCAGGAGAGCCGACGCCGAGGTCGGTACCGGAAGCCCAGCTGCCGGACCCAGAGCCGGTAGACCAGGCAGTCCAGGATGTGGACCGATCGCTGCTCCTGGTGGTAACTGTTGGACCTGCATCTGCTGCAGCAGTCGTGGAATGTCTGGGCGTTGTTGCTGAAACGGAGATAAAAAAGGATTCTCGGTTAGATATAATACTTTGAAAGGAACATCTGCGTTCGGATAAAAAGCTCGAAGCGCGTGGAAATCAAAAAGATATAACGTCAGCAGCGATTCGCCGCGTGAAAATCCTCCCTCAGCGTATTTTTCTCCTCGAGATTTTCCAAATCGCCTTATTTCCTTTTCTCTCTCTCTCTTTCTCTCAGCCGTTGCACGACGAGAATACTCCCGCGGATGAAAACGGGCGAGAGCAGCTTCCATCGCACGTAGAGCGAGTTTACAAATCGTTCTCCTCTCTCTTCCTCTTTCTCTCTCTCTCTCTCTCTTCGGATCGTCGCCGTCGACGCGCGAGAGTTAGTCGTACGCCGTCGGAATACATAATGGAAGCCCCCACCGGATGACTAAGACGACGACGACTACTACTACTACTGGCAAGAGCGCGAGAGAGAAGAAAGTTTCGCAGAACGCGAGAGACGTCGGCGGAATACCTACTCGGTCTCGCGCGGCAAAATGCGCGCGCAATCACTTAAGGCAGGAAGTTTCTCTCGGCAGCGTATTTTCGAGGTGTAAATTGAGAGCTACTGTTGATTTAAAGCCATTCGCTCTTTCTGGCTCGTGTAAGTTAATTGTATATGCGCTGAGCTCTTTTCAGAGAGTCGCCTCTTTTTTAACTCGCTGTGCAGTAGCAGCAGCCGGCTCTCTTCTCTCCGTTATACGCGCGAGGTGAAATCCATTTACGGCTGCTTTGAAATTACGCGAGAGTCTCGGGGCTTTTTTCTCTTCCACCGGAATTTCCGCTAGCGCGCATTTTCATGGTAATGAGCTTTGTCGAAAAATTTCTCAAACTTTGCAATTCTACATCAGCTATAGCGGTCACGTACGTAGCAGCGTCCGACGAGATGACGCATTTGCCCGCTTGTAATTCTCATCTCGGGCAGCTTGAATTCGCCCCATAAAAATAGATATAAAATACGTTCTGGGCTATCGAGGTGGAAAGAAGCAGTCGTCGTCGAGGGGTGACACGCACGCGCTCACTCTAGAAAATAAGAAAAAAGCCGAGCTCGTAAATTATCCGTGCACGCCGCCCTAATCTGTTACGAACGACCTCAGACGATGCCCCCCTTTTTCAGGCTTATACAGCTCGGGGGTCCCCTCCTTCACGCACAACACACACGCGGCGCTGAAAAAAGAGAAAAAGCAGAGCGGAGAAAGAGAGAGAGAGAGAGAGAGAAAATCAACGCGAAGGGATTGCTTCTCTCTCTTTTGCCTACTGCGCGTACATTATATACAATCTCGATTCGTCGAGGCGTGAAACCCTCGCTAGCTCGGCGGGTGTCCCCCTACATATATATGAAAGCAGCTACTGTTGCCAACGCGTACAAACACACACACACATGTGTCGCCGCGTGCGTCCGTGTGACAAACGATAAACTCGTTACGCGCGCGCGCGCTCGCTCGCACGGATATATATATGTGTGTATCCCGCTTATCGCGGATTTCACTTAAGCGTTTAGGCGAATCCGCATATGGGTGGTGGCGAAGCGATAGGGGGCATAGCCCCCCTATAGGTAGTTTCGTTGCTGAGTTGGCCTAGCGTGTAACAGGCTGTGGAATTATATGCGTGCGTGTGTCGAGCGAAAAAAATTAAGTGTTCAAGAGCGTCGCTCGTCGTGCTGTGCAGTGAATCAAGGATGGATTATTAGTATCGCGGGAGACTCGAGAGGGTGGCTTTATCTCGGGTGGATTTTTTTGTTTGATGACGGAGTCAGTGTAAACAGAATACTCGCTTATAATTATATGGTTGTACAAATTTTAGGACTAGTTGTTAAAAATACTACGATTCAAGGAACGGATCTCCTAATTTGGAGAATTTCCAAGTAGCCGGAAAAAAATATACCCACGACGTTGCTGCTCGTTTTTACGCCCCGAGCAGTCGCTTCCGAGTGCGTTCTCCCCGCGGGTAATGTCTTCATTTGCAAGTCCGAAAAAACGAATGTATACACTTTCCAGTAGTCATTTGACACAACGGCTTGGTCGGAATAAACGAGCAATTTGGAAGCGCACTGAAACTCCAGCGTGTAAACCTTTGCAATTATGCGCACCTACATTACGTCATATATACGCTATTCTTAGCACAAAAACGAAATCAATACCTTATTTCTTCAGGCCTATACAATTCACCTATTCCCAAAAACTTGCCTCTCAACCCCCGTCCAAAGAGAAACCATAATACCTCCGAACAAACCCAGGTCCTTCAGATTCAGCCAAAAAAGTGGCCCTTGAATGAAATATCCGACACACACGCGCCCGATTATGCACGTGTGTATACACCCAGGGCTCCGAGCTACACGTGTATCCCCACACGGACAAGCCCGTAATTCGCTCGCAGAGGATGAAGCGAGGTCGAGGGTTTTATTACGCGCATGTGTATGCTCTCGCACACTGAAAGAGATAAGAGAAGAAAGAGTCGGCTTTATTCGAGCTTCGGAGCCCTGTACAGCTGCTGTTACACTGCAGCCCCTTGTACTTTTGGCTCGGCGCGGATTCGATGATCCTTTTTGTGCGCTCAGCCAAGCGCGTCTGGACAATCGGGTGCACTTATGGGCTGTTGCGCGAAATTGAGTTTCGGGTTTCGCGCGCGGAGAGTGTGGCTTTCGTTCCGGGAGCTGTTGAGATTTTCTCCGAGGAAATGGCTTCTCCTGAACAGTATAAGCATATTTTTTACTGTAAAACTTTGCCTAGCATTTTTTTTTCCGGGACACACACACTTCCCGACACTCGTCGTCCCAATATTTACGAGGTCGAGAGCTCTAACGACCTGGCAAACAAGCTAATCCCGAGAAAGAAACAAACGACTCTTGGAATAAGTTTCTTGTCGTCGCGCCCACCGCATTTGCGTCCCTCGCTTTCTCTCTCTCTCTCTCTCTTTCTCCGCTCTCTGGGCTAAAATAACTCATACTGTATATCCACGCTCTCTCGGTCGTCTCCAATTTCCACTAGAGCCCCCGACTGGGCAGTGACTCATTACACGAATCCGGCGTCTGCCGTAGCAGGGGGAAAACGAAGCCAAGCAGTGGCAGCATAGGGAAGAACGAAGGGAAAACAAATAATCGTCGAGGGCGCATTGGTATTCTCGCAACGGCGACATCAGCGCTCAGTAAAAAGCGTAATAGCCCCAAACGAGACTTAACGCGCCGTGAATAATATGGGACAGAGGGGGGGGGGGGAGAATACGCGATGTGTAAGTTTCGGATGTTATATACCTGGCTGAGAATCGCTTCGCGGATATATATGTGGGTAAAGGTGCGACTCGCGTGCGGGATCGCACCCTTGATCTATGTAATCTAACGCAGAGGGGGTCGCTATATAGCGCGTGTACGATATAGAAAAGGTGGCTGAATTGAATAGGTGGATGCGGGGTGAGCGGCGATGAGATATTGGACAACAATGGAGAGGGTTCAGTCGGAGGGGGAGAGATGTGGGGCGAGGCTTTGTAATTAATGATAAAAACAAACCGAGGTCAGAAGGGGGACTGCCGCTTTGATCGAGTCGTCGCCCAAAGAGAGGATAAGTACGTTACTCCCGGAAATAGGTATTGACTTTTGCGGCAACTATATAGTTGTATGATTATAATGTATTGGTGCGTAGCCGCGAAATACTCCGTTTGATTATAGAGCTTGAGTATAGATGGGGGAGAAATCCCCATTAGAAGACAAAGTGAGCTATCGGAAAACACACGAAGCTCGCAAGCAGGTGACGAAGGTGGAGAAAGTTGGATATGGTTATAGGGGTTGTGATGAAGCACATATACCTGTATACGTACATTTTCGTGAATAGGCGTGGTATAGCTATAAGCTTGGCGGAAACTACGGGGGCTGCCGGAGGAACCAGAGTGTGTTATTAAAGGAAATATTGATTCAAGCCCTGTTTACCCAGTAATGCATATTCATGAGCTTCTGTAAAACCTCCTCTCCTCTTCTCCTCTACTATTTTCCTTGCGCTTTCATTCCTCTCGAATTCCAACTCTCGAAAACTCTCCGCATATAGCACTAATCCGGCATAAAGTCAAACGTAGCGAACGCAACAGCACCAGCTATATACACGCGCGCGTAAACCGAGCGTCGATACGACACTTGGGGACCGGAGCATCAGCGCTCCAGCATAATGCAGAGTCCGACACGTGTAGCAGCAGCGCGTAATCCCGGCCTATAATACGGGCTGCGCGCGTGTTCGCGGAATGCCGACAGCGCTTCCGTCTTACGCTCGTGTTGTAGGCTGCGCTTACTTACACGAGAGTATACTGCATCCACTGGCTTCGTCGATGCAGCTGCGTACGTGTTACAAGCGAGAGGCGACGACGACGCTCTCGGGATCGAAATTATAGAGAGATTTTTGAATTCCAAGAATCGCATCGAAAACGTTTATATATTTAAAACTAGCGGCAGCTTGGCACTGCATGCGACGATCGCATCTCGTAATAGAGTCATTAGACCGGCCGACGGTCGCGCAGAGATTCATTCGGACTTTGTTTGTCGCGATTGTAAAAACACCGAGAGGTGATTAAAGCGCGGTTGCTATTTTCGCAAATCACAGGTTTTTCTAGAAACTTGACTAGCGTGTAATTATATAAGATCGCGGCTGGCAGATAAGTAACGATCGCTAATTGACTTTCCCGGCAAAGCGAGGAGTCTCTCGCTAGGAGCGAAGGAGATACGGTTACTTTACGTGTAATTGCGTGAAATCATAATTTACTATTCTCCGACACGCTAGACACTAACTGAGAAGATTCCAGGTAAGGGCCAGTCCGACGCGGCTGTCGCGCGATAATCCAGTCATCTCAATCGTGGCTACCCGTATCATTTCGTTTCACAAGAGAGTCCACAATTTCACTCAAAAATCAACGCGCTAATGCACCTCGTCATAGCCATGAAATAATCCGGGCGTAAAAGCCGACTAAACATCATCATCATCATCATCATCATCATCATCATTGCACGGCAAAGCTCCCGCAAAAAAGGACAATATCGCATTATCGCCGTCGGAAGCGCGCGGGCGTTTCGAAATTCATTAATCAAATCAAAGATCAGCGCTCGTATACACATATTGCGTAAACCGCGCGTTTCCCCATCAGCGTCGGAAATTCGATCGCGCTCGCGCGGAGCAGCAGATTTAACGCGACGATAAGCCGCTGGTCGTTGGTCAAAAGAGACTCGCGCGGTACTAAATTCTTCGAAATCGAGCGCGTGAATAAATACCTAAATCTAGCTGTGGCTGCAGGGTTATATATAGTGAATGCGTTTCGAAACGAGATATAGATACCGTAGCTTTATAAACGACTTTATTGGAAAGCTGCCGTGTTTCATCGATTTTCATGTTCTGAATTCACGTTTATTCTCTCTCGATGAAACCTGGGAAAATCAAAGAACAACGGAAGGCTCACCCTCATCAAAATCCAAACACGTCGCGCCTTGCCGTCTCATCGATACACTCCGCGCTGCCAGCGCATTATACACGCGCGCGTCTAATAAAGCTCTCTCGCTGTATATACCGTCGGCAAAGAGGAAGTGCTGTATACGGGATGAAGAGAGAGAGAGAGAGAGAGAGAGAGAGAGAGGGACGAAACGAGCGCGACGGAATTATTCCCGTCGTGTCTGTCGAGAAGCAACTCGGAACTCAATTATGCGAGCCACGACGGTCGAATGCCAATTTCGCTGCTGCTTATCGCTCGAGCGGCTGCCGCTGCTATGTACCGTAATTCGGTCGAGAGAGCGAGAGAGAGAGAGAGAGAGAGAGAGAGAGAGAGAGAGAGAGCTCAGCGAAATAAGTCCGCTCGCGGAAAATGAGGCTGAGAGAGGAACGAAACGGGAGTGATGAATGAATTAGTATAACGTTTTCGCTTTATTTCCGCGTCCGAGTTTGCGGATTTCATGCAAATTCGCCTCTCTTTTTCAGCCTCGCTCGCGCTTATAATCGCCGAATATAACTGGATTACCTCGGGCTTATACGCATTTTACATATATTTTCGTATTATTTGCATAATTAATCAGTCGGATTTTATACCGCTCTCGGTTAAACAATGTAACATTTTTATTTATAATAATGCACGTACGCTTTTAGGAGCACCAAATTATCAACGCGAATATTATTCCTCCGTTTATTACTCACTCCCCGTAAATCACGCACTGCGCTGCTATATTAAAAAATTCAAAACGGACACGTTTGAAAATTCAAAGAGTCCCGCCGCGCAAGCTCGCCAAACCGGAAACGGACATCGGAGCGCTAAGTGGCATCGCGGCAGCTTCTCGTGCGTGGATCGATTGATAATGATTGTTACGGGCAAACGTGCCGACGTTGTCGAGAGTCATAACGCGTGCCAAATACAAATTAACGCACCGCGCGGCTAATCGCGTGTGTCCGCCGATTTATACGAGCTGAAGTAATTTCATTTTTTTTATCTCTCTTCACTCTCGTTATTATACAGGGAACCGCTCGCCCGCGTGTATGTGTGCAGGTGCGGTGCATTTGAATAAATGAATCTTTCATGAAGCGCCCGCGGAAGTCGCACCCGCCGACGGGTCTTGGCGCACAAGGGGGAGTGAGATGAAAACGTCGATATTTTCTCGCGCGTTATCTTTTTTTTTTTATTTTCCGCACGAGGGCGTTGTATCACGCAAGAGATATGATGGAGAAGCTTTTTTACGATATCGGGCTTCGAACTGATTTTTATTACACGTCAAACTGAATTTCGATGCGAACGGATATAAGGTGATTTTATTTTGAATATTATACGCGTATTTTCTTGGGACGAGACATTGCAGTCGTATATTTCCAACTGACGCTTTTCATGCCGAGCAAATACAAACATCGTTATAAATCCGTGCGCACAGCTGGTGTGTGTGTACGAGCAAACTTACCCCGACTATCGAGTTGAGCTCCGTCATGGTGACCTGCTTCGCCCTGTCGACGGCTGTGGCCACTTGCTGCTGGTGCTCCTGCGACAGGAACGGCAGTATTTGCGCAATAATGGCATTGAGTCTTTTCGATATTTCCGTCTGAAAGAAGAAGAAAAACGGTACAGGGTTAGGACGAGTTGAAAGAAATTTATAATCTATTGTATAGAAATAATGTCAATATTTTGAATATTTGTAAAATTGTCGAAACACTTTCACGATTCAATCGAAGCTTTCAAAGAATCGTTTCAATCAATCCCTTTAACATTCCTCCATGCGTCTCTTTTATAAACGATCGTAACTCACTAAACGAATAAAATACCTTATCAGCCAAGAGAACAGCGCGTGAAAACAATCAATCACGCAGCAACACGCCCAAAGCCAGTGCATTCACTCACTCGATAAAAAGAACCGCCTAACAATTCCTCGCATACACTCACGGTGCTATAAGTCTGCTTGCAGTAGCGGCAGTCTGACGTCAAGGAAGAGATATAAAAGTACAGCGAGGTGCACTTCCGGCGGCGCGCTTACATCGACGAATCAATAAACATTCGAGACGTGCGCAAAATCCTCGCGTCCACGCGGCTGTACGAACGCGTGCTTTGGAATAATAAAATGCAATGTGTGCAATAGCATGAGCGGACAAGCAGCAGGCCAAACAAGGCAGTCGTAGCATTGATGGCAGACCACTATATCTATAGACTCGGCGGCCATATTCTTATTAGGGAAATGGAAAAGTGTCCATGCGCCACCTATTTTCACCTGCCAGAGCCAATCATCATCAGATAACGAATCGAATTATTACTATACGTTTATTTTAGAGTATAGGAATCTCGTCATCCGACACATTCGTGCCAATGCTCTCAATCACATCAACGCGTATACACACCGCGCGGCGAAAATATCGCCATTACGAAGTGCGGAAATCTCTTTTACGCTCGTCGGCTGAAGAAGCGCGCGATGCTGTAAGTATTCCAAAGAAAACATGCGCGCGAGCTAGTGAAAGCGGTGTGTACTGTATATATAAGACGTGAAACGTTTATTTCACGAGCGTTTACATACCGCGCGTGCGTCTATACGCGAGGCGTGGCTTGTGTGTATATAAACGATCGTTTTCTGGGTTGCGCAGATAAAATTTTTCGATTCTTATGGAAATTTTCACGACGTGTGCGCCGCATACCTCGTACAAGCTTGTTTTCCCGTGTATTTTATTATTATACTCAAATCAAACGAAACACATTTAAATTTTCATACACGTCAGTTAGGAAACGAACGCGAAACATACATCAGAGCCAATCTCTGCCTATCAGTAGTAAATCTCGCGATTCCGTCTTCCCCTCGAGAACCACACAGAGTGAGAGAGTGAGAGCAACAGACCAAAGCCGGAGAGTAGGTGGCGATCGAGCGTAGGCGCCCAGCAAGCAGCAGCGTTATATCCCCCCAGTTTATAGCATCGCCTCACCCGCGCGGCTGCTCCGAGATAAGCCAGCGGCCAATTTCCTCTCGTTAGAGTGGCCTCGTTAAGTGCGATTATTGGCGAAAACCGCCCGCCGCTCGATGCCCCGAGCTGATACCTCTCTCTCTCTCTCTCTCTCTCTCTCTCTCTCTCTCTCTCTCTCTCTCTCTCTCTCTCTCTCTCTCTCTCTCCTACACACACGAGCCATATAACATACACTCACTTCACACACATGCTTATCGCGCCCGCAGGACAAAGAAGCGTTTCATCGCCTACTGGCTCTCGTAATGAGACTGATGCCGCTTTCCGAGTGCACACGTATGCGCGTCTCTGTGTATCGGGCGCAGAGAGTATCGTTTCGTAAGAAGCGCAAAGGATGTGCACACAAACTCGACCCACTTGTATTTCGGTAAGGAGGAGGAGCACCTCGCGATGTTTGTTCTAGAGCGCGAGAGCGCGGGCGTTAAAACCGTGTGTCCACACGATGATGCTTCTCTTTTTTGTTCTTTGCGTTATAGGCGCTTGTGCGTGTGCTAGCTCTCTGCCTTTTTACGCTCTTCTGCCAATTTCATCGCCTCGCGAGGAGCTGCTGACGAGGCGCATGATGCAATAGCGGTAAAAAGAAGTGTAACAATCGCGAGTGCGAATCTCGATGCTTTTTGCAAATAGAAATTACTTGTTAACAATAAGATTAATGAAGCTCAATGGTAGGCATGCGCGTTTACTTTTTTCCTCCATTCGATCGATGCGGAGCTGTAAGTTTTGAATATTCATCGAGTTTCTTGTGCGAAGGTTGGGATACATCATTTTTTATCTATATTAAGAGTCTGTTTTTACACTTCTCTTTACGAGTGGCGAGAACGAAATGTTAAAATAATAATCGATGAAAAAAAGCGCTCTCTGCGACAAGATTGTTATCCTGTCTTTTTTTTTTGGAGCAGGCAAAAATTATGGCATTTTCATTCGCGCGCAGCTAACAGCGATTAATTATACCTTGGCTCTCGCGCCGCTTATTCGCATGCATTATTCATTCGAGTCGATTGAAGTGAAATTAATCATGCAAAAATCCATATCGCGTCGTTAAATTAAAGCTTTTATTATTCGCAGCCTCTGATTATTTCCAGCCTCGATCCGCATTAATTATTGCCAATCGAGAGAGCCGCCGCACTGCGCGACTGCGGCTATAAAACGAAAATCACTCCTCGTTACTTTTTCCACCTCGTCGTCGCTGTGCAATATATGTACAAGGCTCGCGGGAGGAAATGAAATCCGCGTCTCTAATCGCGCTTCTCATTAGCCGGTTCTATTAAGTCAACGGCGTCGTTTATTGCGTTCCCGCGAGGCTTGACGAGCGTGATTATTCTTTTAGTTAATAGTTGTCAGACAAAAGTGTCATCAAAAGGAAGTCTATACTATCACTGTTTACAAAAGAATTTTTTTTTGAAAATTTCGTTTAATCGAGACCTTTTAATTAGACCCTTGAGAGAACCCGGAGGCCCGCCACGACGCTCGAATGGCTTGAGCAAACATTTCCGCAGACACCGAGAGCAGCTGATGAGCGAAAGAGAGATAGAGAGAGAGGGGGGGGGGGGAAGAAGAGGCGAAAAAGCGTTGACGCGCCGACGAAGTGAATCACGCGCCCGTAATAAGCATTGACGTGCTACTTTTATGAGACGCCTTCTTTTTTTCGGTGGTTCTAGACTTTTTATCGGCTCTCGAGAGAGTCTGCTCGCACTTGTATATATCGTATTCTCAGAGGGAGCATTATTATGTAAATCGAAATCCATCGAAGCGCCTCATTAACATTTTTGCTCGATCGATTGGAAGATGCTTCCGATAACCCACGTCTAGAACGTTAATAACTTTTCTTATAACCATACACCGCCAAACCATCAATCATTACACGATAATTTTTTAGCTGCTCAAACATTCTTCTTTTTTTTTTTAATCACGACTAAATAATACGTCACAGCAAAACGTTTTCCCGATTTACATTCTTCCAGGAGATAAAAAAGAGCGTTATACGCTCAACCAAATTTTTTCACACTTCCACAAATCTCCCCAGCGACCAACCTATTGACACAGATTCGCTCTCCCTTCTCGGAATACAATACTTTACGACTGCGCACCGCGTTCGCGTTATACATATACTGCACGACTCTCTCGCGTTTAAAAATGGTTCCCGCGGGTGTCTGTATACGCATATTTTTCTTAGCACTTTACGAGACCACCGCGATCCCCCTTGTTCAGCGTTTTTGTGGCGACCCCATGCCGAAAGCGACGAGAACGTATAATAATAGATTTCGTCTGATCCGGGAGAAGAAAAAACACAAGGAGTGTATATGGTGCGACCGAAAATACATATACCAGCCGTTAGATTGCTTTGAGGGAAAAATGACGGGGCGCGCCAGTGCGAGCACGCTCTCATCGAAAGCCAATTTTCGCCGCCGCGGGCTCTCTCTCTCCCTCTTGCGCCGGATTTAGATTGATCCGAGAGAAAAAGAAGCTAGGGGACGAGATCACCGGTGCGATGTATGCTTTTAGTGTATCGTTCAATTTTTTTTTTTTTTCCAGCTATTATTCGCGTAGAAACAAAAACAGCTTTACTCCATCAAACAGCAGTCCGAAATTAATTAAAACACGCCCTCCGCATATACGAATAACGCAAACTCATCGAAGAAGCTCATATAACGCATCCACACAGACCGACACAACAAAAGCGCGGAATTTTCGAGCGACTCACGCACTCGGCGATTAATATATCCTCGAACCGACTGCCGAAAGGCGCTAAGTGGCAGGTGCGCCCGATCCTCTCCTCGTAAAAGTAATTACCACGCGCGCGCGTTATCGCCGCCGAGTGAGAGAGAGAGAGAGAGAGAGAGAGAGAGAGAGAGAGAGAGAGATTTGGCAGCGACGATGGAAAGCGAGAACGACGACGACGTGTATAGTGGAATCCAGTTATACAGCCGGGAATAAGTTTCGCCATATTGGAGGGGCTGTGCGTCCAGAGCGGACGGGTGGGTGCCTATCACCACTACACGGCGCGTCCTCAGGTTGCGGATAGAGGAACGGCCCCTGAGAAAGAGGTTAGCTGCGAATAAATCGAATAAGCAGCCGCGGACAGCCGATAGGCCCGGGCGTGGGTGTGATGAGCCCACACTGGCGATCGAACGCATTCATCTAGAAACACTACGCAAGCACCACAACAATGACCACAACAACGAACACTCAACAATATTTCTTATTTCACTTTCTCTTCCTACCTAACTATGTCTATAATCTATCTCTTTTAGCACACATTACAAAAATCCTGCTGTCGTGGAGAATGCGGGAGCGATGACAACTGCCCCGAAAGGGGATGTGTAGAATGATTCGCCACCTGGTCTTACACGGGCAACGAAGCCAGCGTCAGTGCGCCGCTGCCTTGCAGGGGGGGCGTTAGGATACGAGGGCGTGATTCCGTAGTGTTCCGACGATGAGCTGACTCCGTCCTTATCAAAGTCGCGAAAGCTCTCATACTTAGTTCTAGAGAGGTTGGGGTTATCACCTCTAGAACGGATGATTCACCTGCGGATCGGAAACAGGATCCAAAACGCGTGGGTTTCACTTACTACCATGGCTCAAAAAACCAAAACCAAACCAAAATCAATTAGGGACTTAAAGGTAGGAACGGGAATCGTGCGCAGTTTATACAGAGCAGGCGCGTACCGGGAAATCTTAAAAGAAGCTGGCGGGTACAATCTGACTTAGTAGCTATACAAGAAACTCGGTGGCAAGATCGGTATGTTAGGAACGAAAAACTTCACCTTTATGTACGTGGGGCGGCGCGAGCAGACATTCCCTAGGTACCGGATTTCTGATTAGCAAAGAATTTATCACGCGGTTAAAAGTTTCAAATTTCGTAAAACGACTAGACTCTCGATATATCGCATCGAGTGGAGCGTGGTACAATTACGTGGATTCCATTAACGTGCATTTGCCTACGGAGGCACAAAGAGGAAGACAGTGAAGGTCTTCGTCATGACGAAGCCTTGGAGCAAGTATAATCGACCAGTTTCGGTCTTACGCACACCAAAATAAGTAGTGGGGATTTCACGCTAAAATAGGCGAAAGAGGAAATGTTATAGGCCACTATAGGCAAGGAAGACCCTCGCACGAAACCAGCAACGATAACGGTATTAGGTCATAATTTCGCGGGGCAAAGATCTATAGTAAAAGAGACGTGCGTCAAGCACCAAGGATAATACACTAAAGTAACGTGGAATGCATGATGTTCCCGGACGGAGCCACGAAAAAATCAAATCGAATCACTTCTTATAATAATAGGCGCACACGAACGTCCGACGTAAGACCTATAGGGGGTCGGATTGCGACTCGGGGATCATTTTCTGTAGTGGGCCAAATATAGAGGCCAAATTATTTAAGGTAGCTGGGTAAATAGTAAAACCGAGGGCGATATGCGAGGTCATAGTAATAACGTCTTCAGATATTGAACAACGCTACCGAACGCGATGATTTAGAACAGAATTAACGGTAAGCTCACGTAGAATAAGGATTCGGCGGTCTCTTAGGTACTGCGAGAGAAACGGATGCACCGACGGAGGTAGATGACGACCCGAACAGTCTTTGGGGGGATATCGAAAAAGCGATAAAACAGGCCGCGAATAAAGTGCTAGGGCTAGAAAGTGCTAGGCAGAAAGAAAAAGCCAAAGAGCAAACCATGGTTTGACGAAGAGTGCGAACTCTGGTTTGAAAGGCGCAAAAAGGCCAAATTAGACAGCGTACACAATGGAGGCGATAGGGCCGTAGAAGAGTACCACGAAATAAGAAGGCAAGTGGGGGCGATTTACAGGAACAAAAAGCGCGAGTATCAAAAGAATCAGATTAGAAAAATAGAAACTAATAGTAAGGAAAATAACCCGCGCGAGATGTACAAAGGAATTAACGCTATTAGGAAGGGTTTCCAGAGTAGATCGCAATTAATGAAAGATGAGGGCGGGAATCTCGTTACAAGCGAAAATGAACTGCTAAAGCTGTGGAAAGGATATTTTGATAAGTTACTAAACGTACATGAAAACTGCGAGGAAACGGGAGACGAAATCCACACTGCGGAACTCCATATGGAAGAACCGACCTACAAAGAAGTAGAAGCCGCGATCAAAAAACTAAAAAACAATAAGGCCGCGGGAAACGATTCTATACCAGCTGAACTACTTAAATACGGGGGCACCGCGCTTACATTCAAAATTTTTGAACTAGTATGTGCTATTTGGAAAAATGAAACGATACCGGAAAACTGGAAAGAATCTATCATTATACCGATTTTCAAAAAGGGAGATAAGACAGATTGCAATAACTACCGGGGAATCTCACTTTTAGCTACCTGCTACAAAGTTCTATCAAACGTAATACAGGCCAGACTCACGCCCTTCGCGGAAGATATAATAGGAGACTATCAGTGTGGATTCCGGCGTAACAGGTCGACGTGCGATCAAATGTTTACTATAAGACAGTTGTTAGAGAAAAAATGGGAACATTGCGAAACAATACACCAACTATTTATAGACTTTAAAAAAGCGTATGACTCTATCAAACGAAGCAAAATGTATCAAATCCTGGTGCTCCTCGGAGTACCAAAAAAACTCGTGAAATTAATTCAAATATGTCTGAACGGAAGCACGGGAAAGGTCCGAGTAGGCGGTAACGTATCCGAATCATTCATGATACGCGACGGTTTGAAACAAGGTGACGGTCTCTCTACAGTACTCTTTAACTTAACGCTAGAATATGTTGTTAGAAAAATGCAGACTAGCGGGCTAGGTGCAACCCTTAACGGAAAAACACAAATTCTAGGGTATGCGGATGACTTGGACATACTAGGGGATAACGGTGCAGCGGTAGCGAGAAACGCGGAAATTCTCATAAAGGCGGCTGAGGACACGGGTTTAGAGGTGAGCGAATCGAAAACGAAATATATGATCATGGATAAATTGGGCATTTGCGAAGGTGAGGGTGATCTTAGAGTCGGAAATTATACTTTTGAAAAGGTTAGCGAATTCAGATATTTAGGCACAACCATAAATGATCGAAACGAAATTAAAGCCGAGATTAACAAGAGACTTCATTCGGGTAATGCTTGCTACTACGCCGTGAATAGATTACTAAAATCAAAACTGCTGTCTAGAAATGTAAAAGTAAGGATATATAGGACTATAATAATGCCGGTAATCCTGTACGGGTGCGAAACTTGGGCGCTTACTAAAGCGGAAGAAAACCGTTTTAGGGTGTTCGAAAATAAGGTTCTGCGAAAAATATACGGGCCAAAGAAAGATGAGGAAACCGGGGAGTGGAGGAAACTGCACAACGACGAGCTACATAACCTATACGCGTCACCGAATATAAACAGAATAATTAAATCGCGAAGACTAAGATGGGCAGGGCACGTTGCAAGAATGGGAAATGATCGCACGGCAGCGCGTATAATGAAAGGAAAGCCAAATACATCGCGACCTCTAGGTAGACCTAGACGCAGGTGGGAGGACAATGTAAAAGCGGACTTAACTGAAATCGGACGGGACGGCGCGAAATGGATAGGGTTAGCACAAAATAGGGATACGTGGAAGGCTTGCGTAGATGAGGCGATGAACTTTCGAGTTCGAAATGCCACTTAAAAAAAAAAAAATATTGGAGGGGAGAAAAGTGATTCGCTCGTGTGTTTTGTTTGCGCTGAGCTGTTGAGTGGTTGGTGTGCTGTTTTTTTTTTCTTCTAAAGTGTTCTGAGCTTATTTTCGCGTTATTTATATATGCGTGCTTTTCTTCTCGGGGGTTTGTTGGTTTATTTTCGGGGCCTCGTTGATGCACGCGGAGTGTATATCGAAAATGTTGGTGATGCAGCTTATTTTTGTTTTTTCAGTCTCTCTCGACTTCTCCGTTGTTTTCGATGGATGCGAAGTCGTGACTTTTGATTTTCATTCAATTTAGTAATGCGATCGCAGCTCACGTTCCATCAACATATGAAGTAGAGTCGCTGCGAGAGAAACTACACGCTGGGCAAATTTTGAAAAAGAGATGTTACGTAATCGAAGCTGGCAGAGCAATGGGAGACTCGCTTTGGTAATTGACGAACCGCTACAACCGTTGTCTTATCTCTTCAACGGTTGTGTAAACATTGTCCAAGAATTTTTTTTAGTGATGGGAAAAAAGTATACAATTAAAATCAAAGTCAAATTACCTGTTTGTGCATTTCCACGTTGAGCCCGTAGGACATCTCGTAGTACTGAAACAAAGAAAGAACAGTTTTACGATTACTACCCAGATTCGTTTTACAGTCGAGCGTATAAATCATATAACTTTGAAACGCTATCCACAACGTCATCGCTTCAAATGCCCGCTACGGTATTTCACAGCCTTATACAATTAAATCACGAGAGAGAGGGAGTTACAAGGAAATTCGCCAGAAACGCAACGCGACCATAACCATCAACGTTACGTATTACACAGACGAACGCGTACAAGAGTCATTTACACTAAAAGTGGAAGCAGTAGCAGCAGCCGGTGTATAACGACGCGCCGATAAAGCTTATCGGTATAACGTGGCGCTTGTGTGTGTGTGTGTGTGTGTGTGTATAGGAATCAGTTATTGCGAAAGAAGGAAAGCCATCCGCTACACGCCATCGGCCAAAACAACGACGAGAGAGAGAGAGAGAGAGAGAGAGAGAGAGAGAGAGAGAGAGAGAGAGAGAGAGAGAGAAATCGCTCTCGGCGCCGAGTTGGAGCGAGGTTCTTAATTTTACGGGCCATTAGTCCGGTAATAACCCGAATTGATTGCGCCGTAAGTAAGTTACTATTCCGAACGCTGCACGCGAGACAGAGAGAGAGAGAGAGAGAGAGAGAGAGAGAGAGAGTTTGAATTAACGAGCTCCATAATACGCGCAAGGGGAGAATTTGGAAAACGTGAGGGAGCGATTTCGGCGTGTTTTCGCCTCGGTAAACATCTCCGGCGACGACGAGACCCAGATTTCGTATAAAACGTCGTCTCGGAGTCGGGAAAAACATTTTCTCTCTCCTCGCTTTGAAAGATCAAGCTCCAAATGAAGAACGTTAGCGAGTTTAAAGTGTTGGAATTCTACAAATTCGGTCTAATAAACGAGACAAATAGAGAGCGCGCGACGAATTCGATTTCAACAGCAACCGAACGTCAAGAGCAGTTCGAAAATCCACGCGGCTGCGGTAATTCATTACGTCGCGCGCGTGCATTAAGATCGAGGTAGTGGAGAGAGCGAAGGAGGAGGAAAGAGCCAGCGTCGCGGAGAGAAGCAATCAAGTTTAATCCGCTGGTAGCTCCGACTCGATAAATCTTCGACTCGGTGACTTCCTCTCTCTCTCTCTCTCTCTCTCTCCCGCGCGCGCGGCGGCGGCATCGTGATTAATCGCGTTTAAACTAGTCGCCTTCGCGTCAATTAAAGTGTGCCGCCGAGAGAGAGAGAGAGAGAGAGAGAGAGAGAGAAGAAGCTGATGCTGCTGGCGGAGTAAGCAGTAGGAATTTCAAGAGGGAGATGTTGGTACATTATTGAGCTACTGCCGCGGAATTTCTATCTCAATCTGTCAGCCAGTCGTTCTCTTCTTCTCTCCCGCATATACGAGAAGTCGGTTATTCTTTGTCGGATCGCTCGGAGAAATCGAGAGCGAGGCTTATTTTTCTTGTCCGCTTATAGGAATTCCCATGTATACATCCCGTCTCAATTATACCGCTCTCCATATAGCAAACAATTTGTTTTGCGCAACGAGTAATTTAACGACCCCTAGCAGCAGCAGGTCCTTAATCGTCCGAGCGTCGAATCTTTTTCACCTCTCTGCTGCAGCGCGAGCTAAAAAAAAAAGAGCGACTCCGACAGTTACCGTCTTCGTAAATCCATCAATCAATCCTCTGTCGTGTAGGCTTTCTCGCTCGTGGTGCACAAAATGCCGAGCGCGTCCGAAACGAGGCGACAATAACGAATTGCAGCCGCAGCGAGAGAGAGAGAGAGAGAGAGAGAGAGACGTGCGACTTCGTGCGCACGTGAGCGAGCTGGAGATTGATTATTTCGTCGTTGTTGCGGACGAGAAAGCGCGCGCCGAGCGTTTGTCTATTAGATGTGCGCCGCGAGGAACATGCGATCGGTTATAGTGTGTCTGTGTGTGTGTGTGTGTGTGTGTGTGTGTGTGTATATAGGCAAACACGCGAGAACCGTATATCGTGTAAATTTTAATGGCCTACTGCTGCTGTTGGTTGGTGTTATTTTTCCAGCTGAGTTGAACGCTGTGTACTAATATTTTATTCGAACGCTCGCGAGAAAGAGAAACTTGTTTCGAGTAATTTTGTATTAGCGTGAGAAATTGATCGATCCGTGGTATTTTGTTTTTTATCGATCGCGATTTGCTAATTTAAAACTGGATATTTTTTTCCGATCCGAAAGTCGACATTCCTGAAAGCGAAGAGTAAAAGCCTCATTTCTCAAGCCCAATCTACCTCCTGCGACAAATGCCAGCAATTATCTCTCAGAAAACAAAAAGATCCCACCCACAAAAGATCTAATGAGCAAAACCAGTCCATTATTCAAGCTTCTCATCTAAAAACCTACCGCAGCCGTAGTTTACCGATCGAATCTCAGGAGAGAGAGAGAGAGAGAGAGAGAGAGAGAGAGAGAGAGAGAGAGAGAGAGAGAAAAGGCTCTAGCCCAAATAAGCCGCACTCGCGCACTTCACCGCCAGTATATCTATATAGCTCATTGTGCAATTACTCCCCCTCCACCTCGTCGACGAGCCGAGGATAATAACTCGGAAACCGAAGCTCACTATGCTGCCGCCGGCCGGCGCAAGAAATTCCCAAGAGGATGCGCGCGCTCGAGCGGCAGTCAGCGTAAAGAGGATGCAATTAATGTTAAAGAGCCCGAGACACGGTTTTAGTGAGCGGTCGAGTCAGCAGGCCGGTGATTATGGCGCGTAAACACGCGCGAAAAACTAGAGAGGACTGTACGCCAGCTGGGAAATGGGTCAAGAGTCGTCGCGCTCCTTGGTTTTTCGAAAGAGAGATATTGAGAGACTTGGGACTTTTTTTTGGAATGTGGAGGGTGCTCGGGAGTTTTCGAGAGGATGCGAAGGTTGGACTGGAGTGGGAGGTTCTTTTGAAATTTTCAAGAGAGAAATAAAAATACTAACTAGTCGTACATAATAAAAATAGCGATGATCGGTAGCATAAAACAAGTAAACTAATTTGGCCAAGCCGTTGCGTAGCCAATAGGTATATATATAAATAGTCTACTTACCATAACGTAATGCCTGTGGGTCTCGATCCTCTCAGCCGCCAGTTTCTCGCACTCGAGTTTCATGCTGAAACAGAAGAAGAAACGAGAAGACGGTTAGCCAGTTTGTTGTACGTGTAAATACACGAAATCCCGACGAGAGAGACAGCGCACTTGGCAGCTAGCCAAAGAAGCCCGGGCGCGCATTATTTCTAGGAGCTGACAAAGTTTTCGAGGGATAAATGCGCTCTGTATTATATGCGCGCGTGAGTGTATATAGCTATATAGTCGGATTTTCGAGCGACGCTTATATATTCCGAAAGGTTGATTAGGAGTGGCACTGAGTGGCTGCGGTTCAGCGCTTCTTCGTTATTTATACAGCGTAGTTAGTCCGAAGATTGGCTTCCTGGATCATTACGGCGCGAGAGAAAGGTTGCGGGGAAAATAAGCGGATTTCGAGCTATTGTTTTGGGAGAGAGAGAGAGAGAGAGCAGCTAAAATGTTTGGTGAGCAATTTGTCGACAGCGTTATATAGAGAACAGTTTGTTTTAAAAACAAACGCCGGGACTTATTTAACTTTGAGAGAGAGAGAGAGAGTATATAGCGCGTGAAACAATAACAAGCGACGGACTAAATATAAATATGAATCGTTTATTTCGTAACGCAGGTGTACGCTATTCGCAAGCAGCAGCTTTAGAAACGTCTGATAAAATAATGAATGCAGTTCGCGATCAATCGATCGATTAATTTAGCTCCCGGCTGATAAATAATACAATCCGTCTGCAGCTCTCGAAGACTCGGCTTTAAAGATATACATCTCATCGATTCCCACGTAAATACCACCGAACAGTCGTTAAAAATGCAGAGCGAACTTTTCTCGGGTAATAGATAATCGCTAGCGCAGACGTTCAATACAGCCACTCATTGTATATGAAAACTCCACGTTACGTTACTAGCTCGTATATAATAATACAGAAAAGTCTATACACATCCGTATATACCGACAATCAGCTAGCCGACAACGCCAGCAGCATATGAATCGTCGATAAATCGCGCTCTCTCGGTCTGCTGCATCACGCGCTGCACGCGGAAGCGACACGACGACGACACACCGCGGGAAACTCTCTTTTCTTTTTTTCCCTGCTCACCGAGACGACCACTTGTATTTTTTTTTCTCCGCGTCGAGCAACGATATAATACGTCTCTTTCTTTTCTCCGGGAGACTACGCTCCTCTTTTGTAAATCACTCGCGCGACTGCGGCTCTCCTTTTCTTGCTCGTCTCTCGCCTTTGTTCGATTCGCTCTCTCTCTCTCTCTCTTTCGTGTGGATATATAGTTATATAGAAGCGACGTCGGCGTGTATTTATTATTTACTGCGCGCTGCGGCCGACTACGTTATACAGCTTTGACAACTGTTAGCGCTTTATTTATAGCGGTTTTTCCCTACGCAGCTCTCGCTCAGTGGCTGCAGTGCACAAGTTTTAATTGGAGGTATATACCCGGAGTGATGTTTCAATGAGGGCGCCGAGTTGGACTCGGTGCGTGCAGCAGCGCGTATAGTTATAAGAGGGAATGTGTTTTTGTTTTGTTTCGTCGTTAGAGCTTTTCATCGCGAAAGCGGCTTTCTTTACTTTGCAGTGTATGAAATGCTTGATCCTTCCCTCCGCAAGAATTTGGTCGTGTTCGAATTTACTTTGATCGCGATATTAAACGCGATTTTGCTCCTCGAATCGATATCCAAATCAGCTCGCGACAAACACAGCTCTTTATTGAAAAGCCATTTCAAATTTTCATCGAACCGCGCGCACGAGCGAATTGATTCCCGCAGCCTCTCAATCTCTCTTTCTTTCTCTCTCGCTCGAAAGAAGCGATAAAAGTCCTCGGTTTTCACGAGCTCTCTCACGGGCGCACAGCTGTGCAAAGGAGCGAATATAAAAGCCGGAAGGCTGGTGATTCGCGCGCGCACACACACACGCGCGCGAGAGCGCGGGCGAAATCGCGGTGCACGAAGCCGCGAACTTGCGGTTCGCCTACTTCGTTATATAGCCGCCGTTGCCACCGCGTACCACGCAAGCGAGAGACCGTAAAAGACGCTGCGGTATATTCGCGCGTGACTATTACAGATTTCCCAAAGTGCCGGCTATTACGGCCGCGAAATTGCCATTCCCGCGAGCTAGACTATACTGCCACTGCTGCGCTGCTGTATTATAGTCGCCGTGTTATATGGAGCCAAAAGAGCGAGAGCAGCTTTTGCAGGGGCTTTGCGATAATTAGATCTCACTCTCTCGCGCCTTTTCGTTGCTGCCGAGGTTTGACTCTGTACGTAAAAGAAAAAATATTTGAATATGCTCACAGCTGCCGATTAAGCTTTGCGGGTATACACAGCGATTAAAAAATTCCGCGAGTACAGCGTTCTTTTTTCATCAAAAATATACCTCTAATTTCGCAGATGTATATACAACTCGCAAAGAGAAAAATCCGCAGAAGCTTGCAAGAGCTGCGGTTGTAAAAGTAACATTTACGAGTCTCGCATTAACGAGGCTCTCTCTCTCTCTCTCTCTCTCTCTCTCTCCGCGAGTAGGCGGTCTATACTCGCTCTGCAATTTTCGCGGAGTTACGCCGAGATTAAGCATACCGCACGCGCGTATCAAACGGGTTATTTCGCTGAATTTTCGAACGACTGTGCGCGCACGGGGAAAAAATCCAAGAGAAACACTTACGTAAAGTGTATTTCTCCGAGGCGCGTATGTACATGCAATTACAAAGGCTTATCGCTGAGCTCGAGTAGGGATTTTTTTTCGTGTCTCGCGTGTGTCGCGCGTATAGGGAGAAGAGATAAGTGCAGTATGCGAGTTCCTTGTGAATAGCGAGAGAGTGTATAAAAGGCATTTATCTCTTGATAGAGGTCAAATAAGTTGATAAATCATCGAGCGAATCAAATGTATCAGTCTCTTTTTTGCTTGTTACGTGCAAGCGTTGAGAAAAGAGTTCGTTTGTTGTGTTTTGAGAGCGACATGATTGAGTCACTCGAGTGTATACTTTTTGTGTAAACATTGTGATTGGTACACGCGAGACTGTGAAAAAGCTGTAATCTTTTGTACTAGAGAATATTATAATAATCGCGTACTCGTCGTGTTAAGTTTTTGTTACGCGAACGAATATAATCATCACCGCGCAGTATATTGGTTTTTATAATATACACTCGATTTTCGTTCGAAAAGCGAACACAGCGCAGTTCTTTTACGACAGGCTATTAGCGTATAATAAAATATTTCTATGACGCGCCAAACGATAATAAACGGCCGTGTAATTATGCGGCGATATAAAACAGCTGACTCACCTGTGATACTGGGCCTGTAAAAAATTGAATTCCTCCTTGATCCTATCGCAGGACTCGGTCACCGTGAATTTGAACTGCTGATTTGACTGTGGCGGCACCTGAAAAATAGAAAGTTATTAATCCCGTTATTAATGAAAGTAAAAATCAAAGTCTCTTGCGAAAAATATAGACGCGAGTGTATAACATTCCTAGCGAGATTCCGCAACTCGCACGTACGGCTCAGTTTTTCGGAATCGCTCGCTCTTATACACCAATTCCTATATATTAGTGAGAATTATACACACATCCGATAACCGGTATACTTCGATCGAAAACACTCTTAATCTCCCGGCCGTAGCGATAAATAATCCCCCGGCGAGTCGTTAAAGAACCGACTAATTTCAAGAAATTTCGCGCGCAAACAACTCACTATGCATATATAAGCGTTATACGCAAAAGAGAAGGAGAAACAAATGGAGCTCGACACGGGCGTGAAAAAAAAAAAAAAAGAAATCCGAAAAGTAAAAGAAAAAGAGAGAGAACCACGCGGGGGGAAACATAGAATAGCCGAGCCATTCGAATGCAAATGGCCGGCGGGTGCAAAGTGAAAAACAGCGGCGGCGCTCTCGCAACGCCTCCAAAGAGCGATAAAACATTCTTCGTGTTTCTTTTCCTTTCTTCCTTTTTTGCTCTTCTCTGTCTCCCGGCAGTGATTCCCCGCCGATACACAAGCACGCATACATATCTATTATTACGTTAAACATCCTCGGTGTGGGCGAAACATAATTTTCTTGCTTCCCTCCCCTAAACGACCCTCGCTCGTAAATAAAATTTAATTACAAAGCCGAGCTGGAGAGAATGCACGCGCCGGATTTCCTCTCATACTCCTTCTTTTTCTCCCTCCCGGCTTCCGCCGGTTAAAGTGCGAAAAAAGCGGTTTCGCGCATACCGGTTCGATCGTCGCCGAGTCTCGACCTGGAAATTTATGCGGAGAGCTGATTGCGCACACGAGTTCGACGTACCTATATACTGGCAACGACGACGGCGACGATTGCGAAATGATAATTCCAAGCCGTAATTAGAAACGTCGAAGTTTTAATTATATTGAGCGGTTGGTTCGGCGTATCTCGCTTATAAGAGAGAACGATTATAGATAGTCTTGTAATGATATGTTTATTATGTCGACTGTATCTCGCTGCGGCTACTGCGAGCTAATCCGAGAGCGAGATAGAAGTATCCGTGGAATGAGGAAATTCCACTATAAGTGTATTGGTTACGTCAACGCTGCTTATACCGAGATTAGACGTGGAAACGTGCGGTGTGACGAAAAATCATTGAGGAAAACGTTATACGCTCGATTAGATCGCCGAGTACATAAATATGTGAATGAAGCTATTGAGATTGCGTATACGTTTCTTCGTAAAAGCCTGCATTGGCTCAAGTGTTTTGGATAACCGCTTTTTCGAGTGTATGAATTATGCACGTTTAGAGATAAGACGCGGTGCACGTAGACAAACGCATAACGGCGAGAGAGAAAAATTAATCGAAATTTATCGAACAAACGATGAAAGTGCAAAAAGCAGCAGCAGACACTTGCAGCAACAATCCCGTCTCGCGTATAATAGTATTTGCATTCGAAACACAAACGATTCGTCATTTCAATAACGCCATTAGAGTCCCTCTCATTCCCGCCATTACTTCGCGAAAAACGCAATTATCGCGGCGCGCATTAAACACACGTCGCCGTCCCAGATGCCAGATAGAGAAATACCGCGTCTAATTGCAGGTATAGAAGCGTATAAAGCGAGAAAAAAAGAGGCAGCGTTCTCACTCCTCGTATATGCATGTATATAGCTGTAGATCGGAGTGGCCACTTAGCGAGATAAATAATCGCGCGCGGCTCGCGCTCGCGTATTTTATTAACTGCCGCGCTTCTAATTTCGATAATTAGAAATCTTCACGCGAGCTGGGATTTTCCCGCGGCTATAATACGCCAGAGGAGAAGAGGTGATGGTGAACGCGTGTATATATAGCAGCCGCGCTTACCAATTAAATCGAATCGTGCAGCACCGATCGCTCGCGGATGAGAAATAATAGATGGATCGTACAGACGTATAGGTGCGCGTGTTGAGGCAGCGGAGAATTATTGGTTTTGTAATAACGATCGATTTTTTTTCGTTATACACGAGTTCTTTTTTCATTTCGCTTTATTATATCTGGATTGCGATGTATACGATCGATACGTGCAGGAATGTTTAGCGGTTAGGAAAAATTATATTATCATCAGTGCTCGGATAGAGATTACACTCAGCCGTCAAGTGCAATATTTACGATAAGTAACCTCGAGCATCCGAAGCGTCATCGCGATTAATAGAAGAAGAAAAAAGGTATATATACGTGTATAGAGCGTAGATCCCGTCCGAGGCTGAGGTAAAAACAGCCAGGGCGCATCCTCTACACGTTTCTTTTTTGCCCCATCAGCCGAGTAACATCCAGTCGAGAAAAAAGAAGACAAACACGAAAAAAAGGCCGGCCTGAAATCCAGCACTAAATAACGTTGCAAAAAAGAGTAGCCACGACGAATAGGAGGAGGAGCAGGAAGAAGACAAGAAGAAAGCAAAGAAACCCGTCGAGAGAGAGAGAGAGAGAGAGAAAAAAAAGGGAAGAAGCAAGAGCTCCGACATAATCGTGGCTTGTGCGGAACGCGTGCGCGCGATTCCTCGCCGGCGATAGCCGCTGGCCCCGACTACGACGATTTATCGAGGCTACTCTCTCTTTTGCGAGAGAGTCTCTCTCTTACGCGGCGGATACTACAAGCCTGCATATCGGATTAAATTAATTCCGTACAGCTGTTCGACGCCGCCGCAGACCCACTTTTTCTTCGGAGCATCACACACACACACACACACACACACACACACACACACACACATACACAGAATGTCAGCTTGTGATCTCGTTTACGCGCGTCGCGTCGACGAGTGACGAGATGGATCTTTATCTGTATATTTCGCTGCTGCTCTTGCGTATGGTATAATTTTTTCAAGTCGACTGATTTGCAGTTTTGATTCATCTCGCTGATTAGAATTTATTCTTGGTGTGTGCACGTGCAAGAGTCAAAAGCAACGATGTAAAATTGATGATTCAATTAGAGGCTGGACACAAGCCGAGAGATCGGCTCTGCAAATCCATACATCTAAATAAAGCAGCCCGAGTAGCATCGTGTCGGGTGCTTCGGACAAAGCGATGCTGCTGCTGCTGCTGCTGCTGTTGTCGAGAGCGCCGAAGGCAGTTAGGTGAAGGGTCAGCAGCAGTGACATCGCGCTCAAGGTACAGAGAGAGAGAGAGAGAGAGAGAGAGAGAGAGAGAGAGACGGAGCAGATCAGCGATCTATAGCTCCTATACACTAGCAGCAGCACAGTAGTAGTAGTAGTAGTGGACTCGAGCACAGCCGGCCGATTAGGCGTGTATAGAGATTCCCACTAGTGGCCGCCTGTGTACACACGTGCACACAAGGGCTTTGCGACATCTAAGGGTTTACAGATACACGCACACGCGCACGCGTATATACTCGCCCGATTCAATCCGCCCACACAGTCGCGCATGATGGGAAAGGGGGAGGGGGGAGGGGAGATCCCTCGGATACACGTATATGTACAGAGGGAGCGTGTTCGTGAGTGGAGAGCGAGGGAGAGAGAGATAGAGAGCAAGTGTTAATTACATGTTTGCGGTGTCCGCGAGGATTACACGCTACAGCCGAAACTATGAGCTCGTGAGCTACAGCTGTGCGACGGTTGGGGACTGGCTGTAGCGGAGGCCTGTAAACGGTCGCAGCGACAGCAGCTATAGTATAAACTCGCTTTTCATTTCGGCTCCTTTTATGTGCAGAGAGAGAGAGAGAGAGAGAGAGAGAGAGCGACGGAGACAGAGCCGTGTCATTATATTGCGAGTCGTTGAATTTAGCGGCGCGCTGCAGCAGTAAAGTCTATATTATACGCGCTTCCTCGGGAGGAGCTGTATACAGGCCCGTCGGTTTATTGTCGTTTTGATATGTCGTTTATTGTTATTGCCAGACCCAAGAGAAGAGTCGTCTCACGGCCGCGACCTTCGATCGGGCCTCCTTTTTTTCAGACGTCGATAAATCAACGAGGGAAAAAATTTCATCGGGTTATTCGTTCTATATACTCAAAATCAATCGGAATCCCTCGCGTATCCCTCTCATCGCCACCGCGAAATTAATTAGCGCGAATAATCGTCCTCCTATACCCTCCGCTGAAATCGGCCAAACGACTATACATACATATTAGGGCGGATTTCCGCGGCTCGGACCAGTAAGCAACAAGAGTATAGTCGGCGTCGAGGTCAGCGCTCCCTCTCTCTCTCGCGTTAAATTTCCCGAGACTGTGTACAACACAGAGAGAGAGAGAGAGAGAGAGAGAGAGAGAGAGAGCTGCTGCTGCAACGCGCGGCGGGTGTAACGGAAAGGGAGAGTTCGAAGTAGGTATAGAGGTGCGGCGAGGCCACGGATGAGGGAAGTCGTGGTTTCGCGGTCGATGCGGTTGCGGCTTAGGCAAATTGAGATAGTTCGCAAACCACCGACCCGCCGCCGCCGCTGACCTAACGCCGCCGCCGGCCCGTTCCGACGCGGACTCGCTTTCCGTACTTTATTTGCACCCGACGTTTCTCGAACTCTACTTTTCATTCGAGTGTAAAAAGGGAGCGAGGTTGTTATACCGAATATGTACACGCTTATTGGAGAGTAGTTATGAATTTCCAGGAAAATAAAGGGCGCGAATATCGAGACCGCAAATCGCAAAGGGAAAAGTTTCTTCGATGCATCAGCTGCGTTCAATTTATTAAACTGCAGCACTCGAGGCGCAAACTCGTCTCGGTTCGATAATAACGACACGTGGCGCGGACTTTGAACGCATCGAAACAGCCGTACAACGAAGAACCGCAAAATACTCCCGCAGTGTGTTGTATACGCCGTCGGGAAAAAGTTCATCGGAACGGGAACATTGCAGTCGAGAAAAAAAGAGGAGAAAAAAAATATACGTGTACAGACCCGCAGAGGAAATTGAAAAATGCATCGGCAGCTCGGAAACTCTCGTGGGAGTTGTTTGTCTGCACCGGAGCGCTGAGTGTACAGTGAGAAATAGAAAAACGGAATATCGGAGACACCGCTGCGGGAAATCAGAATTAAAATAGAAAAAGACACTTGCGCTCTTATATATATAGAAGCGACGAGGGACGTCTATCGGTTTTCCTATACATTTTCCGATTGGAAACTATGTACACTCGTTGAAAATATTTGAGGAGCGGGAACTTCTCCGCTGCAGCGCTTCGGATCGACGGTAATAACTTCCGAGGCCGGGAATCGATGTTGACTCAGGCAGTATACGTATACACAGAGGAAGTGTGTTTCTCGAGCAAATTTTAATTTCCCAAAGTAATAGTCCAGTGTAACTCATCCTCTTGCATTTATATACACCGTCTGTGTTTGCAGATTAAAAACGCGATGGCATACAGAAAGCTCGGCCCTGAACATCATCAATATCCGCGTTTTACATCTCCGCAGAGTCCGTCCAAATATGTGTCTATCTCAAATCAAGCGCGTCGTGTATATTAACATTAACAAATCGAGAGAGAGAGAGAGAGAGGGGGGGGGCAGCCCCCTGTGAATCTCTCCATGTGAGTCACGCATGAAGCAAGAATAGGTATATATATATTTTTTCGACCTATACATATAGGAACGAATGCGATGAGCGCCACTGACCTCCGAGCAAACAAGACACACACTGCATTGTATTTGTGTGCTTAGCCCGGCAAATATTAGCTGTACCATATCGCTTATGGTGCTGCGCGCGCTTGTTCGTTCCGTCGGCGCGCGGAGAGCGTAGTCTATAGGAACGACGACCCCGCTGCTCTGCACACGTGTGTGATGTGTGTGTTTATCTCGCTCTCTGCTCGTCGGCTTGTGTATGCGTAGGAGGCGGAAAGTAATACAGCCGCGAGGAGAAGGGGAATCGAAAAATATACGGACGCTTTTAATATTTCCGGCAGAAGGCTGCGGTGTAGTATACTGTGTGTCTTATGAGTGGCGGTTTTCGGGTTATTCGGAAGAGGTGTGTGTATGCGGAGTTTTGAAAAGAATATACGTATTGGACAGAACAGCATTATTGTGTATCTTTTCTTCGAGGCGCTCGATCGAGGAGAAGGTCGCTTTCGCGCGACTGCTGCTGCTGCTGCTGCGGTTATTATGCCAATTGCCTTCTGCGGTTTCTCCATGATTGTCTCTTGTGCAGAGTTTTCTTTTGAAACTGCGATGGAACTGCTGTAAAAGTTCGAAAGGTTCCGTTCGACTGCAGATTCTTCGTACCCATATACTTTTTGGACAAGGGATCTTTCAATCTCAAACGCGGACGCGCCGATACATATAAAAGAGCGCGTTCGTAATTTAAAATGCGCAAGCGTATTTGAATTTCTAATATGCAAGAGCGCGCGAGGAGTAGCAAGACAGCGAAAGCCAATGTTTATTCATATAGTCGGCGTATGATCAGTGCTCGCAGCAGCGGCGCGACGAGTATATTTGAAAGTCGTACCATTCGTGATGAATAATACGCGGCTTTACAAACACTAGCACTCCGTAAGCTATATCTATGTATTTGTACGCGCTTACGCGATAACGGATGGACGTAGAGTGAGAGAGCTGGCGCGAGTTGAAAAGTGTAATTTCAAGAGAAATTTTCTTGATAAAATCACGAGCAAACAACCGGTAAAGCAAACACGCCGACGAATGTAATGCTTTATCTGTGCCCGTGCGCGTCTGTTTCTGTGTGTATACGTTTCATTAGCGCGTCGCGTCCGTGAAATGCATATTAAAAAAGTGGGCCGCATCGAATTTTCGCGAATTCTGCTTCGGTTTTGTTTTTTCTGTCGACGAGCGCGTTGTATTTTACCTGTTTATTTTTCAGCGGGTTATGTATTTTACGTTGCGCGACAAAATGTTTATCATAGAGAACTGAAATTTTGTATCCCATATATCTCGACAACAGCTGTCAGTCCAAGGAGATCACATCCAGCGCAAGATTCGAGGGGCTCATCGGCGATGTAGTATAGAAGCTCGAAAAGCGGCGCGACTGCTTACTCAATGATTAGATATCCAAAGTTACAGAACCTATATGCTCGAGCCGATAAAGAGCTCTGAGAGCTGATGCCTTGCGCGCAGCAGCTTTTCGCGCCTTTGTTTGAACGGCGATATCGCGCGCATCTGTTGGAAAGCGCACGGACGAGCGTCAATATTGAAACTACGCGGCGTGAAAAAAATAACCCGCCGCCGCCTGGAAATTGATTGCCGTCGTAGACGCGCGGTTTTTAATTGTCATGCGTTGCGTGACGCGTGGATAGGTGCGAATGATGGGTCACCTCATTTGCATCGGCAGCTCTGTATAGGAATTTCGTATCTGAAATGACGTCATCTTTAAGCAAAAAATGATCCGACGAATACGTCAAAATGCTCTCGGTTTCTTCAAAAAGGCTATCCATTTCAGAATTCGAAGGCTTCTCCCATACACACAGAAGCTCACGTCGTATAATATGCCGTGAACGTCAGAATCCCGGATGCGTTATTGGCCGCCGCAGGCATCAACGACCGACGACGACGGCAGCCAAAGGAAGCGCGCACACCGGCAACAGGAAATGAAGCGAGTCTCGTGCGCGCCGCGCACACACGGCTCGTGAGCTCGCCTCTAAATAGCTCGAAGCCCTTCGATTTCGGGATTAATTCGTCGTCGCTGTGTGGCTCTCTACGTTCTACCCTTGCTACTGGCGATAATTCGCGCAAAAGAGAGATGGAGGTAGAGAGGACTCGTATAATACAATTACAGCTTTCGACTGCGATCCCCAATCGGCCGGATTTCTCGCTCCCCTTTATATATAGCTATATACGCCTCACGTGGTATATAAGCGAGGGAGCGAGCGGAGACTCATTGCTCGTTTTCACCCTGCGCTAATTGCAGCGGCGTGCGAGCTTCGACATCTTAAATTGCCCTGGGAATGAAGATAGTTGCTCCGTTTTATCGCCACTCTCTACTACTACTATACTACTACTTGCGGAAGAAAGAGTAAAAGTGTCCCTCATAAACAAGAACAACTTACTGTACACTCCGTTGGAGAGAGGAAATAGAAAAAAAAGACTCGCCCAAAGTAATTCGAGCGTCGTCGCTCTACAGTTTCTTCCGCCGAGTATTATACACACACATACACACAAACACACAGAGTCGCGAAGTGGGTTTCGCAGGAGTTTGCGCTCCGCCGCCGCACGTCGTCGAAACTCTCTCTCTCTCGGGTTTCGCTGGTACAGCAGCTGCCCTCCTCGCTTCTCGAGGTCTTCTTCTTCGCGAAATATTTCTTGCGCGAACAAGTTTCCGGAGGGCTGATGCGCGCCGGTCTTCCGGCGTTATTAGAGTTCCTGCAGCGCGCGCGCAGTTATCGCTTTCGCTCCACTGTAGGGGTATTAAATGTTTTCGAGAGACGGGATCTAGCGCGCGCGGGGGAGAAAGAAATTATGTTCGAGGAAGTAATTTCGAGTTGCGAGCCTCCGGCGGATTCGTTTGATTATGACTTAATTGCGCTGATTAATGGAGGGAGACGCGCTCTGCTCGAGTATAAGAGAGAGGGAGAGAGAGAGAGAGAGAGAGGTAATTGGAAGATGATAATTGAAAGGAGCTGTTTGCTGTATATAAAGTGTTATGGCCGACGGTTAGATGGCGTGTTGTGTTTTTCGACGATGATTACGTGGATGATTATGAGGAGATTGGAAACTTCGTAATGTGCGCGTGTTCATTTACCAGCTGTGTGTAAGTTAAATAAATGATAATAATGACGAGCGTGCGAGGATTTCGTGTATTACTTCTCTTTTATCAACTGAACTAGTTTTAAAACTATCTATTTCTCTATAATTATATAGACGCAAAAGCTCGAGTGTGCACTCACTCGCGGAATAAAATCGACGCAAAAAGAAAGCAATAATCCCAAACTGTTTCCACTCGGGCAGCTATGTTTGCAAAGCGGCGCAGAAAAAAACTGCACTAGACCGTTTAATATCCATATATAACTGCTAAATTCATACGTGGAGATACACCGGCATCGGATTGATCGAACGGGACAAAAAAAGCAGATTAAATATGAAAAAAAAAAAAAAAAAAATGCTAAAGTGGCTGCTATTATCCTAGCGAGCGTCAGAAAAAAAGAGTATACTCCCCGTTGCACCCTATATGGTCGGAGACCTATACTATACTCTACTATTACAGGCTTCTCTCGCGGCGCATATTCATTATATACTCGTCGCCTTGCACATCTCCGTCTTTCCTCGCGGTATATAAAGCCAGCTCCACGTGCGCGCGTAAATATTTAAACCTCTTTTCTTTGTTTGTCGCTATCCGCTCCTTTTTTGCTTCGACTATTCCCGGGCCGGTCGATTGTCTCCCACATGACCGTGTGTGTATACAACGCTTGTGTTCTATAAGCGTATGCACCGAGTAGACGAAGGCCAGACGACTGCCGCTTTCGCGGCGGTAAATCAATCGCGAGATTGTTTATCAATAGCGCGAGTTTTTCCATTGTGTCTCTCGGCGAGTCGCGGCCGCGCGCATTTGCCAGTTTATCTTAATGGCGTTGTTTTCCTTACGCTTTTATCATTAGCATTGAATTGTATAAACGCAAACGAAATTCATTACTGGTTAAGCGCATCCCCTCCTGAAGACGCATATATCGTGCGCGAGCCATTAATCTAGACCACTTACTTACTCACAAAAAAAGAAGAGAAGAGAAAAAGCATTCAACCCCTCTCGAACGAGCATTGAATCCGAAATCCGTCCTGACAGCGCCTTAATTTTGCACTTTTCAAGTCTCATTGAGCGCAAAAGCGTCCCCACAAAAGGCTACACAATGGAATCACCGACTGGAGGAATGAACGAAGAAGAAAAAAAAGGAAGAATCGGAGCTCGCTCCTCACCGACACGCACGCACGCACAGGTTCGGTGCAACCCCCTGAGAAGGAGTCGCATACAATGGCTCCCTTTTGTTCCCGCCTCGCGAGAAGAGAATAAGAGGAAGATCATTGGACACGAACCGAATGCGCTAGTACACCCTATATTGGCTCTCTCGAACGTTTCAGGAGGGTTAGGGCGAGTAACGCGTGCTGCGAAGGGTGAAAGGGACAAGTCGAGCAAACAAGTTGAGGCCGAGGAGATTTTGCGTATGTATTAGGTATTGAACAATGTCGCTCGCGCGCGACGTTTCGAGAGAGAATCAACCGAGGAGCCGGTGATTTTTAGTATGAGGTCAATGGTTCGCGCGCTTTTTGAATATTTGAACGCAGATTTGCGAGATAACGCGATAATTCATTCTATGGAGTGCGTGAACGAATGACAAGAGGTATTCGAAACACGAGCCGACGAGAGTTTCATCGTTGCAGCGTTTGACAGTTGTTTTTTCGTTCGATATTCGGTGTCACAAAAAATTTTAATGACGCAGTATGCCGGGCCCGCGCGCGTATTCATCAAACGGATTCTAACCCATATTTTACAGTCCATCAAATGAAACGCGAAATATTTCACCGCGCGGACGGATTTTCGAATATAAATACGCCGGTCTGCGTAGTTTGATATTTTCCACGAGTGGAACTTTTGCATATCGCATGGCACACAGGGCAAATATTGCAATTCGCGTATTTTGCGGCAGCTTATATGTATACGTTCGTAGCTTCGACGGTACCAGTATAGAACGGATTCGCTGCTCAGCCCGTCGTTACCGAATACTCTTTTCCCGATAAAAACAGATAGATTTTTGCTCTGCCTGACGCTGTTGTTCTTTTATCGCGCGAACTCGAATGATCAACATTATTCGATTACGCGCTCGGCGCAGCGTGGGTTTTCAATGGAGCTCTCGCGTTTCAATTTCGTTTTATTTTTATCCGGGAAATGCGAGCTTTCGCGTAATCTCATCAGTCACGATGTCAAATTTGATACCGTTCGTTTTAACGATAATGTTGAATCGAGAACGAGTATTAAATTTATGATAAAATCGCAAATAAATCGCATGAATATAAAAATTTTCACTCAATTATTACCGCAACTCACACGACTTCCTACGCGACGCAGCTGTAATATCTGACTCATATAGGTACGTGAAGCAGCAGAGAGAGGCGATACGCAGCTGTGATTCACCGTTTGCCAAAGTCGATGTGATGTGTACGTTGAGACGCGCTCGCTGCGACGGATCGATCAATAACCGCTCGGTTGTTTGCCCCTTCGACTCCCTCTTTTACGCTTCTTGCGCTGCTCTCCTTCCGCTTACGCCCGTATGTATCTCGAGACAAATGTGCGAGGCATCTGTCATTTTATCGCGTAGGAAATTTTTTTAGACAGACGAGTTTTCAGCTTATTCCATGAAATCAATAGGACTCTCGGAATCAACTATACAAAGAGCCATAACTTGTATAAAGTGTGTAACGACGCATTGATAATTCTTAAATAGTAAACTCGCGTGTAAAGAGAAGAAAGACCTTAATACACCCCGTTAAAAATACACCCAACCTTGTACTCGGTCATTATCCAATAAATACATCGCATACACACATAATACGACTATAGCCTGCGCCCCTCGTCCTCGTACAATCACATAATTGCACACAATGCTTGTTCTTTCTCTCTCTCTCTCTTTCCTCGTGCATACGAAAAAGCGTAATGAGCGGGTAGCCAACACACAGAACTACATACACCCCTCGCTACAGTAGTGTACGCAGCACACGGAAAATTTCCAAGGGGGAGAACATAAGCGGACTCGCCGCTGCAATTTCGTAATGATCAATAAGCTATTTATTCGCGCGATAGGAATAATATTTGCACGCGCGAGCACACGCCAAAATACAAAGCCAGGGCCTGTGTGTCAACCTCGACCGCGACGCGTGTGTGCACTGCCGACTGACGGGGAAATTATGCGGAGAGAGACGCCGTGCGATGTGTGTGTATATATATAGTTGTAAAATATATAATCCAAGCGCGATCGTAAAGTTGCGCGGAGTATACAGTATAGTCCCGTCTCGATTTATTGGTATTTGATGTGTGCGGAGGGGAAAAATAGTATACATAGGTTTGTTCGTGTGTGCATAACGACGAGACCAGTCCAGTGCACTATATTATTTATACAAGTACTAAATGCGACAGAGAGAGAGAGAGAGAGAGAGAGAGAGAGAGAGAGAGAGCTCGGTTAATTTATTTACTAATATTTCGTGGCTGCGGCGCAGGATTTTAGTGGCGGGACTACCGTGCGTGTAATTTCACTGGGACAGAGAGTCGAATTGATATTATCGACGTGGCTGGCCGGTCGGGTGTATAGTTGCGTGGAGTGTATTTCGATTGCCGAGTGATTATTACCTTAGTGGCGGTTTGATTGTGGGGAGCTTTTGGAAATTAGTCGTTTTCACGGTGGCTTTATTGGACTGCGCTGAAATTGTTAACTGAATTGAGCAGCGTTATTGTGTAAAATCAATTTATTTTAATAATCTTTTATATTCAGAACAATTTAAATATGCGAATCGAGTTTAATCCAAAAAATCAAACAACGCTATAGGACGGAAAAGCTCAGAACGGCTAAACTTTTCTGCTATATCCGTGTTCACGCAAGTAATAACTAATACGATTGTACGCATGATTCGCACAGATTCGCTAAACGTGTTTTTTTTTTAAAGAATTTTAAAACGCATTTTCTATTTAATTCCAGAGTAGGACAAAACATTTGCCCAAAATGTATTCCCGCGAATCGGGTAAAATTACGCCGCTGCGCCGTGACCACGTCAATATACAATTTTCCACGGTGGTAAACGCCGCGGCGATATGCATTGGTAATTACGCGGCGGAATGAACGAGCCAGCGTTACGTGTAATTGCCGCGAGCCAGCATTATAAACTCCCATTGTGCAAATACATAGAAGCGAAGCTCAGCATCATCAGCCGCCGCTGGTTTAGCGCAACACCGATAGCAAACGGACACAAATTTGCATACTACTTTTGTGTACACGTATAAACGCACCGATCGAACGATTTTTTTTTTTTTTTTTTGTTCGATCCACTGCACGCTGTAACTGCATCCGCGATGAATTTTTTTTCACCGTTCTAATTTTTTTGTTTCGCAATTTCATACGAAGCGCCATCAGCGATCGTTGAATAATTCAAGCGCGAGTATACGAAAATCCAGTGGCACGAAAACTTTTTTCCGCGAATTTATTATTTTAACGCGAGACGAAAATAACGAGATCGGGTTTAATAATACTCGATAATGATTTCCACTCGGTTAGCGCGATAATTTTTGCCTCGATATATCTACAGCTGCACGCGATGCGCAAATGCATTATGTGTGTGTATGTATAGCAGCGAAAGCGGGAAATTTTCGATGCGCGAGTATACACGCCAGGGCGACAGGGAGAAAAGCAAACCGCGCGCCTGAAATACTGCGATAATGGCGATCCACTCGTTCGAACGAACAATCGTTCGTTTCCACGCTCGGATTTTATCGGACCGAATAAATTGTAATCTTCATTATCGATGATTATACATCGCTGCAGCTGGGCTATCTCGCTCTCTTTTTTTTTAGTATGCGCCTCTCGAAACGTCGTCATTATTATTATTATTTGCTCTTGTTTCTTTTTCGCGACATGTGCGAGCTCGCGAATCATTTGGAAATTGAATATTCTTTGTGAGAGGGATACTGCGCGGTAATTGATTATCGCGTCGCTGTTACATATTCGTTGAACGTTATATAACTTTATACCAAGCGTTTATTGTTCCATAGACAAATGTTGTCATTATCGTCTCGTTTCACTGTAAACGCGTTAGCGATATAAACACAAACCGTAATACGCTTTCCCTCGATAATTATTACAATAAAGCCTCCCTCATACTCGTAACAGCTTATTATACGTATACGCGCGAGTATTAAAATTACCCTTATACTCGACAATTCCGCACTATACACACAAACAGCTTTCGGGAGACCCCAAAAGCTCCGATGAAATTTCATTCGTCGTGAAAAGCAAATTACGCGAGCAACACGTCATCCCCCTCTCCGAGTTTATACGCTGCCTTCGACTCCACACACAGACNCCCACACACACACACACACACACACACACACATATATATATATATATATATATATATATATCCTATATTCTCCATACAATACGTCTGCAACGTACTGCTGCAACGTCGTCGTATCGCAACTAATATAATAACAAAACTATATACGCGCCTGCGCCTGATCTTTACGTCTCGCGATATTTCCGTGCGAACGACGCAATCACAGCTGCAGCATGTGCGCGGCGCATCAAACGTCTAACCCACTTCCTTCGCGATTCCGACTATATACCGCGTATAGCTGTATACACCTATACGTATAATACGTATACACACTCGAGCGGGAGTTTAACGTCGTCGTCGTTTAACTCGAAGGGAGCCGTGCAACTGCAGAGTCGAGTTATTAACGAGTTTCGGACTCTCTCGGTNGGGGGTTAGAGAGGGATCAGTTTATGGGTATAGAGCTCGGGTTCCACGACCGCCGGAGTGTGTTGAGAAATCGGTCGGATTGCTGAACGGCGGCTGCTGCTGGGGTTTTATGCGGGGTGTAAGCTTTTTACGAGGGTTTCTCCCTCCCTCCCTCTCCCTCTCTCTCTCTCTCTCTCTCTCTCTCTTTCTCTTTCTGCGAACTTGTTTTATTAATATCGATGGAGCCCCAGCGATAACAATAAATCCTTATTGCCGGCACTTCGAGCGAAGAAGTTGGAGAAAAAAATAAATTTTTTTCACGGCAGTAAAAACGGCGTACGAATATAAAACAACTTTTATTATTGGGAGGAATATAAGCTCGGGAAAATAAAGATACACCGCAAGGCGCGATCGAAACTTAAAATAGACACACTCGGACAATGCAGAGAGGAAACTGCTGCAGTATAGAAGACGATCGGCTCGACGATCGGGGCTGTGAAAATAAAGCGAGACGCTGTGGAGCGTGAAAATAAACGGGGAAAGAGAGGGCGGGAGAACAGATGAACAGTGGAAAATAATAATACAGAATGGAGAGGAGAGAGAGTTCTCTCCGGTATGCATCTGCGCGCACCTCTCGATGACAATGGATTTCCTCCTCCTCATATTTTTCCACGTATTATCAATACAAAATAATATTGTCCAAGAAAACGATACACCCGTTCATTTCACAAGCATCGAGATATCAAGAGATAAATACAGCAAAGCAGTGCGCGTCGGTTAATTCATTACTCAAATACTCGAGCGTTTAACGCTTGAAAAGGCCGCCTCTCTCTCTATCTCTCTCAAACAGCGATCCGACCAACCAAAAGCACAATCAGCCCAAACAAACTCATCCTGCAGCAGCAGCAGGCTGCTCTTGAGGAAACCAGTTACTAATTCCTCCGAGAGAGCTGGCTTGTATACCACACACACGCGCGCGCGCTCACACACAGGCTCACAAGAAATTCCTCCTGGCATACTTTGCTTTTCGGCTGCTGCTGCTTCGCTGCCCCACCTCCAGCACCTGTGTTTACACTCGTTGCACTTGGCCGTCCTTCGGCTCTCCCGACGGGACGACGACTCCTATAGCTATATAACATTCTCCTCCGACGTGTTCAATAGCTTATACCAGCAGACGGATGGCCATAGAATGTATAAGAGGGAGGGAAAACTTGTATGGGTCTCGAAATTTTATGGGCCCCAGGGCGCTAATAGGATTAGCAGATTAGACCGTGAAAAGTTAAGGGAGAGCGGCCGCCGTCGCCGCCGTTTAGATCTACACGGCCGACATATGCGATCGGCCTTTTACCTCCCGGCTGCGCAGGTATACGAGAGAGCGCACGGGGATAATGGACTTGGAAAAAAAAAAAAAAAAGAAACGAGGCGGACGACGCCTCAAAACTTTGCTCCGTCCAGGTATACATATTATACGGTAGTGGCTCGACGCTGTTATAGGCTATGGGATTCGTTTATATTTGCTCGTTGTAAATCTAAAGTCGGCAAAGTCTCGGGCTCTCTCTCGAGTTCGCAAACTGTACACATAACACATACAATACAGCGGAAGCGGTCTATAGGTTCAATAAAGCGCGGCGCGCGCGCGCGTCGCCGAATGACGTAATCTCGGTTTTGGTCCACTAAATCCGAGCTGCGGCTTTATGTTACCCTCGAATCCCAACCGTCGAAATTTCGAACGAGCCATTCGAGAAACTCGATCGTGTGTCGTACCGACTTGTTTACCAAATATTAGGCGAAATCGGAGAAGGGTCTCGCAGCCGATCAGTTTTTTTTTTCGATGTTATTTTTTACGTCGAAGGTGAGCTGCGAGACGAATGCGCGCCGATAATGGGATGAGTAAAATATTCAATCACGTGTGATTGATTGCGTAAGGTGATGCTATTGTAAAAACAACTTCGAACCAGGCGTAAAACCGGAACATCGGTGTAATTTCAACCGTATTCCGCAAACTTGTTTATATTTTCAGCATCCACAACCCCATACACTCGCTGCCATTGTGCACAGCCACTCCTATCCAAAACTGCACCTGTCGAGCAAATATTTTTCGTTCCGCAACTCCTTCCTCCATTATTATTTTTATTTTCATTTTCCCGTTCTCGCAATCCGCGTGTGTTATGAGTGCGTTATACACGCTTGAAAAATTACTCGCGATGCTTCTCTCTTTTTTTCCGTTCGCTCTGCGGTTTCCACTCGGCAACGCGGCAGCGGCGCGTACGTGATTCCACTGCCAAAACAAACAGCGCGCGATGTATGTCGGTGTAGTGTGAAAAAAACGTGAATTCAGTGCGATAAGGTGATTCGCTTCGAGTCGAGTATAATATTTTTCTGTTTAGTTTGTTTTCGAAAGTTGTCCGCCGTATATGTGCATTTCTTCTTTTCTCCTTCGTCGAAAATATCGCTTCTTATCGCCCGTCTGATTTATTTATTGAAATCACGTGCCATTTGAATACAACCGGGTCTTTTTATCTGCGAAATAAAAAGCTCGGTTTGCTCTCGAAACATTGTTATATCATGAATATTGCAGCACCGTTATTGTATGAAAATTAAAATCGCTCTCGGTCGCATATAAATTTTTCCACGCAGTACGTTTAATCCGCAAATGGCGAATAACGTATCAATAAAAGCATTCGCTGAAAATATACACGAACGCTCTTGAAACAGCGTTATATTTTTTTCCTCGCGGACACCCGCGTGCAGTATACTGTAATATCAGTGATTTGCGAATTAATGAACGCGACCATCAAAATTGCACTCGTTCGATCGTCTCGAATTTCACCCGCAAAATGATCAGCCAACGCTCGCCTCTGAAAAATATAACGCGAGAGAGTTTAATAATATTTGCGCACCTGCCGATACGCGCATATCCTACAACGTGTTTTGCCAAAAAACGAATTCGTTCGCACGTGTTTGCAATATTCCTGTATATTTTTTACCTCTCGATCATCGCATATAACGCTATATCCATATAATACCGTCCTTCGCGAGTCGGAGTATAAAGGGAGAAGCAACGAACGTACTTTATTCGACCGATAAAATCCCCGATGACTTTTCGCGCGCTAGACGCTTCACAGATAGGCGTGTCTTTCTCTCTCTCTCTCACTCGCCCGTTTTACAATGCAAAAACTTTACCCCGACGCTTCCGCTTCGTTGTGTATACTCTCGTCCAAGTTGGCGAGGGCGCACTCACGGAGATGAGTTTGCAGCGCAGCGAATGAAAACGAGCCCGGCGCGCAGCTTGCGCGACGGCGCAACGGAGCTGTAAAAGCGCGCGAGCGATTGTTGCCGCGCCGAGGGAAACGATTTCATGCAGATTGCACTTTTGCGAGATTTCCCTGGGTTTCTTTTTTCTTTTCTTCAATATCATTGCGGGTTTCTCATTCCTCGCGACGTTATACATTATATATATTTACGATCGCGTTAAACGCGACGCTTCGAGAGAAAATCGACAGCAAACGATATAATTATACATAACGCCTACTACTCGTGAAAACTAATCTATTCTTGGCAGGCTCTACACCCAAACCCCGCATGTGTGCCGGCAAACAAGCGATAACAATTTACTCCCGTGTATATGCAGGCGTATATACATATATGCAGCGCCGGGATTATAAATCACTCGTCAATTTCAGCATTAATTCGATACAAGCACGTAAGCAGAGTACGGCCGCAATAATAAAGGCAAAAAGACCTAGTTGCAAAACGTGAGCGCGTGTCGCCGGGGCTTATTACTGTGCCACTGCTCTTGCCTATTATCTATATACATGCGTGTGCGGTGTGTGCATGCATGTATATACGAGTGAGAGAGAGGGTACACGGCCTCTTTGCGCGCTTTATCGCGCTGCCGCATGCGCGCCCGCGTAACGACACTTATTTTATGGTGCGTGCGCGGTGGCGGCGACCCTGCGGTCGGTTTTATTATTATTTTCTCTTTGCACGAGATTGAATTTTTTCGTTGATCGTACAACCGCTGCGAGAGAGTAGTGCGGTATAAGCTTGAAATTATCGCGTTAATGAGCTACGGGTGAAATTGTTTGCGTACTATGACATCGATGAATGTGTGCAACAGAAATGAATTCTTCTTATATCGCAATATCCAACGACAGAGACACCGCTTTCTCCTATACACACACATAAACGCGAGCTATACATGCCCGTTCATTCATAACGCGCGCATCCGTTTCGAAACCTCGGATCATTAGTCAGTGTACGTATTACAGAGTCCCAGCAATTATTATACACACACCGCAACGTTGCGCAACGCAAACGTATGTGTGTATATAGAAGCGAGGACGATGTTATAATCGCGCACGGCGCGGCGAATTATTTTCGCGCTTTTTTGCTTTCGCTCGTTCCTGGATGTAACGCTGCGAGATTTATCGCGACGCGCATCCGGCCGAGCAGTTTGTGTGTGTACAATACATATATGCGAACGCGATCATTGAAACGGAGGCGAAGAGACACGCCTTCTTTGGGATGGTTGCATGAGTTTGAGAATTCGCTCTCTCTTTCTGAGCTCCGTAATTTCGTGAGTTGTCGCTGAATTGAGTTAGCTGCGTGACGGAGCGATTGTACGCTGTTCTGCGGTATAAATGCGATATTTATGTTCGTTTAACATAATTCGAGAGTGGAATAACGCCAAACTTTTACGTTCTTTTCAAACGAAAGAAAATGCGTATTCGTTGGTTTTCCAACATGCGCGCGATGCATTAATTTTAAATAACAAATATATTTATAAAGAGGAAATAATGCGGGCGAGCGAATCGCTGAATAATGTAATACAAATTTCAATATTGCGCGCGGGCTTATTTAATACGAAAAGTTTGCATTCGCGATGACATGATTTCGCTTGTTAAATAAAGTCTTCTCTCTCTCTTTCTCGTGTATAACGATGTAAATTTTTAAAAAGCAACAATTTGTTTTGCCGCACGTGTATAACGCGAATTTCCCTACACGGTCGGCCGCGTTTGGAAATTGTATCAGCAAGCGAGCGCGTTTTACTTTTCGCGGAAAATATTTTACATCGCAATTTCGAATGCGAATAATGTATGCGGATATTTGCATTCTTGCGCCGCGCCGCACAAAGCGACCTACCTTCCAAAAGCATCAGAATTAAAATATCGCAAACATACACACACGGCCTTTAATCGTTTACAGCGTAAACAGTTGCTTTATACGTTTGTCATGTGCGTAAAAAAAAAACACGACGAAAAAGTAACCGTATACATATTATATCGACTCCGGTAATATATTACTGCGACGCTACGCGCGCTGGTATTAATTGCACCGAAGCTTTTTCCGTGAAATACGGGAAACACGCGGGGAGAAGAGGGAATAAAGCTCATTTATTATATTCCACCGCTGTAAATTCCAACAACGAATTCCAGCGAAAATATACCCTCTATCTCTCGTCTCTATTATATTCCAACACGAAAACGTACACGCACAATGATCGAGGTGTTACATTATATAGCAGCGAAAAAAATCGATTTGAGGTCACCCCGGCATTAACGGATTAAACGTTCCGTCTCGCACCGCTAATCCCATTATTTCATAATCAAATATATTATTCGCGCTCTCTACTCTCCTGACACACGGCTACACACACCGGTGACAATGTACATACAGCCGAGTAATACACGAAATATCGTATCTCGCCTGAGGTTAGATAAAAACAACACTTCAGCATGCCGCGAGCGATGAAGATAAAAGACTATATAAAAAGCCGTAATTTAAACGCTCCTCCGACCGTTCAGTCACGCAACTCGCTGCTCGTCGAACCGCGCAAGCCGGCGGTTATAAAACGAGCGCTATATGTGTTGTAGTATAGTGGCGAGAACGGACGAAAGAAACAAAAAAAAAAAAAAGAAAAATACGTCGTTCGAATTGAAATACACCGGCGGCGTCGATCGCACACTGGAAATTAATACGACGCACTCGTGCTCCTTTTTTTTCCCTCTATATTCCTGAAAAATCCCACCCCTGTGTATAACTTGTACTCACCCCTGCTCGAGCTGGGAGTATAGTTCGAGGGGGAGAGCGAATACACGAAAGGAAAAAAAAATTAAATCAACCCGCGCATAATCCGGCGGAGAGGTATATAGAGACCCCCCGGTATAGTCGAGGATCGTTTTTACGCGGCGGGAAGAAGCGAGGGCTGAATTTTCAGGAGCGTGACTAACGAACCGAAACGAGAGAGCGGTATTTTTCTTCTCGGCTTGGATTTCGTGTAAATAACCTGCGCCTTTTTTCGCTCTCCCGCTGAAAGCGCTGATCGATCGCCGCGTAATTATCGACGGCCGGCAAAAAGGATGTAGCCGCAGTAGCGAAGCTCGTTCTTTTTTGCGAAGCGGTGTACATCGAGCGATCCCGCTGTGCAAATAGCGGTGGTGTATTTTTCTCTATCTTCTATACCTATGTATAGATGCGCGCGAGACTCGCGAAAAAAGTGGGATGAGTATTATGTATAGGTTTATACGCGTATAATATGAGGGAAAAATTACAGAGTCCGTGTTTGTTACATGGAGAAGTACACTCGTGTGGTGTATATGTATGCAAATGCACCGGCGCTCCGCGCATAAGCTTGGGTAAAAAGTTCGAGTGTTCTTGTGCAGCAGCGCCGGCGACGTCGTCGCGAAATCGTTTCCGACTACTACTACTACTACGACTACTATAATACCGGCAGCAGCAGCAGCGAGGAAAACGTGAGCGAAATATTCAACGGTTTCTTTTGTCCGCCGTCGCATCGCGCGGCTCTGTGTATTCTCGCTCCACATGTTTTTGCGGCTTTTTCTCTCCCTTATACACATCCGAGTTGTTGGCTGACGTTCGCGGCGTTTGCTAATTCGGCTTTGTTCCTTTTGTGAAAGAAAATATTTCGAAAATCGACGGCGTCGTGTGCGGTGGTTAAATATTGGGGGAGACTCTATAAGGCTGTAATTTTTTCGTCACGTGTGTGTCGTAAATGATTCACACGATAATTGACGTTGCAATAGCATGTTTTTTCCATCCACTTGAGCGAGTGTCGTCAATCCGATTCGATAATGGAGTGAGTCGATCATTCCAATTAACGCTGTTGTGTTTGTGTAGTACCTCGTTGTAGATATCGATTACGGGGAAATAAGCTTGATTTCCATTTTACACGAATTAAAAACGCCGATCGAATTCAAAAGCAAAAAAAGGCTAAGAAACCGTGTACAGAAAAAAAAAATTCCACACACAAATCAACAGCTCGAATCCCGCCCCTATTCATCCTCGTACGCTGTCAAGCCCCCGGGACTCAAGAGTCCCCCCTCGCAGATCTCCCCGCGATCCCTTCTATTAATCCTGACACATCGATCGCACTTTTTCTTTTCCAAAAAGCCGTAAAAACTCAAACACTTCCCCTCCGGACGCACAACACACGGCGGCGATCCGACGGTTGAGCTGCTCCGAAATGCGCCACGTGCGCCGAAATCAATTCCAAGCTCCTGCACGCGCGCTCGAGGATCTTCGAAAAAGGGTTTCACGAGAAGGAGAGAAAAATAAAGAGCGTCCGATCGCGTGCGGTTTCCGCCCCTCCGAAAAAAGTCACGAGTCACAGTAGCCAACGCGGGGCACAAAGAGGAGCACGAGAAAAAAAGAAAAAGAAGAAAGAACGTAGGAAGACACGAAAAAAAGCGAAATAAAAGGAAGGGGCTAGACTAGTCCGGCAAAAATGTTTGTGTGTGTGTGTGTGTGTGTGCGTGCGTGTGTATAGTATATAGGTATATATATAGGTGTGTGTATAGACGCTTACCGGATGCCGGGCGGCAGCTGCGGCGGCCACAGCTGCGTTCATGCCGCCGCTGGGATACATCCTCTTGCCGTTGCTGAGGTCGACGAGGCTGTGGGGCGACGGCGAAGCCGACGACGACGACGATGATGCTGCGGAGCCTCCTCCTCCTCCTGGCTCCTCACGCTCCCTCCTCGTTACCCCCGGAATATTTGCGCCTTTCTGCGCACTGCACTCGGAGTTAGACAGCTGGTTCTCGCTATACGCGCAGCAGTTCTCTTCGCAGCCGAGGAGACTCGTTTTTCTAACGACACAAGCTTCCCTGCACACTCTTTGAGTCTGACGGCGGCGTAGCCACCCGAAACGCGCGCTAGAGCTACTCGCCCAGCATCGCGCACATGTCTCGTGCCATCTCTCTCTTGTAGTTACGAAAAAAAGAACTTCGCGCACTGCGTAGCACAACTCGATATTAAAAGAAAAGCACACTTGCACCACAAAACAAAACAGAACAACAACACACTTTGCTCACACCGCACTGGCTCTTGAAAGCGAGGAGTATGCGAGAGAGCGCTACACAACGATGCGACCTCCACGACGATCGGATGTCAACTAATCAGCACTGCTCGGCCGACGCGCGCTCGCTCTGCTCTTGCCGCTCTCCCCCCTCTACACTATACGACGCTCGGTGTGGCGGCAGCAGCTCTCAGTCTGCTATGCTGCTGTTGCCTCTGACTAACCCTACCCCCCTCCATACGGCTGAGCTGCTCAGACACTCGTGCCGGAGGTAGGGGTCGACCACGTGGTCTCTGCCATGTAAAAGAGAGAGAGAGAGAGAGAGAGAGAGAGAGAGAGAGAGAAAGACGCTACGTGGATATTGTACGATGTGCCCGTGCACCTGCGGATAAGTGGCTGCCGCTTCTAAGGAGAAGGTTATTTTCGTCGCCGAGATTGGGGGAGGTTTGACGTTACTAGAAATTTCGCAGATTCTTGAGTTTTCGGAACTTTCTTGTTCCTCTTCTATATGTACAATGATAATAATTTGTACACTTGGCGGTAAGGTATTCTGTTAGAACTTTTTGAACCAAATGGCAACGTCGCATGGTTTTTGACGGTACCGGCCCAAATCTAAAAATCGTCAGAATCGTCAAAAACCGTCAAAACTCGTCAAAAATTGGGCGACGTTGCCATTCGGTTTAAAACGTTCTAACAGAATACCTTACCGCCGAGTGTACCTATCTTATAGGAATCTTTATGAGAGCGTCGTTGTATTTACGTGTACTTGTATTAGCCGTATATAGCTTTTACGTGTACGGCACGCAAATTTTCAGCGTGTAGTAAAAAGGAATGCGTTATTGTAGTCGAATGCGGTATCTGGTAAAACGTAACAAGGTCAGAGTCGTATGGCGCGCATTTAATTTTGCACGCTCTCTAGTCTCTATTTCTTATTTTAGAAATGAAAAAATACGGGAATAGACGACTTCTCTATATGTCAACTTATATTGACTTTTTCATTAGTTTTTGCCTTCACAAGTCTGGTATTGGAATTATTTATTTTATAGCACTGTGTGGCATAAATCCGCATCTATGTCACGCCTATCCGTGGCATAAATAGTCGATTATTGCACCGTGCTGATCGCCCTCGCTACGCTCCGGCGCTAACTGCTCGGTGCAAAAATGGACTGTTTAGGCCACGGATAGGCGTGACAGCGGATTTATGCTAGTCAGTGCTATAAAATAGCGTACGATGCTCGTGGTATAAATAGTCTGATACGGCACGGCGTTTAGCTAATACACGCCGTGCCGTAATGGACTATTTATGCCACTTGTATCGTAATATACTATTATGTCATTAAAGTGAATTAGTTGATTAAAAATTGAAAATTTAATCATAATGCTTATGCTTGCAGATTAGAGGGTGAACGATAAGTTAGGTAATAACTGCCGTTAACGCCACTTAGAGATATTCATTGGAATTTTTTAATTGCAAATTAAATAACTATTAAAATGTTTTTCATCACAACAAACGTAAATATTGTTTATATCATCATATTGCACTTGCGTGACTAGAGGTAAAATTTAAAAATGCAAAAATTTGCAATCTCGATACGTCTAAGTGGCGCTGCGGTTAGGTGGCTGGATTCTTAAGGGATGGCTAGACCCCCTGCGAAGGTAGTAACCACCCAAATTGGGTGGTTAGCTTCGAATTCGGTGATTAGTTTGGGTGGTTAACTCGGTGGTTAACTATTTTGCGTTATATTTCGTTTATAAAAACATTTGTTTGACATTAACGTATGAAAGACAGTTTATACTGTCAATCTGTAATAAAATATAGTCTGATGTTATGCGAACAAATCTTATAATTATAATTTAAACTAAGTTTTGGTACAGATCTACAGATCGCATCGTAAGCTTCTGCGCATGCGCGTGCATCTATGACTGCAGAGTATAGATATCGTATATATATATCGTAAGCTTCTGCGCATGCGCGTGCATCTACGACTGAGTATAGATGCACGCGCATGCGCAGAAGCTTACGATGCGATCTGTAGATCTGTACCAAAACTTAGTTTAAATTATAATTATAAGATTTGTTCGCATAACATCAGACTATATTTTATTACAGATTGACAGTATAAACTGTCTTTCATACGTTAATGTCAAACAAATGTTTTTATAAACGAAATATAAAGCAAAATAGTTAACCACCGAGTTAACCACCCAAACTAATCACCGAATTCGAAGCTAACCACCCAATTTCGGTGGTTACTACCTTCGCACGGCCTATATAGGTTCTCAAATTCGCTACGGTGCTGCGGTTTATAACTGATGAAGTGCAGTATCATACTGCTTTTATCAACTACTAGCTACAGTTATAGCATGAGCGGCCAAAGCAGTCGGCCAACATAAGGCAGTTTTAGTATTGGTGGCCAGTTGTGGGCAGTGGTGGGTAACGACGCGTAATTTACAAATTCTACACGACTCGCGTCGTAAATGTAATTTATGTCGTAAATCTGTCGTAAATGTAGTAAATTTCGTAAACGTAATCAAGCGCTTTTGCTTCCTCCTCAAGAGGAAGCTTTGTAATAGTAAAATTTTCAGTTTTGCTAATACTTCGTGGAAACGCATTTGGAGGTGTTTGGAGTACGAATCATACGTTTTTAGAAAATGTCCGTGCGGATGGCTGTGTGTGTGTGTGTGTGTGTGTGTGTGTGTGTGTGTGTGTGTGTGTGTGTGTGTGTGTGTGTGTGTGTCGTACGACATAAAAAACCATTTGTTTTAGTTTTGATTTTTATCTCAAAAACTAGTCGCCAAAATTGGTTAAAATTTTTACAACTAGTAGATATGTTGTTTTTGATTGTCATGAATTTTTCAAAAAATTTAACTATTTATTTTTTGAGTTATATATGTTTATCGAAAATTACCTTTATATCATAAGAAAAACAAGAAGGTCAATCTAGAAAATCTTGCGGAAAAAGAAGTATCAATTATGTCTTTTAGATACACCATTGTTGATATATTGTAATAATATCATGATAAAAAAGCAAAAAATATTTTTTCAAAAAAAGAAAAATGGCTATAATAGCCATAAATGGTCAGAATCATAAAACAAAAAATGACCTAATTCAGAATTAGAAAAAAATATACATGTCAAATTTTATTACGATCCGTCGCATGGTTCCAAAATTATGGGGTATACGTACATACACACACACCCCCACACGGCCACC